>OZ023210.1:11345952-11945952 GCA_963995525.1 Escarpia spicata
CTCACACACACGAACTCCTTTCTTTTTTTGGACGTTTGAAAAAAAGAAATATGTGTGAAAGATTGCTTTACTGTAATACTGTCATATGGTATCCCTCAAAAGCATATATATATATATATATATATATTGTAAAACATGGGACGTGGGGGCAGTGGGGGACAGTGGCAGAGTAGTTAGAGTGCCGGACTGTCGACCGGGGGAGGAAGGAGGGACTGGAGTTCGAATCCCGGCGCCGATCGGACGGTGGTCCGGTACTGGTTCGGCCGCCGTGTCAAAACTTGGACAATTACGTTCACACCCTACGTCGCCCTCCTTCCAACCCGCACCGATACAAACGACAGTACAAACGAAATGCTGCACAATGTTGATGATGATGATATATATATATATATATATATAAATATATAAATATTAATATATATATATATATATATATATGCTTATCGACTTTCTTTTATTCCCTCAATTGAGGCTGCTCCTCAACAACTTTAAGGTAGCTGGGGATTGAATATATATACATATATATATATATATATATATATATACATATATATATATATATATATATATATATATATATATATATACATACCATGATCCGTTGCAACGACCATTCTGGGTCGAAACAACATTCCTCTTTTAGAAGAGCAACATGTGGAAAGACGGGTGGTTCGAGAGTATGTTTCAACTTACACCAGAAATAACATTGTTGACCTTTCGAGTCACCCGGATGTGACGTTGCTCGACGGTAATGGCCCACCATCAATAAACACCAGAACTCGACATGCGATATACAACGGGCGCACCAACGACACAACAGGATGTTAATACTACTACAATTCGCCAACGTTTACCATCTCCTCATGCTCCTTCAGAGGACGACTCTCCGAAATCCGGTCAGCTTTTTCCAAAGCGATCGACAACGTAGTGCAGTGACAGATTAAGACATTCGTGGGCTCCAAACACCCGCTAATTTCGCGGGCCGTGTGTAGACTGCATGGGTAGACCCAATGACGGATCCAGAGAAGGTAGACGGGGGAAGGGGAAGTGACGATTGTTCTTCTTAATCATTCAAACATAAAGGGCATACATCACGGTTATTCCCAGCTTGCAAAACTCATTCGGCCAACGAAGTACCTATGTATGTTATGCTGTAGCCATTGTCCATATCATGTCTTGCTAGCTGGGTTTGCGGAATATTCAGTCCACAAAAAATAAGTTCGGCTATTTCCGTGGGCCCCAGGCAAGTGCCTTTAATGCCACTGACATAATGACACAATTATGCAACTATGCTGCTTTATGCACACGAAAGAAGATTTCTGTCCAAGAACTTATCAAGGGTAAGATTTTTGTCCCGCTGAATATAAATGATGCAACAAACTACGTACTTCTGCTAACGGTAACGTAATCAGTGACGTTGCCAGTGGCAAAAGCATAGCATAGGGGCCTATCAATGTATGGTTTGCTCCGTAAAGATGAATGGAGAGTACTTTTAAAAGGTAGCTACATTGGTTACTTCTGTGGAGACTGACAGAAGTGGACTTATTTTGACGGAGGCTGTGCTGATATAGTAGGCCGGATAATCCCACGCACTGACGTCAATCACAATGGTGGCCAATCATAGAGCTGAAGAGGCGACGAGTATCTAAATTAGCGTATGCCGTATTGTCGCCAGCCTACCAATGTTCAACTTACGAAAATCATCCCGTTGCGAAATGGCGACTTCTTTCACATTGAAAATGGCGCCCAGATCGACGGCCCACCAAGGTTTTGGCGTTGCTTCTGTAACACAGCAACTGCCAACGTTGACGCTGTCCGGGTTCCTGTTTCCATCCACCGCCAACGACGCGCCCCGTCCAGATCTAACCCTCGACATGAACGTTGGTCTGCCGAGTGCTAGGTTTACTGGCACTGAAACAAATGTACTGTGCAGAAACAAAAGCCGACAAATACTTAACATATACGTACAATCGCATGCATCCAAAACGGGGTCAACTGAGTTTTGGTTAGTAAACATCGCAAAATGTATTTGGAGGTAGTCAAAGTTAGCTATGAATTAATCACAGGACGTGTCCGATTATAACCGAACTAATAGGCTTACTTATTCATGAATGAGTTGTCGACGCTTCCTAAATGAAGTCAATCTCTTCTCATTACATAAACCAAGTGGCAGTGATAGTTAGTAGTTGACTGGACACGAATAAATGAAGCTAACAATGAAACAATGGAATTGACCGATCCATCACATGTCCGTCAAGCCATCACCATTGGATGTCGAACACATGGTGCGTTCGGACATTCCGTCGTATATTCTGTTGAGATGCTGGCCTAAATGTGTCTTTATGAAAAAAACATCAGGTAAATGTCTAAACTGACTATTTAGCGGGACTATTTCACAGGCCCACAGGACATGTCATCCTGCAATAGTAACATTATTGATCTGTCCATCACATGACCTGTTGCCTAACAAAACCTCCGTGTTCAGAGTACAAATCGTGCGCCCTAATGTGTATGTGTGTGCGCGTGTGTGCGCGTGTGTGCGTGTGTGCGTGTGTGTGCGTTTGTTTATGCGTATGCGTGTGTTTGTGTGTATATGTATATATATATATATATATATATATAAAATACACGCATGCATTGTTTATTGACATTTAAAAATTAATTAAAGATAGCATAGGAAATGAACAATTACAAACGAATCGTCTGACAAATATCAAGACAATTTTCGCATAGCTATTCAATTGCTGGTATGTAATCTAGCACTTAACAGAAACAATTGTTGTATGTAATCTAGCACTTAACAGAAACAATTGTTGTATGTAATCTAGCACTTAACAGAAACAATTGTTGTATGTAATCTAGCACTTAACAGAAACAATTGTTGTATGTAATCTAGCACTTAACAGAAACAATTGTTGTATGTAATCTAGCACTTAACAGAAACAATTGTTGTATGTAATCTAGCACTTAACAGAAACAATTGTTGTATGTAATCTAGTCCTTAACAGAAACAATTAACACCAATGCAATTATTAGAGGCAGTGGCATTTATCACGACATATTCAACAACAGTCTAACTATTTATGATTAAGAGTTAATAAAACATGTGATACACTTTCTTAAAGTCAGTGATGAGCCTACCCTGCGTAGGACACGCCACTATCCATCGACTCAAGGCAGCCGAATGTCCAGTGAGATCAACGGCACCACCAAATCACGCCCAGGAACTTCGCTTGACCACATTAACTGTGCTCGTTTGACAATCAGTCCACGGGAAGGGACATGGAAGCCCTTCCACAAGAAACCCAAAATGTGTTCAACAAGAAGTGGTGTTCTCGAATACCAAAACTAATGTTCCCGAGTATGCCTTTCAACATCAAGTAGAGTCTCATCTCGATGGAACTCTTGTTGCCATGAAACTATAGGTGGCGATAGGTTTGACCACGCCAGGATCCTTACTAAGTTAGATGAACTGTATCTCCCATCAGATCGAACCACCCAAATTCACGAGCAGTGATATTCAACACCGGCAGTTTTCCATTAACAGGTGAACAATACATATTGGCATTGAGGAATCCATTCTCAGTTACGTCAACGGGGCTGGTCGTGATTGTGTGAATTATATGGATGTTCAAGCAAGATACACAATGAAAATGTTGGGAAAGGAAATCCAAACGGCATCAAACATTCACCCTTCTTGAAGCGTTCCCACCCCACCCCTACTAGCAAAACAACAATTCAAAATAATAAAGAACGTCTTCAACCAATTCAATCAGCTCTTCATCGCTGCACAATCCGTGACAGTAATACGTTCTTCACACATGAAAATCACCCGTTCCCCCAGCAATTTCATTGCATGGGAAACGTCAGATAGCAAGCAAATCTCATAGTTATCGCAGTGTTTTGATCCCTTATTTTAACCCTGCTGTTTGATGGCGCATGTATGCCAAGAGATGCCAGTTCTACTTTCGGAGAATATTGTGGCAACATCTTCAGCCAATGGACAGAAAAGCAATTTGAAAGCTGCCCCAGAGTTGACATTTTTTTTTACACTTACTGATGGTCCGAAAGCCACAACTAGGGAAACACGAGGGAAGAAGTATAGAGGAAAGGTATCCCCCAAAGTTACCAACTTACATTGTTGGTTTACTACAAGATGCTACTGTAACGAAATCCCAGGTTCGTTATTAACAGTGCCGCAACACAACACTTGTGTGAGCCACGCCACTCCGGAGTGTGGCAACAACACGTTTTTATTCAACAACAAATACACACTCTCTGGCTACACGACCCCACGTCGTTCTGCCAGCCACACACTACAACTCTCTCCGACCGCGCCGAGTTCCAAACTTTATGTAGCGGCCATCTATGATGTTACGTAACCCTCGGCTCACGGCACTGCTAGCCAACACCGTGGCTCCCCTGCAGACCTTCAATTTCCTGCTATCAACGCAGAGCTCCAAAATGTCAACCCAGTCCTGGCCGCGCCCAGTCTTTTCTTAGCCACCACACCTGGCCTGTTGCATAATAACTCCCGATGCGATGTGCCCGCACACCATGCGTTTCGACGCAAGACGGGTCAATGCACGCGCTCACGCGGACACTCGACGAATGCAAACCTAAAATGGCAGGTTTTTTTTTGCTCATTTTGGAAGTACATGGTGAAAAAATCCAGTCCCAGAAACGATTCTGTGTTCTCCCTTGGGTTGTGCGAAGATGCGCAATAGGCGATGAAGGTGGCCACTGTGACTACCGTTCTACGGCCAGTCTGACTGCAGTTCTGCTGTATATTGCAGCTGTCAGTGTACTCATTTGGTGGCGAAAATTAAGCGCCATTGGTGGAATGACACTATATAGTCATCTGATTGTTTGGGCAATTAATAGATTTTTCGTAGTGAACAATGTTATTTCGTGACCAAAAAAAGAAACACAGGGTATTTGTGTATGGTGGGTTAGACCGTTTTAGGCAAAACACTTAAAAAGGTGCAGTATTGTGACAACAAGAACATGTATTTCAGCCAAGTAATATATTTTATATGTCGATCCACAATTTGCTGAACAACATAGAAAACACTGTGGGGTGGGGATGGCCCCTTCACATCCATTATTGTTATACCAAACTCTAGAAAATATGTAATTTTAGAATATCTGTGTGTTTAGCCAAGCATTACGCATGTAAGCTATAAACGCACAGTTTTGTTTACCCAAATAGAAATGCCATGGGGTTTGTGGTGGAAGGTGTGCCCCCTCTTCCATCCATGTTATTTTCTAAACACTTGGAAAGGTGCATTTTTTACACTTGGATTATGATTTTTGTCGATTATTATATTTTAATTGTAAGTGAAGATATTTGGTCTCAAAAGGGGTCCGATGTCCCTGGATCCCCCTCTGGCTCCGCACACGTATAGGGCGTATTCCCTCCATGTGGCTCCAGGCCAGATTCTCATTGGCAAGTGGAACTGCTCCGTCTCGTCTCGACAGCGTCTCGTCGTTAAACCCCCGCACACCAAGTCTAGGCCTAGACGCGTCGAGACGCTCCCAAAATATTAAACATGTTAGATCCTCGAGACTCGCTCAAGACTCGCTCGAGTCGCGCTCAAAGCGCCTCGAAACGATCTCGAGGCGTCTCGAGGACCTCCCGTAGACCAAGGAGACGCGGTCGAGGCGGTTGCGGCTTGATTATTCATTTATTAATAAACGTGTGTTGTACACACTAGATGGCGTTGCTATGAACGTGTAAACATTTAAAACAAAATGTAAACTTACCGTCTTCATCAGCTTGGATCAGCGAAAGAAACGCTGAAATAAAACAAAACACAGCATTAGAATAATTCAGTCATCCCGAAAATAACACATTGATTTCAACGTTTTAAGCAGCATTTTGCGTTTCACATTAGAACTTTATTTACAGGCAGAGAAGGCAGCACTTCAGTTCATGAATACAGATTTTACTAGTTGAACTTTGGTGGTTTATTGATAATATTAAATCCAGTTATATTCATTCTAGAAAGTTCTGTATTTTTCTTCACATAATACGTTACAATATACGAATACATCTCAGTGAGATATACAAAGCCACACAAAAAGAACTACCAGAAAGAAAGGGGAGGGTGAGAGAAAAAAGAGGTATGTAGGCTTTATTTGGAATTGTATAAATCATACATACAAACATAAACAATCGGTAAAACAATCGACAAAATAATATACAATTCCAGGTTGACAGCGGAACCAATTACGGCTGTAACCAGTTGGTTTTAATTATTCCAATGTAAGATGATAATGATTAAGTAAACTAGTCGCCGTCATCCCCAAAATAACTATTATCGGAGGTGAGAGGAAATAGAAAAAGGGAAGGAAGAATAGATGACGCCCACCCACCCATCCATCCATCCATCCATCCACGCACCCATCCACGCTCGCACGCACGCACACACACACAAATATATATATACACATGAACGCACATAAATATATACACACACGCAGGCACGCACGCAGCCCCCACACACTCATAATCAGGGCGGTTGCGTGATTGATTTGTTTGGGTGAGGTTCGTTGTTTTCGGCATTGAATTGCATATTTCCAACAAACAATGATCACGTTTGAGCCAGAGCCTCGATGGGATAGTGTTTGAGATAGTTCGCGTTCTTGAGGGGTGTGGTATCGAGATTGATCGCAGTTAAGAGAGATCGTTTTGGACACATTCCAATCGGAATTACTTCGCACAACCGGAACACTTTTGTCTTAACGTACGCACCAATGGCACCCCAAGACTATGGGCCTGCACACACAGCACATACACGCCCGCCCGCCCGCCCGCCCGCCCGCCCGCCCGCCCGCCCGCCCGCCCGCCCGCCCGCCCGCCCGCCCGCCCGCCCTCACGCACACCCGCACGCACCTATGCACATACCAATAGAAACCTATAGCGACTAGCATACAGAGGCAGAGAGAAGGAGAGGGAGAGTGAGAAAGTTATATGTATACGGTGTATTTTCATACTTGCCTAACACGATAGTAAGAGTTCTCCCGTCAACGCGGATACGCGTCATCTTTTCTGGCCGTCTTCTTTTTACGAGTCGACCGCTAAGTCGACGACCCTTGCAATGGAGCATCGTGGAAATGCACAACACCGCCAGTTGTCTGTCTTTGCGTCTGTCTAGTACAACCTCATTTCACAGCTGCAGGTGTACATCTGAACTGTTGCTTGGAAGCACGCTGGTTTCAATGCACGCAGTGTGGAGTGCTTGGTGGCGTTGCCAAGACGACCACGCTTGGTCAATGCAGTCGCATATCCTCTCTACGCTACTGGTCAGTGCTGTCGCTTATTCTCTCTAGGTTACTAGTCAGTGCCTTGTCAACAAGTCACGCTAACCATGCGTGACGTTTTGTTATGAATATTTAAAGAGTGTCGTGTAGCTCCCGACACAATAGACATTCCCTCGTCAGTTAGACTAATGAATAAGTAACTAACCGTCGTCCCCCCATCTCTGCCAGTCGTCCCTGCCAGTCTGACACTGAGTGAGCCTGAGCTGATTTATGAGATGATTGAACTTTTTTAAACGTTTGTAACTTATTTAACATATTTAACGCATTTTAACTTATTTATTTATTTAACCGATATAACTTGTATTACTGTTTTTTATTTTTCCATTTTTATATTGCATGTACATTTGTTTTATTTGTCTTAATATGCTGCTACACTCGAAATGAATTTCCCTCCCAAGGGACAATAAAGTATTGTGATTGTGATTAATTGTGAAATTCGCTGAGTCACCATTATGCTAGCTGACTATAGTCATGTTCTCTATGTATGCCAGGTTCTCAATTACATAGAAACTCGCAAAATCAGTGCTTTATAAAAAAACTGGCTCGCACACACACACACACGCACACACACACACACACACACACACACACATATATATATATATATAAATAACAAAAATCAATGCTCAATGCTATGTATGGCAGCCTCGTTCAGCAATGCGAACCAAGATTGTACATAGCAATGACTTTGCAGTCTCTATGTAATTGAGAACTTGGCGTGGCTCTTCATTCTAAATCAGGGCAACTGTGACGCGGTGGATGTCTGTTGGCTGTTCTCGAAGCAGATCGACAAACTCTGCTTCTGACCATATTCATGTTCGCCAGGAGACATGTCCCGGCTGAACGTAAACTGTGTCTGCAGCTGCCACTGCCGGCACGCACGTGCATAAAGTTTACAATATGAAGTCGGGAATTGTCCTTCTGAAACAAGCTTAGTTTCTGATGACAAAGCCTGAAGTTTAACAGTTCCAACAACAGACGTGAGCACTTATCAACCATTGGGTGTTGAGATGGTCGTGAACGGACACCACTTATGTCCGTTTACTGGCAGATTCGCACCCCCAATGTTCCTGCGGCAATACGTGTCTGAATGCTCGCAGCATGACATCGCTCCGACTCATATATATGTGGTATCATGTTCCGACGTGACAGTGCCAAGTTAAGTTCATGTTCTGCCTGCTGCCTTCAGCTAACCATCATATAAACATATGCCTGTTTGTCCTGGAACTGTTGGTCGCCCACCGCGTAATCTTTTGCACTCATCGAAATTACATAACGTAATAATAGGCCAATTGTGGAAAATCGATTATGTATAAAATCGTCTTTTCAGTGCAATAATCTATCGGATTTTTTTTCTCATTATTTTAAGGGCAATTATTAGGAGTCAAACTACAATAGATTTACATAGGCGGTCATTATAATCTATCCTGTGCTAAATGGATAATTTAACTGTAGATTTCCTTTAAATGAAACTTTATCAGCACATGAAACATTATAACTGCCTTCGTGTGGAAAATTCGTGAAAACAGCATACCTCATAGTTCAAACAAACATCCACCCAATCCTGATATCCTTCAATTTCGTCCCAATCTGGTGACGGATTTTGTAGTATAGTTGCTTTCTGTAAAATACTCGCTGTTGAAATATACGAGCGCCTAGCGTCTGTTTATTGTTACCTCGTGAAAGGTTTAATGCACGTCTTACTTTCAACATAATTCACTGTACTAAACTGTCCCATGACAAATGCTGGACAATGCACACACCGCACCCAATCGTCATTTACTTAGGTAATCTCTCAGATGTAGTTTGTAGTCATGACTGCAAAACACCTCTGCTTTTGGGACCGTCCTTGTAGCAACTTAATTCGGCCCGTCACACCGGTCTTAAAATGCCCAGTTCAACAAAATGCTAAAGGCAAGAACTACTAAATTAAATGAGAACACCATACACAGTCTACTAACGCGTGAAGACAGAATGTTTAGTTTTGAAACAGGATTTCGCTCATATCGTGTTATGAAATGCTGCATTATAATTGTAATTGTCGTACGCGGATAAAGTAACATGGCAACAAGGGACTTCCGGTAGACCGTAACGAAAGCAAACGCGGTATCGAAGAAGTTCTCGGCCGATTGTGACTGCACCAAGCCAAAGAGTTTCACAACTTCAGGTAAGCCGCTCATCACAATCATCATCAGCATCGTCGTCTTCGTCGTCATGACACTTCGTGACACCATAGCCACTGTCACCGCTACCCGGCGGCCAGCCATCTGCTTTGACTATGACATGCGTCAGCGCGCCGCCGTCGTGCGTCAGCGTGAGTCGGACATCCTAGAAGCCGTCTACGTTCAGCAATCGTTCCTGCTCCGTCACTACAGCCTGTCCCTCCCAGTCGACGGTTCGGTCAACCGAAACCACCGTCGTCCCATTCTACAGCTGCGTGCCCTCGTTGTGTTTCGTTCCCCCGCATCACCACGTCACTCCAGTGCACATGCCGAACACCGTGACGTCATGATACGAGGTTCAATCGAATCACCTGCAGATGGGTGAAATGTCTGTCATTCTATGGAACGGCATGATCCATCGTATAGTTGATATTGTGTGGCGAGGTGTGGTAATATTTGGTGTTTGGTCAAAGTGGCACGTCAAGGTAGACCGGCTTCCAATGTCAATCGTCAATGTCAGGCGGTTGCGAGCGAGCTCTTGGGAACCATCGTACGAATGCGTGAACGATGCGTGTGGACAAATAGTACCAATGCATGTAGGGTGGGGATGGAAAAGGACTAAGACGAAAACTCCATGGTATGTGGTCCCCCAATCTACACCTAACGCACACTTCAATATAAACATTGTTAGTAAATTATATTTGACCTTATAGGATTAATACTACCTAGCCATGTTTCCTTGATAACATAATTCAAACTAAATGTATTTTTGTAAATGAACGTCTTTCCAGATTGACATTTGAAGCAGTGTTGTTTGATATTACATATTAACATTATTATTATTATTAACTTTAATGGTCTTGTCATCGACTACTACGTGCAAGTTCACGTGCTATTCACGTATGCACATTACTTCTGTTTTCTTGATTTTCATTCGAGGACACCGTTTTCTAATGATGTTGCTCTGTCTTCTGCCAGCTTAATAGGTCGCTGCATGTAGCAACTGCTTCATTTGTTGTTTTTTAGATGACACCTTTTCACTGATTAGGTTCATCACAATAAAAAACAAAGGGTTCGGGGCATTTCCCTGTTCCAAGCCCACTCCAAACTGTTCTGATGTATCTCCTGTAGCTATCACGGTCGCTGTTTGCTTCTTGTGTATTTCTTCCATTAATTAACCCTTCGCCTTGTTAACGTGCAGGCCAGCTAAATACACGTACAACCAATTTCAAACACATTAAGAGTGTCAACGCTGTATCTCCCACATAGCTCTCTTGATTAATTATTTACGTGTAATAAATGTTTTAGTAGTATGTTAGAAGCTCGTGTGCGATGGCGAGAGACCGTATTATCTGCTTAGAGACAGGGGTTTCATCGACACCCGTCGACTCATTGTGGCCACTTCTGGGATAATCTCTCCGTCTCCTGAAACACACCAATCACCTCTCGGCCACAACAAAACAGTTCGCGTAGTTTCAATCGAGGCAGGTTAAACACCCGAAACAACCAAGAAAGAAAGTCAGGAAACATAAGCAGAAATGTGCGCGCAAATTGTGAAAGAAAAACAGCAGCTCATACCACACATACCGAAATACTTCTCTCCATACACCTCCACTTCACACATTTCCAAACGTACGTCGGAATCATGTCTGAGGAGGAACAGGTAGCGGTCGAAGACGTATGTAAATTCACAGCGGAATGACATCGTCGTAGACTCCGGTATCGGGTCGACTCGCGTGACGCGTATGTCGTAGTCTGACGTTGATAGGTCTCTCGGAGTTGTGGTGATGGGTGATATATTAGCGGCACCCACGATGAAGTTGGCCTGGTTCTCGACTGCAAACGTCAGAAAGGAATAAATTTATTAATCGACGTTCTTACAACAACCTCTTAATTATTCTCGAGACGATAGTCCCGCCTTAGACACTGGAAGAAGGAAATAGCTGCCGCACTGGCCCGATAGGCCCAGGCTCCTACGATTTTTGTTACAACGCATGCTGCAGCGCCGTCTGGGTCTAGTTGGTAGTCTGCGTGCATAACCTGTTCTTAAATAACTGATATTTCTGAAGAAAACTCTTTTATTGCATAAGCAACGTATATTTCGTGCACTTTATAAAACTAATGTGTTATATTAATATATGTAACAATAGCAGTTGGTGCTTACGTTAGATGAAATATGAACATCAGCATCGTTTACTGGCTACGGCTTGTTCTTTTAATATAACGTTTTTGTTTATTCTCTGCAGCAAATTGTACTAATTTGTAGCCAATATCTGACGATTCGACCATTTTGCTCCTTGTTCGTCACATTACACAGTAATTGTAAAAGTATTCCTGATTTGACATGGTCCAAAAATTAATACGTAGCTTCTTCTTCTTCTTCTTATGTACAGCTCAGAACTCTGTATCAGTCACATGTATGTGGCTAGAGTATTGTCGAGCTTGGGTGGGCGATCGCAAGTAGCGGGTGGTGTAGCGTTGGTTTGGGTCTATTGCTTATTTTGTGACGTTTAGACAGATCAGAAGACCCTATAGTCGGGGTGCCTATAGCTTTGCCTTTGTGGGCGTAGATTACTTTAGGCAGGCGAGAGGAGATGCTGTCTAAATGAGTCCAGTGATTGTTTGCTAACTAGCTGTTGTGTGCATTTGTTCCATGATTTGAGCTGTCGAATGCGTGTTTACCATGTACATGTAGTTGGAAAAGTGGGATCACTCGCAGTGAAATCATGTTCAGTATAACATAACGCACCGGATGTAAGGAGTGGGCGGTCCACAGATATCCATAGGTCCATGTCATAGTGGAGGAGATATGTATTGCTATTCCGCGAATGAATCTTGATAACCCCTGTTCTGGTGAATTTGTACATCTGAACGTTGAGCCGATGATGCGCGCTTCTGCCCAACGATATCACTAGGCATGTGCTCAAAACCTAGCTTGTGTGTTTGGTAATAAAACATATTATACCTGCACAAACAATGCTTGTGTTGAGAGAAATCAAGAATCGGTGCCTAACGAAACAGACTGACTTACCTGCCCGGTCACGTTGCCAAGTGATAACTTGTATGACATTAACGAGGATCCCTAAATCGACGGCCCACCAAGGCCTTGATATAGACATGTCATCTGCTAGTAGTAATCCTACTGTTATAATCTATGCATAGGAATGTCTTGACTTTGCCAGATAGTCTCTGTCCTAGTGATTTGTGAATGTTTCTTGTGTAGTTAGTCAAGTTCTCCATTCCACGAGTCAGCTTTTTGGGGATGCCGAGAACACCATGAGCCATTGCACGCATCCTGTACTTCTCTATGTGGAATTGCATCAATTTGGTAATCATTTGCTTTTCTTTATATGACTTGGATCTTCTGTACCTCTCATTGACGCCTGACTTCACAGCTGTTGAGAAGGCCAATTGCTTGCGCATCTTTGGAGTAAGTTTGCTCTTGCTGTTTCGCAACAAACGGTTAATATGTCTTGTTGGTGTCGACTTGCCCAGTTGTTGTGATTTAAAGCGATGTAATCTTTTTCTGTATTTTTCTGCTCTATGGTTTGATTTCTCCATTTCTTTCTCCAATTTCTTCATTCTCCTGTACAACTTGATTCTGTCCCGACGCACTCGTCGACGACCACGTTGCTTCTGTAGTGATTCGTTCTGACGTGTTTGTTGCATCTGCATTAGCACCACTGTCGTCTTGTTATGGTGATGTTGTTGGGGTGTTTGCTGCATCTGCATTAGCACCACTGTCGTCTTGTTCTGGTGATGTTGTTGGGGTGTTTGCTGCATCTGCATTAGCACCACTGTCGTCTTGTTCTGGTGATGTTGTTGGGGGGTTTGCTGCATCTGCATTAGCACCACTGTCATCTTGTATTGGTGATGTTGTTGGGGTGTTTGCTACATCTGCATTAGCACCACTGTCGTCTTGTTATGGTGATGTTGTTGGGGTGTTTGCTACATCTGCATTAGCACCACTGTCGTCTTGTTCTGGTGATGTTGTTGGGGTGTTTGCTACATCTGCATTAGCACCACTGTCGTCTTGTTCTGGTGATGTTGTTGGGGTGTTTGCTGCATCTGCATTAGCACCACTGTCATCTTGTTATGGTGATATTGTTGGGGTGTTTGCTACATCTGCATTAGCACCACTGTCGTCTTGTTCTGGTGATGTTGTTGGGGTGTTTGCTACATCTGCATTAGCACCACTGTCGTCTTGTTCTGGTGATGTTGTTGGGGTGTTTGCTGCATCTGCATTAGCACCACTGTCGTCTTGTTCTGGTGATGTTGTTGGGGTGTTTGCTGCATCTGCATTAGCACCACTGTCGTCTTGTTCTGGTGATGTTGTTGGGGGGTTTGCTGCATCTGCATTAGCACCACTGTCATCTTGTATTGGTGATGTTGTTGGGGTGTTTGCTACATCTGCATTAGCACCACTGTCGTCTTGTTATGGTGATGTTGTTGGGGTGTTTGCTACATCTGCATTAGCACCACTGTCGTCTTGTTCTGGTGATGTTGTTGGGGTGTTTGCTACATCTGCATTAGCACCACTGTCGTCTTGTTCTGGTGATGTTGTTGGGGTGTTTGCTGCATCTGCATTAGCACCACTGTCATCTTGTTATGGTGATATTGTTGGGGTGTTTGCTACATCTGCATTAGCACCACTGTCGTCTTGTTCTGGTGATGTTGTTGGGGTGTTTGCTACATCTGCATTAGCACCACTGTCGTCTTGTTCTGGTGATGTTGTTGGGGTGTTTGCTGCATCTGCATTAGCACCACTGTCATCTTGTTATGGTGATGTTGTTGGGGTGTTTGCTACATCTGCATTAGCACCACTGTCGTCTTGTTCTGGTGATGTTGTTGGGGTGTTTGCTACATCTGCATTAGCACCACTGTCGTCTTGTTCTGGTGATGTTGTTGGGGTGTTTGCTACATCTGCATTAGCACCACTGTCGTCTTGTTCTGGTGATGTTGTTGGGGTGTTTGGTGCATCTGCATTAGCACCACTGTCATCTTGTTATGGTGATGTTGTTGGGGTGTTTGCTACATCTGCATTAGCACCACTGCCGTCTTGTTATGGTGATGTTGTTGGGGTGTTTGCTACATCTGCATTAGCACCACTGTCGTCTTGTTATGGTGATGTTGTTGGGGTGTTTGCTACATCTGCATTAGCACCACTGTCGTCTTGTTATGGTGATGTTGTTGGGGTGTTTGCTACATCTGCATTAGCACCACTGTCGTCTTGTTATGGTGATGTTGTTGGGGTGTTTGCTGCATCTGCATTAGCACCACTGTCGTCTTGTTATGGTGATGTTGTTGGGGTGTTTGCTACATCTGCATTAGCACCACTGTCGTCTTGTTGTGGTGATGTTGTTGGGGTGTTTGCTACATCTGCATTAGCACCACTGTCGTCTTGTTATGGTGATGTTGTTGGGGTGTTTGCTGCATCTGCATTAGCACCACTGTCGTCTTGTTATGGTGATGTTGTTGGGGTGTTTGCTACATCTGCATTAGCACCACTGTCGTCTTGTTATGGTGATGTTGTTGGGGTGTTTGTTACATCTGCATTAGCAGCACTGTCGTCTTGTTCTGGTGATGTTGTTGGGGTGTTTGTTACATCTGCATTAGCACCACTGTCGTCTTGTTCTGGTGATGTTGTTGGGGTGTTTGCTGCATCTGCATTAGCACCACTGTCGTCTTGTTCTGGTGATGTTGTTGGGGTGTTTGCTACATCTGCATTAGCACCATTGTCGTCTTGTTCTGGTGATGTTGTTGGGGTGTTTGCTGCATCTGCATTAGCACCACTGTCGTCTTGTTATGGTGATGTTGTTGGGGTGTTTGTTACATCTGCATTAGCACCACTGTCGTCTTGTTCTGGTGATGTTGTTGGGGTGTTTGTTACATCTGCATTAGCACCACTGTCGTCTTGTTCTGGTGATGCTGTTGGGGTGTTTTGCTGAAGTAAACATAGTTGTTGCTGGTGAGCTTTTTTCTTTGCTCGAGAACGTTCAGCTGACTCTCGCCATCTTTGTCTCTGCTGTCTCATATCCCTGTTGCTTACCTCAATTTGTTTCTCTGATGCCAACGTTGTCTATCATTTTCTTTAAAATCTTCATATATCTCAGTGTTTTACTTAATCCTGTCCATATAGCCTTCTGGTGTTGCACCCCAGATTTCTTTTTACTAGTTCTTTTCCTCTGGTGTGATCCATTGTTTTCTCTCTAGGATACATGCAAAACTTTAAATCAATATGTGGTCCTTGCAGATCAATTTATTTTGCTGGTCATAATGTTTATTAATTGGCATTATTTAGGCTTGAGGAGATGAGAAAGCAACCCACACTCAACTGGTGTCATGGAGTGCCCCTCCAATGCATCCACTTCCAATAAAATGGCCATGAAATGAATGACATTGGTTTGGGCACGCAATAGATGCTATGATGTTTCTGCATGTAAGAATATATTTAAATGTACATATACCCCAATCACTAACAAGAAATTAAATAATTGTACTATTCATTAACTCCATGACACAACAGTCACTCCATGACATGTCCATTTGTCATGGAGTGACTGTCATGGAGTGACACATTCAAGTATTCCACTTCAAAACATGCAGCTAAATGTGTCTGTTATCAGCCATATCACAGAATAGTCAAGTGGTTTAATTACTCTGTTTATTATTGGTAGTGTCAGGCAGATAAGTTTACTGGGAAGTGGGGAATGGATGTCACTGAGGTGACAACGAATTAACACATGCATTGGTATTCTAGCACATTATATGGGATAGTTCAAATAGTTTTTATTGCACACAATCTTACCATGTTTCACTGCCAGCAGTATGTGTTTGGGAAAAGTGAGCACCATCAGCCTGCTTCAACAACACTTAGAAACCCGTTGCAACGGTCAATTGTAGTACAATGGCATGGAGTGACACAAGTCACTGGGACAATGTTATTTATAGTTGTAACAAGTAAAAGACAAATATATTTGTTTCAACAGTTGTTTTGTTATTAAAGTAAATACATTGATTACTGGAACAGAGCACATTTGAATCAATTCTGCATCTTGACATTATCTAAATAAACATTAATTTTTCAATGAACAGGACAGGACCTCTTGCAATGTGTGGACACAAAAAGTCACTAAAAATATGGAAACTCTCAGGTACGACCCTTGTCTTCGAACAAACAGGTAGCGACCGAATACGTCTGTAGATTCACAGCGGAATGTCATCGTCGTCGACTTCGGTATGGAGTCGACCAGACTGACGCATACGTCGTACTCTGACGGAGACAATTGACAGGGAGAGGTGACAGTGGGGGGTGACGATGGTGACAGCCACGAGGAATTCGGACAATCTGTCAACTGTAAACATAAATGAATATGTACACAGGGCAAAGGTTTAACAAGTGGTTGAGGGTCCGTTTACACAAGTTGACCCGAGTTTGTCCCGGTGTAGGAATTTCACAATCATACACAATTTCAAAACACTCAAGAGTGTTTTGAAATTAATTTGAAACACTTTAGAGTGCTCGGCGCGATATAAGCAACACAGTATGTACGTTTGCCGACTGTGACGTAACCGGTGACGTGGTGATTGGGTACAGACATTGTAGGGTGCAATGGTCGTTTGTTCGCCTTCGCGGCTCGGTTGCTGTGGACACCACATGTCCACGCTGGTTGCATTGCTACGTACACGTTGTAGGGGTCATGTTCTAGTTAGACTTCCTGTCCGTTGCACGAAGAAAAGTGCAGTGTATTTTTGAGAAATGATTTTTTACAAAATTCACACGCTGTGACATAAGTGCATTTGAGTAGGGAGATTTTCATGTGTGATTGTAGAAGGTGTTGACTGTAAAATGTTGGATTTCTAGATGATTTGAATAAGCGGAAGGATATTTGGCAGCAATTTGTCTGTGTGACCTGTTTGCGGAGTAATTCTTGCCGGCATTTGTAAATATTGACGGGTGTCACACATAAGGGCATTTTACGAGAGCTGGATGTATGTATTTTTTTTAAAAATCTATCGGCATGTCAATGAGATGATTGCAACAGCAGGTGAGAAGTTTGAGATATTTTATAGGTCACGTTTTCTTATAATCAGACAAAACGTTAACATGGTCGCCTATGGGAAAACCAACAGTGGGCTGACCCCTGTAGTTTTACAAATGGTCGGCTGTCTTAATTTTGCAATACTTGGGTGCTAATACATAGACGTTTGTCATGGTTGGATGATTTGTTTAGTAGCGATTTATTCAGCACAGTCAGTTTGCTGTTGGCAGTCATTTACATAATGTGTTGACTTAATTGGCGTAGTTCGTCACGGAAATACGTTTCGCGTCTGTACACTTGTTTATGCGTATAAACTTACACGTTATTCGTCACGCGCAGGTGTGCATTTATGTGTGTCGTTGTCCTTACTACGGTGGTTGCGATGCTTATCTGGAGATTGCTATTAATCACCAGTGGCTATTGTCTCTAAATATCCACGTTGTTGCCAGCTTATGTAGTTGTAAACATGTTGCGTTGTCAACAAGTGTTATATGCATCTCGTCTAGTGTTGTAAATTGCATCGTTGTCAACTTCTGCTCTGCTGTTGACATATATACTGCAGTTGATATTTTATGTGTTATTATGAAAGTTGGCTTGTTTGTGTGTGTTTTTGTCAAACACGTGGTACAAGCATACAGCAACAGATAGTGCTTCGTTTCTTTTGAAGTTTTCGGCTAGGTGAGATGTACGTTTCTGACAACGAATCTCCACAGATTTACATATGGAATGCTCGGTATATCTGCAAGTTTTATGTTTTCAGGGCCTTAAAACTCTTTCATGTTACAATTTTTTTACCTGTCTTGTACATGTCCGTTACAGATTTGAGGATTGTTTCATTGACATATAAATCCGTTTCAATATCCTTGATTAGGGCGTATACAGTCAAATCTGTCTCAACGGCGGGTAGAGAGCCAAGTCTGTCACCTTAGTATCTCCATCGCGACTGCAGCCCAGCCAAACGTATTCGAGGCTGCAGTCAGGATTCGCTCATCGGGCGCGCTCAAACGCAACGTAACGTCAACCACGCCGCCGGCGTTCCTGTCGCCACCTGACGGATTGAAGTCAACGAAGCTGTCTCCAGATTGTCTCCATCACGCCTGCCGTCCAGCCAAACGTATTCGAGGTTGCGGTCAGGATTCGCTCATCGTTCGTGTCGCCCCTAGCGTGCTGGAGTTCAACTACGTAACGCATCGTCAAGCAGTGTGGCGTCCAGGGACTATAACACACACTGCATGGTATTTAGTTAAATAATTGTTAGAAAGTATTGAAGTACCATAATTTGTTAACGTAACATGAATTACTTATGCTTAGAAAGTCGTCCTTTTTATGCCGATTTAAAGTTCAAAGTTTCGTGAGCTGTTTCTCGCATGAGTTACAACATATTTGTCTATGTCTGTTGTAACTATTGTTACTCTGTGTGCAATGTGAGTAGCGAGTATCTATTATTCGTCGATATCGAGTCACAGTTTAAGGAACGTTACATGTTTGTGACTATTTGTCTATGGTAAGTGTTCACCATTCACATATTCACATAATGTGAATCAAGTATTTTGTTGTTAGTTATACCAGTCCTTGGTTTCCCCAATTGCCTTGCCACCACTTATAATGCCAGGTCACGTTGACGTGGTACTCGAAGGGCGGGGGTTGGAGGAGCAGGAAAGCATTCTTCAGAGCAAGTTAGCGCACGGCGTTACTGGAGGTCTACATCGCAGCACTCGAATATCCTAGCCAACCAAGAAAGAGGCCGACATACAAGAGAGGGCGAGAGAAAAAACAGAGACACGGCTGAAGAAAATCTCCTTGTACAGGTACGATGCCTGGAAAGTCGAGGCAGAGGCCAGCAGAAAGCAGATGAAAGGATTCTGCACAGTGGACTCTCTCCATATCCTCATTTCTTCGGTCAAGAAACATCGAGAGGATGTCGTTCGGACATACGAGAATCTCCGTAGGACCTGCTCTCCAGAGCAAGAGATGCGACGTCAGGTCGACACCTGTGATGCCGTATCCAAGGCGCTGATGAACCAGGCAGAGAGCAGAATCACTGGCGAAGAAGTTGACGATGCGACAGTCGAACGACTACAACGCTAACGGAATGACGGTGGATCGATCTTCTCTTCAACGGAGGTGAGTTTTATAAGAAGTCATCGTTCAAGCGACTCGCAGAACTCAACTACATTATTGCTGCAAGATGCCGCCAAACTATCAGCCAAAGAAGTCAAGTTGAAGGCGCTTCGAATTAAAGAGCAGAAAGAAGCAGACCTAGAAGAATTAAACCGGAAACAAGAGGTGGAAGTGAAGCAGAAACAAAACATCGTGATATCGGTCGTTTAGAAAAGGAAGAGCAGGTAGAAGTGGCCGGTGCGAAGTTCATGGTCTAATTGAATGCGAGCCAAGGCATATAACTAGAAGAGGTCGACAGCTTATTTGAAGAAAGACATCTTGGCAGCAATGTAAAGCATACGCACGATAACGTGGGTACATCTCACGTGTCGCCACCTACCACTCATCAACAGACCGACGGCACAGCGGCGCTGGGGAAGGCTTTTGTAGAGTCGTTAAGGCTCAACCGCCTCCCAGCTCTGGAACCATCATTCCACAGTAGTAGTAAAGAAGACTTTTTGGATCGGTATCCTGAGGAGTTTTCTGGTCATTTTTGGTTGATATTAGGGAGGTTTCGAAAGCCGCCCCCCTGAGTGAAGTGAGTAGTCACGTGACCGTATGTATAACGAGAGGCGCCACCTGGCGGGTACATCAGAGATAACGCCCCCTACCGGGAAACGTAGAGAGGGTGTGATTATGTGTATTTATAAACCGTGTGTATGAATGTACGTGTATGAAAGAACTAACGAAACACAAGAGTATACGAGTGCACACGTATTTTATTGATGAAAGATACAAGCGTATAACATGAAACCGTGTTTTATTAAGCGAAGCGTACGAGTATCAAGACTTGTGGGTGAGTGAACACCACGACAGAGGTCGTGAGCTTAGGGGTCAATACGACCACGCCAGTGGCTCGTGGGATGATGATGATGATGGTACGACTTACGGGTGAGCGAACACCGCGCTAGAGGTCGTGAGCTTACGGATGTGTGACCATCGTATAATGACGATGATGATATCTGTTCGTTAATGAAACACGATTATTGTAGTTGTTTAAGCCAATCGAATACGCGGCAATCGTTTGCTACCAGATCAGTGCCGAAACTTTTACGAAATCCTTCATGACAACTCCACGACATCGAAACATGAGATAAGCAACACAGTATTGTCCACAAACGTTAGACACGGGGCTCTGCAGTCTCTTAGAATTATGAGTCCACGTTACACAATGTTTATTCAAGAAGCGACAAAACTCGACGTGCTGCGGCGGCAGACCGTACGAGCAGAAGTATACGCCGCAACCGTCGGCGTCTACGTAGATCGCTATCCAATGTTCACCGGGTTTACCCGCGTCGTGTGTGTTGCACACAAGGCGACGGGGTAAGCGTCTATCCAGAGTTCGAGGAGTACGTCTTTGGGTACGATTCCGCGCATGACGACACGGGCGTGCGTATCGCGGGTGAGTAGGCGGACGAGCTGTAGGGTTTCCATCAGTTGTCGTAGATGACGTTACGACTCCTGTCGATCTCCAGCACCTTCTCGAATTCGGCGTAGGCGACGACGTTCACAGTGGTTGTCAGCGCGTCGTGGAAATGAATCTCGATGCGCACGTTGCCCTTATGTACCAGATGAAAGCAGCAGTCGTCGCGAAGAAGGTGTAGCCGTGTCGGAAGTCGTAGCGAGTCAAGCCGTTGCCTTCGTCCTGCCACGCCTTACCCGTCGAGGTGAACAGGTTATGGTAGCACCTGACAAAGAGATCGTTCTCGAAGTCGGGTTGGAAAGGTTTGGCGGGTATCTGTCGTCCGTCGACGTACACGGCGAGGAAGTTGATGTTGTTGTTTTTAGCATGAAAGGGATTTCTGTCGTAGCGTCCGTTGTAGGCGTCGTTATCGATGCAGCACAGCACGAGACGTTTCGGAAGAACACCAAGAAAGAGGTTCTCGTGCGTATGTGACCGGGCACCTGTGGGAATGGAGTAGACCGTGCATTCGACGGGTCGCAGCGGATACTTGGCGGTGGCCTTTTCGAGGTCTTTGATGTGCGCCATCTGTACGCCTGGGTTCAAGGTGACTTTCCTGACGAACAGTGTAGCGTTGACGATCTGTATCTTGTAGCCGGGGTTACCTCCGCCGGCTATGAGTGCGAACGCATCCTTACTGCGCACCACACGTATCTTGGCCTGGACACCGTTGATGAGGAGTTTATCCTGATGGGAGAGATCGACGTGGAGACGACCCGTCATGTCGACCACGCGACTCTGGGCGATCATGGCGCGTCAGGCGACGAACCCCGCGTTGGCTGTCGGATCGTCACCGTCAATGACGACGGCGTCCATAAGATTAGCCGTGTCCTTGTACCACATCTGACTCGTCAGATGCGTCTCCTTGGCATTGTTGCCGTAACTGAGCAGCGTCTCTATGTAGGCGCGGTACGGGTACGTGTTGGTCGAGGAAGTCACGAGCGTTCCGTTCAGGTAGAGGTCGACCTGACTGAACAGCGAATGGAGCCAGTTATTCACGGGAGCAACGGGATCGGCGGCGTCGAGATCGCTTCCGTCGGCACGCGTCACCTTCGCCTGAATGTGTAGCGTCATGCTAGCGAGATCCTGGTAATCGTCTCCCGAACCAGGTACGACGAATTCGATCGGACCACCCGAGTCGAGCGAGGACATCGGTTGGTAGTGGACCGTGCGACTGTCGATGATGCTGGTCTGAGTCGGAGGCACGGCGAAGATATCGAGTTCGCTCTTGAGTCCCTCGCATGATAGTTTATGAACGAACGCCATTGTCGAATATATCCGGTTCACGACGAGCCTTCAGTCTCTGCTGCTGCTTCCTTCGACGTCTCGCGGCTGTACTGACTCGTTTCGCGGCGGGTGTGCGTCTTATACGCTTATGCACACCAGGGGTCAAGAGGTCGCTTATCATTTCTCTACCTGCAGCGGTGGCGCGACGTTTGGCGGCCGTTCTGATGTTCTGTCCCGCCAGGACGTCGTCGGCTATACGTGCGCCGGTCGACAGAGCTCTCTTTCCCAACGCCACGGCGCCTCTCTTGACGAGTGGCATGACGCTACGCAGTAGACCTCCGAATAGACTTCCCAGTCCGTGTCCTCGTTGGTATCGGGCACCCGCGAAATAAGGAAGCGCACCACCCGCTTGACGAGCGTAGTAATCGTTGTAATTCATCTCTCTCTCTCTAGAACAGTGGCGTCCGTTGTCGTTGGAAATGAAGTGTCACTGTCACCTTGCCGACCTCGAATGGCACGCGTTGCCCCGTGTCGTCTCTTATATCTATCTCGATCGTACCAAACTCTTTGCAGAGCACGGGTACGTAGTGAGTCTTATCGAAGGTCTTCGACACGACGTCGCCATGACGACCGCTCACCGAAACGATGCGCAGCAGCGGTACGAGACTGTCACCGACAACTCGTGGTTCCACGACATCTGTGTAGATGTAGAGCGATTCCCGTTCCATTGTGACCACGGTGTCACCTTCCATGATACGTACCTTGAACTCGGGTACCGCTGGGTCCTTCGGGAGAGCCGCCAGCGTAGCGGTACGAAAGCCGAGAACGGTGGTCAGCATAGCGGCGCGGAAGACGGTATTCGGTGCCATGTGCACCGATACCTTACGCGTGATGACGCTGTAGCTCAGTTTCACTCGTCCCTCTCCTACCACGCGACGTAGAGCAGCGTTAATGACAAGGATCAGTGACCACGGATCTTTATAGTGTCCGGTTCCGATTCGGATAATCTCCGTGTGCAGGGACCGCGGGTCCCGATATTCATCTATCGGTAGTGACACAGCGAACCCCGCTTCGTCACCTACGATGTTGTACCAACTGTGTGGGTACTGTACCTCCACCAGTCCGCACTCCCATTGTCCCCGTAGTAGGATACGTTTCGGTAGCGTCGTGACGTAGTGGGTCAGCGTGTTGTCGGGGTGCGTGTCCATGGAAGCATTGCTGGGCAACGTGAGATAGAAATCATTCGTCGCCATGTTGTTGTTGTTTCAACGTCGGACTGGGTAGCAGGTAACCCAACGAACTACTCAACAGGGCCGTCCACAGAGTCGGATTGACGTGGTGGCCGAACGTCAGGTTGTAGATGCTGACCAAGATGACCGTGTACAAGACGACGACTTGACACAGAAAGACTATCTCCTCTTTGGGACACGCGGTGCCAAATATATGCCACGGAGTCCTCTCTTTCTTTATTGGTGGAGTGGCGTCGATGTCGTCTTCTTCTTCTTCTTCTTCGTCACTAACGGTAATCCGTGATGTCGTCTCGTCTGCCATGCGTGGACGACTGACATCGCGACGGGCGCGTGACTAGTCTTTATAGCCGACGAGGGCCTTGGCGTCGATCCAGCTGTTGAATTTCGAAGGGTATCCGAACCATTTCACCAACACCTCCCGTCGCCTGCCTACCTTACGGCGCTGTACTATCGATTCCACGCGGTACAGTTTATCGGCCGGAACCGTCACCTTCTGCAATTCCGGCTCGTAGAAGGTACCGTCCAGTATCTCTCCGAGATCGTCCGCTAGAAGATAGACGGGCGGATCGGACGGATGCACCTCGCGTATCGTGAATAGTTCCTCTGTCCAATTCACTGTGTAGCCTTTTTCGAATCGTCTCTTGACCTTGCTGCTACGCACACGATCCCCCACGTGGTACTTGGGTACGCCCTTACCGTGATGACCACCGTACAGGCGCTGCCACACCTCTTCCTGATTAGTCGCATCCACCTGCGACGGTGGCATCCCGATACTGCGATGGGGCGTGTCGTTGTACGTGCGCACCAGATCCGGAAGGATATCGATGTATCGCCACGATTCTTTGTGTGTCAGGTATCGCCACAGCCGCGTCATTAGCGTGCGATTGAAGCGTTCCACGATGCTCGCCTTGATCTCCTCGTTACAGGTGGAGAAGTGTTGGATGCCGTACCTGTCCAATACACCCCGAACGCTACGGTTATAGAATTCCAGACCTCTATCGGTCTGCAAAAACAACGGCTGTACGTCGGTGAAGAGTCCGTTCAGCGCCTTCGACACAGACGTCGCCGACTTGGTCTTCAGCGGAACGCATCGGGCGACTTTCGAGAAGACGTCGATCACCGTGAGCAGGAACGTCGTACCGTCGTTTTCCTTTTTCAGACTGGTCACGTCGACGAGATCGGCTTGCCACTGTTGATCCCGTCCTCCGACGACCGTGCGTCGTCGCTTGAAACGAACTCTGACCGGTTTGTGTAGGGTATAGGCGATCTGTTCAGATAGCCATTGTTCGACCATCTTTCTCGGTACGCGTGGTACGTCTCGTCGCAAAGACGCGATTCCCCCGTAACTTCCCACCTTGGTGGGGTCGAAGTAGACGTCCTCCAGCTGTTTTCGTCGTCGCACCATGATCGTATGATATAATCGCCGATAATGCCGCACACGATGGGAAGTCCGGAGTAAGCGACACCAGTATACAGACGACGTAGACTATCCTGTGAAGCGCACATTATGTCGACGAATCGAGACGGTGCGCCTCTTTTATCTGAGATCCTCCCATCCCTTACTAGTCGAGGCCGGTGGCGTAGGTAGAGTGGACGGGCTCATTCGTCACCGTGTGAGGGGTGTCCACTGCAGCGATCGACGCGCTCTACCGAGCGACCGTGTGGCCGCTGCCGCTACGGCACTCCTCCTTTGTTCCTGTTGAATGGCCAGTCTCCTGACCTCGTTACCGACCAACTCCATGGGTAGATTCATGGTGCCGAGTTGACGCGTAAACACCTGCCACCCCGTTGGACTGGCAACGGTCTTGCGTTGACGCAACAGATCGTTCACGAGGTCCACCACGTTACTTCCGGGTACCGCTACGCCTTTGTGCATGAGCTCTCCGCGTGCATTCCACACAACGTCTCGTTTCAGACGTTCCATCAGTAGTCTAGCTTTCGTCCGCAGTGCCTTGGGAACGCTGTCGACGACGTCCGCTTCCATACCTGCCGCCACCGCCGCTTCCATACCTGTCGCCCCCGCCTCTGGCGGGGTCGGGTCCGCCGCCGCCGCCGCCGCCGCCGCCGCCGCCGCCGCCGCCGCCGCCGCCGCCGCCGCCGCCGCCCCCGCCGCTGTGACCACCGGGGACGTGTCCTTGTTGACCGTCATCACGCGCACTTGTTCGCGTACGCGTCGATCGGCCAACGCGTTGTGGCGTTGCAACACTTGATTATACATGACGACCTTGTCACCGTCGGCGAGATCTTGTCTGTCGAGTATGACTTTCATCTCGTCGTCGAGCACCTGTACTTTGCGTCCTAGGGTATCCGTCGGTGCCGGTGCGCGTAGACTATCCAACAGTCGTGGATCTACCAAAGCCATCTTCCGTGTGTGTTCCATTGTCGTCTACTTGAGTAGCACCTGTTTTAGCAAGGGTAGAAAGACCGCACCGGCCAAGTGTGCCAGCAGCGCCGACAGGAAACCACCGGTCTGTCCCCCTCCACACCTGTTTGTTACCGCGTAGCAAGATGCGACGTCTCCTCGCTGCCGGCGCGTCTTTCTTTGCCAAAGCGCGCAGGTTTGTTTTGTACACACTCAGAGCGCGTCTCTGCGCGTCGGTCAAGGGCACGTTCTTCTTCAATATGTTGTAGGCACACTCGGCTAGAGCACACAACAGATCGGCGTCGGCGTTTCTGATGATGGCTCGTCTCAATTTCGTGCTCTTGTACCTGTTCAGCGTCTGTATGCAGAGGAGGTGTTTCTTCACGAGTTCGGACATGCTGTTGTCTTCACGACCATACTGCGACTGAAGGGACGAGGCGTGCGCGCGGACTTATACTTTGGGTTGGTACACGTACTGGATACCGTCGTCCGGAAGGACGCCCGTGCGCAGACGCATGTCGTCGGGCGTGTCCTGTTTCAGATCGACGAGGAGATAACCGTACGGAGGTGCCGTGGCGTCTCGGAACGCTTCCTGTACAAACTTCAGGCGTCCCGGATACATCTGTCGCGCCAAGTGTCCGATCTGTGACGCGTCGCGAGGATTCTTGAAGACTACCATGTAGTGTGCGTTCAGACTGATCGTGCGACTCTCCTTGTTCTTCAGAAACAGGTTCTGCACGAGATACAGTACGGACGTGTTCTGGTGATGACTCTTTTTCGTGAACAAGGTCGTGACCCGTTCGTCCGTTTCCGCCATCAGATCGTCGATGACCACGAGGTTACGCGTCGACGCATCGAACGCACCGCTCGGCAAGCCTTCCTCGAAGCGTACCAGGTCGTTGTCGACGTAGGCACTCTGCCATACACCGTAACACCACGTGATCTTCTCTGGAGGCGGATCGATAATCGTCGCGGCGTGACGTAGCAGACGCATCACGAACGTGCTCTTACCGCATCCCGTCGGACCCGCGACGATACAGGTGAAGGGGTGTTTCCATCGCGTGTCCATCTAGTAGTCGCTGGTGCCGTTCGACAATGTTACGTTGTCCGCTGTGCTGTTAGATACGACGACACCTCCGCCACACCAACGAAGGAAGGGTCGCGGAAGAAGACGTACAAGACGTACAGGTACAGACCGAGTATTCCCACTAGTGCTACAGCTACGACCGTTCCCGTCCGTGACATGCTGCGCTATGACTATCGATTGCGTGGTATCTGACTAAATAGTGTTATTTTGTTTCGTGTGTTTCCCACCTACTAACCGCGTGACAGCTAGAGGCGCCTATAACCCCAACTGACGTAGGGGCGCATTTCCTCATCGTGTCAGCAGTGGTTCGGTGTTACACGTCCACCGGACCCGTGGTGATTCCGTCCTCGTTGACCACGCGCTTGGCATAGAAGTAGGTCAACGCCGCGCGTTCCTGGGTGTACGTCAGCACGGACGAGTGATTGACCCGGAACCCACGGTTCACTCCGCTTCCACTACGACGACTGGTCAGCACGTCCAGCAACGCCTGCTTGTCGATGGCGTTGAGTCGTTTGTTCAGTCCTTTGGTGGTGTATTTATCGACCGTACCCGAACAATAGTAGGTCTTACTGCACAGTCCCAGGAAACTTGTCGTACGCTTTGCGCGCCTTGCAACACGTCTCGGTGCCGTTCCACGGACGTGCGGCTAGTCGACAGCGTATGTAGTCGTTCCGATGATCGTCGCAACATTCGGACGGTAGCCATTCGGAGCGGTGACGATAGTAGTGGTCACGTAGTGCCAGGGTCACGAGGTCGTCGACGGACTCTCCGGCTAGAGCCAAATAGGCACTATCCGTATCGGTTTCGCAGTACTCGAACAGCGGACGATCCACGTACCTGATCATAAAGTCGTAGCAGAACTCCAACATGTGCAGTTTGGCCCACTGCAACACGAAGAATCCCACGTGCGTAGGCAGAGCGTATTTGACGGTGCGCTTGTGCATTTCGATCTCGTACGCATCGGCGGTGACGACGTCGAGTTAACGGAAGCGACGATTGTTGATCGCGGACGATGCGCTCTTCTCCGTGCAGTAGGTGACTTCGCGGTGCTTACCGACGTTGGTGATAAATTTCCCATAGGAAGAATTACCCATAAGTTTGTTGGTATCCGCGATCATGGCCTTGTCGGGATGGACGTCTCCTTCGCGACGTGCGGTGGACACCGCCTCGCCGAATCGTCGGAAGCAGGCGACCGGTGTGTACTCGATGACCTGGTAGACGTGCGTCACCTCGAGTCCGTGCGCGAGGTACCATCGCAAGAGAGGTGTGGCGAGCAAGATGTTATCCCCACGATAACTCCCAACGAGCATGCGACGCGGAGTCGCCATGATGTCGTGTTCTTCGGCGTAGCGACGCATGAACGGTCCGAGGTCGTCGCGGGTCAGGTGAATGTTCTTGAAGATGGGCTGCATCTCGGCAAAGTGCGCGCGCAGGACCTCCGGTACACGTATGTCGCACTGAATCATACCGAACACGCTACCGTTGCGCACCCCTGTCAGGATCTGTTGTGTCGTCATTTTCCAGCGCACGTGTCGACGGCGTTGCCGAACGTCCAGAAACTGTTTCACGCACGGATCGCGTCTCGCGACCTTCCACTCGCATTCCCACAACTCGACGACACTCACAAAGTGTCGAAGATAGGTCGTGTTCTTTCGCGTTTCGGCGAGCAGTTGCGTCATGGGTTTCCCGTTGACCTCGTTGACCTCACGACCGGTACACGGACAACCGTGATAGTAGCACCCGTGAAATTGATAGGCCGTCTTCGTTTCGCTGCACCAACCGTCCACCGACAGTTTACCGATGCGCTTCTCTCGACCGTTGGTCTGGTGACGTATGGTGAGTCCCGTGCTTTCGGACTCCCACGTCAGCCATTCGGCAGCCATCTGACCTGTGGGCTGTCCCGCTTCGGGTCGGAACTCCTTCTCTTCCCGTCGTCGCGTGTACCATCCCGTTGGCATCTCTTGCGATATCGACCACAGATACAATGCATTCGCATCATAGCCAACGATGGACTGACACGTTCGAGCCGCATCACCGTAGTCGTTACGACGTATCTTCGTGACCCCCTTCTCGTGGTGTCTGGTGAAGATGAGTGACACACTCAACGGTACGTGACGAGCCACCCAGTGGACTTTGGCGCTGTCCGACGGAAGCTGTGACGTATCGAACCAGGACTCGAAGTCGAAGGTGGCGCGATACGGATAGTAGCGCAAACACTCGGTAACGTGAATGTTTTCGTCGTCCAAGCACTGGAAGACTGTCGGCGACGGATAGTAGACACCACCGGGATAGATCTTTCGCACGCCTCCCGTACACCCGCGCTCGTGTCGTTCTAGTTTGTGTGCGTCGCGCCATAGCGAGTCGCCACACTTCCTACATCGATAAGAGTGACAGTACATGTTCACGTCTTGTATGTAGGAACAGTGTGTCTCGTGAAGATTGACGTACATCGTTTCGGGATAGTGACACAAGGACCGGCGTATGAGTTCGGCAGTCGCCTTTCCGCCTTCTTCTTCCGGTTCGACGAGCTTGTAGACGCACACGTTGGTCTCAAAGGTGGTCTTGACGCGATAGAGATCGTCCATTGTCACCCCGTCAAAGTCTTTCATTGTCACTCCGTCACGGTCGTACTTCGTGTAGAGTACCCGCACAACGGGTTCCAGGTGGTATCGATCGCATCCACGGTGCAGAGCCAGACACCGGAAGAGACACAGATTGTCGGTGTACTTTGTATTGTTGACGGGGTCTCTTTCCAGTCCGATGACGGCTTTGATTCGTTTGATGTACCTCGGTAGTGTGATATCCACACATCCTATCGGATGATCTACGATGTGATTGACGAAGAAGGTGACCACCTCGCACACCCAATTGACTGTCCGGACGCTGATTGGTGACCCACTGCAGCACGTCTGTTTCTCGGATACGTTCCAGAAACGCATCAAAGTCTACAGTGTTTGTGATCAGACACGGTTCGTCGAGGTAACGCCCGCAGCAGTTACAAGACGAATGATAATACCTGTACCTGTTCGTGGTCTTGTTCCTTAGGACAAAACCATAACTAAGATTAATCTTAAAGACGTGCGTCTGTTCGCGGAACATGATCTTCAGTGACGGTTCTAGGGCGCTCGTGTCCAGTGTCGATACATTGTAATTGTACCTGGATTGCACAGGTCCTCTAGCCACGTGGGTTCGGATGGTCATCCAGTGATCTCGAACGACGTCTCGTAGTTCCCTCGATAGAGTATCGGCGAAGGGGAGTCGAGGCGGTGGTTGTATCGGGTCGTCATCGTCACCGGCGGCGACTGTACTCACACGTGGTCGCTCTGTGCGTCTCGCTCGTTTGCGTAGGGGTGGGTCGCTCGCTTCCGCACGTCGACTGCATACCGACTTCATATGACGTACCAGGTTGTCACGTCTCGTGAACTCACGTGCACATCTCTCGCAGCGGTGCAGTGTTTTTTGTGAGGTGTCACAAGACTTCCTGTTGTGACATACCAGGTCCCGTCGTCTCGTGAAGTCTCTTCCACATCTCGAACAGGGGTGCCTAGTACTTTTTTTGGTGGTTCGCCAGATGGCACCACTCGTGGCGGTGGTTTACTGTAAGCATGGTCGTCGTCGTCTACGTGTGTTGATGAATGCGTTTGGTCTATGTGGCGTTGTATGTCAGCGTGTGTATCGAGCACGAGACCGCAGTGACGACACGTGTGCTGCTTCATCGTCTACCTACAACTGAAGGATAGGAGATCCTTGTACGCGTCTATATATCCTAGTGTGACGTCATAGGAACCATGGCTTGTATGAGTGTGCGTGTATATAGACGGAGGGGAGGTGGATGTGTGTGTGTGTGTGTGTGTGTGTGTGTGTGTGTATGTGTGTGTGTGTTTGTGTGTGTGTGTGTGTGTGTGTGTGTGTGTGTGTGTGTGTGTGTGTGTGTGTGTGTGTGTGTGTGTGTGTGTGTGTGTGTGTGTGTGTGTGTGTGTGTGTGTGTGTGTATGTATTCATCGATCGTAACGAGCTATGAAGGTGACAAGAACAACAGACACCGGATTCCTGGATTACATACATACATCTTTATTCATTGAATTACACAATAAAAGCGAGTATACAAGAAAGCTAAGCGCCTACAGTGACAGACAAGCGTCGCCTATAACCCCAGCTATAGCGTAGGGGCGCATTTCCTCTTGTCGTCACTGCAGACGCTTTTGGAGTGTCTCCGTAATGTAAGCGACGTGTTCGTCGCGCTTGATGTTACGTGCAAGTTCATTACAGATCGTGCGCACGGCCGTGTCTAGACTGCATCGTTTTGTAACGAACAGCACCGCGGCTAAACTCTCTATATTTAACTCCAGGTCCTTTACACTATCGAACAGAACCGGGTAGGTCCACGGCATCGATGTGTCCGTTTTCGTCCACACGATATGGCCATCGGCAGCCATATCGAGTGTCGACCAATTCGTCCGTAGTGCCCCGTACTCGGTGACGGATGCGGTGACGTCATAGTCATCATCGTCGACACAACTCATGTCTAGTGTTTCGTCAGATGTTGGTGGTGGTGGTGTCGCACACTCACACGTCATGTCTAGTTCCGTCACGTGACGCTGGGCGTGTAAGTGCATGAGTAGAGCCTGTCGCAGTGGCATAGGGGTGTGGTGGCGGCGTCTTTTTCTCGGTGCCCACTCTAGCGGCTTCTTATCATCATATGCTTTTCGGATGCGAGCTAGTCCGCTAGAGGGAGCATCGCTGACCTAACAACACAACAACAACAACATTAGCAGGGTGTTTCCTCGTCCAACAGAGGTATACCACGTACACGCAGGATGGCTTGCACACGTGTTATGATGTCACGTGCCCGCTTCGGTGTGTCCACCATAAACCTGTAATGGTGTACTGCATATCTCACATTGTCTTGGATCAGATCGCTACGTACCAGGTAGATGACATTTGTCTCACTTTCGAAAGTGCGCCACAATTCGTTGCTTACGAATCGGACGATAACATCGCGTGCTACCAGGCACATCTCGGAGCACCAGACCTGCCTTCCCGCCTCCTCCCCCATCGTGTCGTCTTGTAGGTACCAGGGCTGCGGTGCCTTCGGTGCTTCGTCTTCCGTCTCATCCGACACGGTTATACCGCGACTACGGAGACTCGTTTTCACTCGTGACACGACATCACGAGCAAACCACGGTGCGCGCGATTCGCACACCAGATCGGATACTGCCATATCAAAGGCATGAAATATACGCGAACGATCCACTTGATACACGTCTTCGTGAACGTTCGCATAGCGAAGGTACAGTCCTTCGGCTACCTGGCGAATGCATGCAGTGGTTATAGCGGCTATAAATAAGTCGTCATCTATCATGTGATCCGCTCGTTTCTGAATTGCATTCACTCTCTCTACTGCCCCCTGTAATTCACTACGTCTCCGACCCTCGTCGTCGTCAGACCAATCAGTATCAAAATCACCATCGTTAGCAACATCATCATCATCCTGATCACTAGACCATGAACATGACCCCACATGAATGACACTTGCCTCGTCATCGAATGACAGTCGACGTTTCACGCCACGCACGGGGGTTGTCAGAACTGCCTCGGATGGAATTGACCGAGGAGGCGTCTACAACATACGTCAGAGGAAATTACATCATAGTGTCAAATAGGTAGACAACCAGAGAGAGAGAGAGAGAGAGAGAGAGAGAGAGAGAGAGAGAGAGAGAGAGAGAGAGAGAGAGAGAGAGAGAGAGAGAGAGAGAGAGAGAGAGAGAGAGAGAGAGAGAGAGAGAGAGAGTCATCATTCAACCTCTAGGGACAGGCTCTCTCTCTATATTCCACCTGGGGGCGTCACCTACTCTTTCGTCACTGTCAGGTGGCGCCTCTTACGACAGTTAGGAACAGGACCTCTCTATACTCCGTCAGAAGGCGCCACCTAACAGTGAGTCACTGTCAGTTGGCGGCTCTTACGACTGGATTATTTCCAGTGCTATCACGGTATAATTTTGATAGCCTGCCTTTCTTGCCTTTCTAATTGTCACCCTAGCCTGTTTGCCACGTAGGACATTCAGTGACTGGTAGCGTTCGTCGCCGGATTTAAGCGACATATAGTCGCTTGCTGTCATTCCTCCCACGACCTCCTGTACTAGTCGGTCAAATCCTGTTGCCCACACTTCATTGCCCTTGTGATCAGCGAAAAGCATACCGATAGAATACTTGTAAACGGCAGTTCCCTTCTGACGCCCGTGCACCGAACATATACTGACGTTATGGTGCCCTCCTTTCGTCGTTTCAAGAAGAACTTTCCGATTACATACTTTACATGCCGGATAACATACGTATTCGGGGGACAGAGCACATGTTACTAGTGTCAGTGGACGAACAAACGCGTACGTTCCGTCACTTACTTGTTCGAGTTCTGACAGGAGCATTTCCTCGTTGTTAACGTTGGATGTCGCCATCTTGTCGTGTAGGTATCGGTGTGAGAAGAGCTTCGAACGGCAGCGAGACTGAGAGAGAGTGTTTGTCCTGTTAGATTTACCGTGGGTTTATATACAATTCAATCCCTTCAGGGATCGACCGCGTGATACCCCTAGATGATGATATCGCGCCCCTGGGTGTTCGCATCTTATCGTGCGCGTGACTTTATCTCTCACTCTCTCGTACTTTGTCACCGCGTGGCTGCCTGTCTGTTTTTTTAATGGGTGCCTTATGTAAGGCGTATAGAGCGCTGTCTAACGAAGTCTCTCACCTGCATAAGTATCACACCGAGTATATTCTTACCTGGTTTGTTACGGTTTGAGCTCTTACCCCAATACCCCTCTGCACTGGGTACATTCTCAATAAGTCGTGCGTCACCTGTAGCCAACAAGCGTTGGCGTAGTTTAGAGGTACGAAACTTGACGGCTACTATAGCGTACATCACGCCTCGACGTTGTAACAGCCATGAAACGACTCGATCGGGTGTCCAACTAATGCTTTTACTCCAGTATTTCGCCTGTATTCCAGTGCGCGCGGTCTGAATCTTTCTCGCTGTGTTCTCGTCGTGAAAATGTCTAGCTTTTTAAAATTGATATGCTGCTTCTGTACAAGTAAAGTCTTCGCCCCATATATGTATCTCGCATGGATAGAAATTCGATAGGAAGTGACCAGCACCCCTGAATTGTATATCCAAGCTCTTGACCGCCATATGTTTCATCGCTGACCACTCACAGAGTTCTTTTCTTCCGACTGTATTGTTAGCGTTCTGATAAGGCGCATTCCATATGCATTGTCGTCTAGTTGACACATCACGCGCTTATCACCAGCTGGTCCCTCCGTCATATGACTGGTATCGGTTTGTACTTTACCACGTCGAAATTTTTCATAAAAGCGTTGTTAACTACATAACCAGGCGTCGTCCAGGTGACGTCCCTAGATGATGTCGTCATACGTCCCTGGGTCTTCAGTGCTTTTCATACTCCGGTATATTTCCACTCTACAGTGTGTCTTACAAGTTGTCTTCATAGTGTGTCTGCATACATATGTTCTATCTATATATACCGCCTCGTTTGTTACATTCTTCATATCATCTCATTCGCAATTGCTATGTCGTCGATACCTTGGGCTCAACTCCGTGCTGAATGGCGTCTTCGTGACGAGTTGATGCAGACTATGGCATGGTCGACGATACCTTTCCTGCAACTACGTGACGACTGGCGTGGTCTCGAATTTGTGTAAGTACTTTTATTATTATTATTATAATACAAATATATATATATATATTCTTTGCTATTATTATATATATATATATATATATATATATATATATATATATATATATCTGTGACGTCTCACCTCTATTATTCCTTATGCTCTTACGTTCGTTATGTGTCACTCACGGTTATCTTATTACCTTTCAGCTCTCCTGATGGCATCGATACCTGGAGTATGACAGGGAGTGACTCGAGTGTTGACGATTGCACGTGAGTGTTCAACGATTATTTTACTACTTTATTTATGTTTTCTCATACCGCGTTTCTCGTTCTCTTCAATTTGTTGACCTCGACCGACCTCTTGTCGTTTCGACTAGCTACGCGGTGTTTGGTTACCGATCGCGTCAGCAGACGTCTCCATTACGTATTGTATCATAGTCCGTTGATCTAGCTTGCCCTTTTATCGTGTGTCGATTCCCTAAGCGGTGTCTGGTTACATCACTGGCTTATTCCACCCGACTGTACTTTATATATATATATATATATATGTCCCTGTGTGGTTACATCACTGACTATTCCACCCGCCTGTACTTCATGCATTCATTATATATATATATATATATTATACATATTTTCAAAGTTATATATATATATATATATGTTTCAGAGAGGAGGAGGAACTCCGCGATAACCACTGGTGCACCTTCTGCCATGTAATGCGTGAACTATTACGGACACGAAGGGAATTTGACCCTGTTCCCTCTTCGAACACAGAGGAGGCTATCGAAGAGGATTGGGATGCGGCGATCAATGCGGCCGAACGCTAATGTGCTGGAATGCAGCGACTACTGATTGACACTATTATTATTTTATTAATTAATTCCCTCTTTGATTACAAGGGACATTGAACCATGATAATGATGATGATAACTATTAAAACTATTCAACTTTCAAACTGTTGTCGGTTATTATCTTAGCACTAATTCTTCTTTTATACATACATACATACATACATACATATTTTGCAGTTTCATATATATATATATATATATATATATCGTTATATACGATTTATAAATACACATACAACATAGGTACACTTACCTATTCATTCATTCATACATACACTCTTTGATCTTTCGTAATGAGTCTTTGATCTTTCGTTTCTTTCAACACCTTTTAAACCTTTCCTCTTTGATCTTTCGTTATTACAATTCCCTCTTTGGTCTTTCGTCTCTCATATATACACAATAACCCTTCCATGGCTGCTCATTCCACCACCAGGGGGCGTGCTACACACGCTCACACATACGGTCACGTGACTACTCACTTCACTCAAGGGGGCGGCTTTCGAAACCTCCCTAATATCAACCAAAAATGACCAGAAAACTCCTCAGGATACCGATCCAAAAAGTCTTCTTTACTACTCACAGTGGCGATCTCCTTCACTACACCGCACCGAATGGAAGGCTTCGTTTATCGCCGTCATCGACAGCAGGTGTTCTTCACCAACTGGAAGGATAATTGATCTCAGACGTTACGTTGGTGGAGATGTAAGAAAGGTTCTTGAAAGCTACATTCTTCGGAACGCTGCTGCAGCATATGATGCAGCCTAGAACGCGTTGAACCAAAGGTACGGTGACCCCTTCAGTGTCGGTCAATCGTTTCGAGAGAGGTGGTTTTCGTGGCCAAAGATTGGCTCAAATGATAGCAAAGCCGATCAGGAGTTGGCCGACTCTCTGGAGAGTTGTCGGGCAACTATGCATCATGTACAGAGTTTGCAATGTGCGGATTGGATGATATCCCGGTGTAATAAAATAGTGTTTGTCACAGTAAAGAAGGAGAACAGATACCCTTCGCTCACCAAGTTTGTCGAATTCGTCGCTGACAAGGTTCTGATTGACCTAGGAGATGTTACTCGAACCAGTCATCGCATCACAGTGGAGGAATTGCCAGCAGTAACGCCTTCAGATGCCATCAGAATGCTGGAGTTGGACTTCGCCGACACCAGACGTGATGAGAATCGTACGTCCCAAGACGATCTGTTGTTCTTATACAAACTAGAGGAAGAAATACTGCAGAAGGCAAACGGTCATTACGAGATGTCTCTTCCCTTCAAAGAGCGTCCTCAGCTTCCTAACAACAAGAAGCTCGCCATGATTCGTTTGGAACCCCTGAAGAAGAAGTTAAAAAAAAACGAGGAATACCGCGAACGCTACACCAAGTTCATGGAGGAAATCATCAAGAATGGAGACGCCGAAAGAGTAACGGACGAATCTGCATATGGAACCACGTGATACATCCTTCATCACGGCGTCTATCATCCAAAAGAAACATGACAACATCCGTGTGGTTTTTGACTGATCGGCCAGGTACAAAGGAATTTCGCTAAAAGAACACCTCCTTACTGGACGTTATCTCATCAACGGTTTCGGGGGAGTATTATGCAGATTCCGGAAACACCCGATCGCGATCATGTGCGTTATCGAAAGATGTTACACCAGTTTCACGTCAAGGAAGACGATCGTGACTATCTCAAGTTCTTATGGTGGGAGAATGGTAACACGAAGCAGGATCCTGTGGAATTCAGGATGAAGGTTAACTTGTTTGGAGCAGCATCATCGCCTGGTTGCGCCAGTTGTGGACTTAAGCATCTCGTCAAGCAACACAAAGAGCTCTCTTGAAGGAAACCAGGGAACGATGATTAAGAGGAAGCTTACGCTTTCATAAGTTCAGCCTGAACGATCGTGTTGTCATGGACAGCATGCCGCCCTCGGAGAAAGCTGTTGACCTCAAAGAACTTGCTCTTACTTTCGATGAACTGCGTATGGAACGAACTCTTGGTATACTGTGGTGTGTGGAGTCTGATCACTTCAATTTCTGCGCCATCCTGAAAAACAAACCATTGACTCGTCGCGGAATATTGTCAACCGTTGCCTCCTTTTACGACCCCCTGGGATTCGTTGCACCCTTCATCTTAGATGGCAAGCGCATCCTGCAAGATATGTGTAGGCAAGGAACGGGTTAGGATGACCCACTCCTTTACCAAACGTGGGAGCGCTCGAGGAACGACCTCATTCACCTGGGAGAGCTGAGCGTACCAAGATGCTACCAGCTTCCAGGATTCGGCAAAGTAACGAAAGTTTAACTGCACCACTTCTCAGATGCGAGCTCTTCAGACTACGGGCAATGCTCGTACCCCATCTGAAAGATGACAGAGACATGATTCATTGCTCTCTAGTGATGGGTAAATCTCGTGTCACGCCAACCAAGATAATGACCACACCGAGATTGGAACTGTTGGCTCCGGTAGTGTCACACAAGATCGACAAAAATGCTCATAGAAGAACTAAGGCACGAGCACTTTCAAGAGTGCTTCTGGGCGGACTCGAAGGTGGCATCGTCGCTTTCATACCTTCGTCGCCAACAGGGTACAACGTATTCACAACAGCACGACACCACAACAGTGGAACTATAGAACAGTGGAACAGCGGCTGATCTGCATACGTCCAACTGGTTCTCCGGACCCACGTTTCTATGGGAAACATAAATTGTCAACAACCAAGAGCCAGTACTTGAGGTACACATCGGTGACACAGAAGTAAAGAACGTTCAAGTCTTCGCTACCAAGGCAACGGAACATTTCTTCTTGTAGAACGTCTATCACGCTTCTCTGACTGGTCCAAGGCAGTTAGAGCTATCGCACGTTTACGACTTATCGCGCAGAAGACTGAGACAGATGACAACCTCACAACGGTAAAAGAAAGAAGAAACGCCGAGCTGTTCATCATCAAGGCAGTTCAACGAAAAGTCTATCCCAACGAGGTTGAAGTGTTGAACAAGAAGGCTACCGAGTTAAAGATCAACGACAGGCTTCATAGTCTTGATACCACCAGGAGCGTCCTTACGTCCATTCTTGACGAATCTGCCAACCGACTCGATTGTGCATCTCTACGAACGTTTCTCTACGAGGTCATGGCCATCGTGAACAGTCGCCCTCTAACTGTTGGGAACATAAGCGATCCTACCAGCCCAGCCCCCATGGGGAAGAGTCGAATTCCTATCGGACCAGTTCTGAAGCCGGTGAAGAAAAGAGTATTTATTGAATATAAATCGAAGACAGAAGTGGAAAAAATCTACAGATCGGCGATGTAGTAATCGACGTAAAGACGATACTGCACGCAACGAGTGACAACTCGCCAGAGTCGTTCAAGCCACAGAAGGCAATGACGGACTAGTAAGAAAGGTCACGATACGTATGAGCGAGTCGAGGCTGGGCAAGCAAGGAAGACGCACTTCTGTATCATCTCGAGCGTCCTGTTCAGAGACTTGTCGTCCTACTTGAAAGAGAGTAAACTCGCCCTCGACTCCTCTTTGGAATAGTTTTTTTTTTCGTTCGACCACAAAATGTGTGCATTATGTACTGAGAAATCACTCATGATTTTCTCCTGATCAACAAGCTGCAGAGTACAACATGTTGCTGCTCGGCTGGTGGTCCGCTGCCAAAAAGGTAAGTCCCCACAGATGCAACCATATATCACATCGGTGCTCAAGAAACTTCACTTACTCTCTGTTGTATATGTTGTATTCGTGTATTAATTTGATATGCCTTATTTTGCTCATTCTATTTCAGTTATTTCGGACCAATCTTTAATTTACAGATGCTCGTAGTTGTAGTAGTATTTCCGCTCTGGTAAAACATGTGCTTGCCAAAATTGAGAACGTTGTTAAATGTCGTTGTATTGCCTACGGCCGACCTCAGACCACGACATAACGGCGATGAGCATGGGATTTAGATCGTCTTAGATCACTACACCGAATATATGTGTCACGCACATAAGCTGAAATGGAGCACGAAGATTTGGCACCATTTTCAATTGACCCAATTGACAGTTGTAGCGCGCGCTGGGAGCGCTGGGTTTGCCGTTTTGATAACTTCATCGTTGTCAAAGACATTAAAGGAAATAAAAAGAAGGCATTAGCTAAAATCCTTTTTCCATGTGTACACAAAGTTTAACATTGTATGTAACATTTGACAACATTAAACAAATACAGAAAAATACATTTTGTAGTATAAATTCGATTTTAAGCCCGTCTGTGAAGCGATTCCCGTGGAAAATAAAAGTTTAATGAGCTAGGCGATCACGTGGTATCGTGACGTCACTGATGACACACACTCGCATCAGGCCGACCCTTTCCATGCATTCATAGCATGTTTACAAGGATAGCTTTTGGGTCGAAACGAGCGTCAGAATGAGTTATTGTGCAATATTCCGACGTAATACAAACACTAGTCATCATAGAGGAACAAACATTTATCTTACGGTTCCAATGAATCGAATTTTATTCAAAACAACAAATGCAAATGGGCCTACAAGTCGACTAGGTTTCGCCGAGCTTGGGCTCGTTTTCAGAATAATTATATCGAATGCAACCAACGGGAGATAATCTACACACATAAACATACATAGCAAACATATATTGTATCCAGCTACATAAAGTAACGTGTATAATCTCATAATATCACTAGAATATCGATATATGAAGGAGTTGTACAATTTATCATAACAACTTAAACCAGTCAAAGAGTTTCCGCTGGTCCCGCTAGCTCAGTGGGTAGGCGCGTTGGTTACTTGTCATTTATTTTAAAATCGGGCGACGCCGGTTCAATCCTGACAGCATGCAAACCTTTGATTTTCTTTACACTTTTTTTGTTTATGTTTTCACGAAGTAATATAAACAAAATCATTTTATACTATAATGCACTGTTTGTAAATATCCAGACAGATCTCAATCTGTTTTCACATATATAATTACAATATATTACCGTACAATATATTTACAATTAATAAATTATATATCCATTACATTATATTTGTTTGGATAAATAAAATTTAGAAACATCGTTATATAATGACCACATTTTTATTTTTGTGGCGAATAAATAATTACTACAAAAATACAAACAGTGCATTATAGTATAAAATGATTTTGTTGATATTACTTCGTGAAAACTTAAACAAAAAAAGTGAAAAGAAAATCAAAGGTTTGCATGCTGTCAGGATTGAACCAGCGTCGCCCGATTGTAAAATAAACGATAAGTAACCAACGCGCCTACCCAATGAGCAACCGGGACGAGCGGAAATTTTCTGACTGATTTAAGTTGTTATGATAAATTGTACAACTCCTTCATACATCGATATTCTAGTGATATTTTGAGATTATACACGTTACTTTATGTAGCTGGATACAATATATGTTTGCTATGTATGTTTACCGGTGTAGATTATCTCCCGTTGGTTGCATTCGATATAATTATTCTGAAAACGAGCCCAAGCTCGGCGAAACCTAGTCGACTTTTAGGCCCATTCGCATTCGTTGTTTTGAATAAAATTCGATTCATGTGGAACCGTAAGATAAATGTTTGTTCCTCTATGGTGACTAGTGTTTGTATTACGTCGGAATATTGCACAATAACTCGTTCTGACGCTCGTTTCGACCCAAAAGCTATACTTGTAAACATGCTCTGAATGCATGGAAAGGGTCGGTCTGATGCGAGTTTGAGTCATAAGTGACGTCACATCTCGGCATCCCGAAAAGCGCGCCAAAATATGCATATTCGAAAATGTCCGGATACACAGCAAAAAATGTGGAATTTCTAATTCATTGAATTGTTTTGATTTGTTTGGCTTGGTGGACGTGGAAATAGACAGCAGGATGTAATACAACATGAATTCAAGCAATATATGTTTTTATTCCCTTTAATGATGATGGGCAAAAGAAAGCTATGATGTTACACTATACAGGTGATGTCGTATTTGAACTAAGTGATTCAGTAGGCGTTCTCCCAGGTGACAATTTCGCACAAACAAAGGAAAAACTTGCTGCGTATTTCACGCCTGGGCGGAATAAAGAATAGGAATATTGACATTTAGCGCAACAGAAAACAGGGGAAACTCTGAATCAATACCATGCGAGACTACAACAGTTGTCAAAAACTGCAACTTTGAAAACAAGAATCGCGTGATAAAATCTCAGATAATCCAGAAGTGTTCACTGCCAAAGACACGTGATAAAGGGCTGAGTGAAACAGCACTAATCCTGGATCAACTGCTCACGTATGGGCGTACCGTGGAAGCTACAATACTGCTCACGTATGGGCGTACAATGCACCAATCGCAGATAATGGGAAACACTGTTTCTGAAACTGATCAACCTGTCCATGCAGTGTTTCATCGCACGTCACGAGGGCGAGGAAGCAAAACAGTTGTCATCGTGGTCGCCAGGTGGCGGGTGCTGTATATGATGTGGAAAGACAAGCCAACACGCGCCACCAGAGTGGGCCACCGTACCAGGCAAATGCAAGATCGTGTCCAGGATGTGGAGGACATCCGCACAATAGGCTTAAGTGTAAAGCCTGGGGAAAGACATGCCACAAGTGTAGCAAGCTAAGTCATTTCGCCAGAGTGTGTAGAGCCACTAGAGTTACGGCAAAAGCACATGTGTGGCAAATGACACATCGCAACCAGTGAATGATTTGTGTGAGGAGACATACTATGAGAGATGACTTTTTGAAACTGTACCAGACTTGCTACACTCAAAGGAGTCACTGAAAAATTCTATGTAGATGACACAGTGAAACCACATTACTGCAACCCATGATCTGTGCCACTTGCTGTGCAGGCAAAAGTAGAAGCGGTGTTGGATCGCTTACAGGAAGAAGGAGTGATTCGTCCTGTTGAATATTCGGAATTGGCTGCACCTAATGTACCTGTACTCAAATCTACAGGAGCTGTCAGAATCTGCGGAGATTACAAGGTTACAATCAACCAAGCTGTCAAAGTGGACAAGGTTACAATCAACCAACATAAACGATTTGCTCACAAAACTAACGGGTGGTCAACTGTACACAAAACTTGTCTTAAGCCACGTTTATCAACAAGTTGTACTCGACGAAGAATCGTGCAAGCTCACTACCATCAATACATCCAAGGGTTTGTTTGAGTATGTACGTCTGCCATACGGAGTCAGTTCATCTCCATGGAACAGTTGCTAAAAACATCCCATTGACAGTAGTCTATCTGGACGACGTCCTGGTGACGGGCAGAACTCCAGAAGAACACGATCAACTTCTCCAAATGGTGTTGACTAGACTCCAAGATGCAGGGCTACGTCTGAAAAAGGAGAAATGTACCTTTCGTCAGAAGTCGTGTCAGTATCTGGGACATGAAATTGACGTTGAAGGCATTCACCCGACAAACGAGAATGTACTCGCCATCGGTATCCTGTTACCGGGTTCCTGTTACCGTCCACCGCCAACGATGTGCCCCGTCCAAATCTAAGCCTCGACATGAACGTTGGTCTGCTAGGTTTACGGGAGCTGAAACAAATGAGATACCGTGCAGAAACGACACTTATTCCATCACATGTATTCATTCAATCGTATGCATCCAAAACGAGGCCGACCGCCATTTTTGTGTGAAGTGTAATTTGGTTATTAAATATCGATGGACTGAGACCTTGGGAAATAACTAAACATACCCAATATATACGATGTTGTGACTTCCGCAGTACAGTTATGATTTAATAACAAGACGTGTCCGATTAGACCAGCGTTCCAGAAATGCGTCCAAAATGTCGTTTACGTCATCGCCTACCTAGGCATACCACTGCATGGTTTGAAATATCCTAATCTAAAATTTATTAATTTCCTCTACACATTGACCTTTTCATTAGTATAACGGTGTCAATTGTGATACATTTGTATTAGTATGCAGTGCAAATTCTTCGTGATGCCAGCCTCGTTTTCCATTTGAGCGTATCTATTATGGGTTGCTGACTGTCAGCAATGGTTACTCGGTACGGCATTATTCTTCATATGACACAAACCAAATGGCAATGATAATTAGCGGTTGAATAAATTAGGCTAAAAATGAAACAGTCGAATTGTGGTTGATGATTTGCAGAAATTGTGCTACATATTTTTATGGCAATACAACTGTGCGCTCACTCGTGAGATGTGTGTTATATGTTGTTCTATGAGACGTGGCCTATACCGAGCAGCTAGGCTGCATTCAACAGCAGCACTAGTGTCACAGCCACTCACTAATGAAAGTGGAGCGCAGTGGTGCAGTGGCTAGAGTTTCGGACTCTCGACAGAGATAACCCGGGTTCGAATCCTTTGCTGCGGTGTCAAACAGTGGGCAGTGTGACAATTGTCACATAGTGTACGCAAATCGCGGTCTAATGACATGTTCAATCAATCTGGTGGTACCAAACAACGGTAGCTGCTGTAGATTTCTGTGAAACATGGGTGGCTCAACTAACACCGCTTTCCTCTACTTCTGGCAACGTCCTTGTAGAGACGTACTCGTGGAACGAGACTACTCTCGACCCGTCACACCGTGCCGTCACGGTATGAGGTTCAATCAAATCGCCTGCAGATGGGTGAACTGTCTACCGTTCTATGGAACGGCAAGATCCATCCTGTATTAGACCTACATATGGTAGGTAATCTTTGGGATATGACAATAGAAGAGATAAGGTTTGGACACGTCAGTTTGTACTGCAGGGGCATGTCCAGATAGGGTAGTCTAGGGGGCACAAACTTCCACTGGCGGCCAAACCAAATGGTGTAGAAAGTTCCAGGGATGAGAAATTTCCGGTTTTTGCAGGAATTCCGGGTTTTATACTGCTCCAAAGATCATTTTTGTGAATCGTGTAAATCCGGGGAGAAAAAAAGGGCATATCAAATCCTGGACAATTCACTGACGATCTATCTGCGGATTGAGTTAACCATATATCCACCGGGTGTCGCCACGTGTTAATGACGCTGCCTGGCGATTAGAGACAGAACCGACCCAACCGAACCCGTGAATCTGCGAAGTAAAACCCTTAGTTCTGTCGGCTGTTCGCTTCAGCGCTTTCGAAGTGCGTTCACAAAAGCAGTGGACCAATAGGAAACGACGATGTATTTTGTGGAGATGTCAATCATTTTCGAACACAGTGGCTAATCGACGATTTGTTGTACGGCAAGACAAATGTTGCGTGAAGGACATTGACAAAAGTGTCAAGAATAAGTGGAATTGGGCGTGCCCGGAGAGATCGGCTGGAGACACTATGTTGGATCTATTCATAAGTAAATTATCAGCACGAGGGAAAGCCTACTGTTTGTGGTGCGAGGACGATGTCAACTATGCGGATTGGATCCTACAGGCTACAGTCAGAAGGGAACCTAAGGCATTGAAGTACACACGCTGGCACTGCCCACGCTTAGAACCTGAACAGAGGGCGTATCACATGGAAGTTAGCCGATTCCATATAGACAAAACACTTCCACAAGCACCCACAAGTTCCAGATAGATTGGACTCGTGGTGGGCTACCATATTCTCTACTGGCAAGTTCCCAGCATTGTCAAAGTTGGTGGCTGCAATGATGAGCTGCTTTCATGGTCCTCAAGTGGAAGGGTGTTTTAGTCACATGTCTAGCATCATGAATACTGCCACTGCCAGGAAGAATGTTAGTACATTCAACACTATCCAGACAGTGAAGTACTCACTCATGGCAAGCAACAATACTGCTATACAGGACTTCCACAAACAGGACTGGTCGCCTCGTTCACAACACGAGGGGTGCACACAAAATGTACTCCATCCATCTTGCCGAGGAAGGAAAGATGAAGGAGGAGAAGAAAACTGAACAGCTGAACATGTCAAAGACGAAGGCAGCCACCAAGTACAAAGCTAAGGAAGCAGTTGAGCTGACAAGCTAGAATGGCCCGTCAACGGGCTGTTTTGACAAAGCTGGCCAAGGAGAAAACTGCCCGTCAGCCAACTTGGGGTCAGCCCAGAAAACATCATTAACAAGTGAGTTAGTACTATGACAATGTGTGCGTGAGTCCGTGTGCTTTTTTTGCTATTGGAAATGTTAAGATTTTCTATTTAATATTGCTCAAAATACACCATATGTCGTCTACAATTTAAAAATATCTCTGAGGAGCCCTCCCCCTCCCCCGATTGGATGAGACAGTCCTCTCGGGCTGAAATGTGGGCCACAGCAAAATTTCCGTTTTTTTCTCTGAATGTCACTCTCATCCCTGCAGAAACTGTTTCGCTCCCCCGCCGCCATAACTTCAACTTCCGCTGTCTCTGTTCGACTGGTGGCATCTGAAGGGGGGCTGTTGCTGTATCGTCAGCTCTTCTTCCTTCTCCACTTTTTGCCTCGACTGTGATATCGGCTGTTGAACAAAATTTCGACGCCGCGTCGCCGTAATTTCACGTCACGTAGGCCCATTCAAAAAGCTCTACGGGCATGCAAAATTCCAAAGGTTTAGGTGGAACGTGCCCCCAGTCGCCCCAGACTCGCCTATGTACTGGGTTAGATACTGTTCAGCTGAGGTGTGCGAACACGGTTGATTCAGCGTGTATATATCCTCCTTGTACCACATCGAGCTACCGTGAGGTCAGTTTCTGGTACTAGCGTGGTGCGTGTTTGTGGTGGCTCCATCTGTGGTCCTGCGGGAGCATCGTCGCAATGGTATGTTCTTTCCGCACTCGCGTCACTCTGCCGTCCACAAGGATGGGTGCTGCAACAAACACCTCGAGTCGTTGTTTCATCCTTTGTATATAAAGTATTGGTGCATGGAGCATTACTGATGGTGGCTGTGTGGATTTTGTAGATTGGTGGTGTGAAGAGAAGTCTTCGTTGTTGTCCACATCTGTCTGTGTGTGTGTGGGGGGGTGTGTGTGTGTGAGTGGGTGAGAGAGTGAGTGAGTGAGTGAGTGAGTGAGTGAGTGAGTGAGTGAGTGAGTGAGTGAGTGAGTGAGTGAGTGAGTGTGTGTGTATAAGTGAGTTTGTGTGTGTTGTGCGTGCGTTTGCGTGTACGCACGTGTGTGCACGTGCGTTTACGTGTGTGTACCTGCGTGTTTTTAAAACTGTTCTCTTTTTACCGCTGAAAGTACCATTTTGGGATGTTGCTGCCATTTGAATTTCAATAAAACGAACGCCAAAGTTACATAGTGTTATCTTGGTTGCCGCAATCACAAAGAACCGAGACCTACGAAGAGACACGTGTTTCTTGGGTATAGTTTATACCGCTCCGACGTGAGAAATTCGTACTGACAGTAAAAAAATATTTTCCTGTATTGCGCGGTATCCAGTCCTAAGGACTGCTCATGGCACTCTACAGCGTACTCCCTGGTAGACCTGTCTAATCAAACACCATCTCGACTTCTCTGGGAAGCAATCAGCAATGCGCAGAAGTTGTTTGCACACACCAAAACATTAATAATAATAATGGTTTATTACAGAAACTGTGATACATTCCAATCAATTACATACATAGATTGCCATGTTTTCTGTAATGAGGGTATAAAACCACGAGTGGCTGATTAGCCCTCACAATACATGTGATACATAGGTAAATTCCATGGTGCAAGATAACAATTTGTGTGATTGAAGAAAGAAGAAAAACAGAAACATGAATCACAACAGTACTATTTTCATGAATACTTCACTTAAAAGTGCAACAAAGAATGCTATTTATATAAGTCATTAATATTATTTACTAGCAACACATTCTTAAGTTGACGTTTAAACGTTGCTAATGTATAATTACAATTACAATCCACTGTTGTCGCCGTATAGTTCCATAATTGAACACCTCGATATCTAATGGTTTTATCTAATACATTACTTTTTGAAATCGGCACATGTAGTAATTCTGCATTGCGTGTCCTATGTTCGTGTAGTTCGTCATTTTTAATGAACATCCTTGTCATAACCGACGGAAACATATTCTTAACGATTTTGTACATAAACAGCACAACCGTGTATTCGTAGATTTTTCTTATTGGTAAAATGGACAGCTTCTTGATGAGTTGGTCTGTGTGCGCTCTGTGTGGAGCTGACATAATTAACCGAATTGCATACTTTTGCAATTTGAATAGAGAACTAAGGTGTGTATTATATGCTCCTCCCCACACTTCGACACAATACGTTAGATATGGATATAAAAATGTATAGTGTAATGTTACAAGGGATGGTCTACTCAGGCTTTTTCTAGCTTTACTTGTAATTCCAACGGCTTTGGCTATTTTAGATTTTATATACTGTATATGAAAAGTCCAGGACAAATTAGCATCGATTAAAATTCCTAAGAATTTTGTGTTTTCTACTTGAGTAATTTGTAGTCCATCAATTATGATGGCAATTGGATTGGATATCTTTTTATTTACTGACCTGAAGACAATACAATGTGTTTTACTGATATTTAAAGATAGTTTATTACTCTTTAACCAAATAACTAATTTTTGCAGTTCATGATTCATCACAGTTTATAGCTCGCTAAGACTGTTACCATTGACAAAAACATTTGTATCATGAGCAAATATAATAGGATATATGATATGTTAACAATGTCGTTAAGATAGATTAAGAATAACAGTGGGCCTATTATTGATCCCTGTGGGACACCACAGCATATAGACTGAATGTTCGATTTTACTCTATCAAATAAAACATATTGCGTTCTATTAGACAAATAACTTTCCAGCCAGGCAAGTGCTCTTCCTCTAATACCATAATGTTCTAGTTTATTAAGTAATATTTTATGGTCAACTGTATCGAAAGCTTTACTGAAGTCAAGAAAAACTCCTAGTAAGTAGTCACCATTATTTATAGCTGTGGAAATGTTATCTACTAGTTGCACAAGGGCCATGTTTGCAGAATGCTTCTTCCTAAATCCAAACTGGTAATCATATAAGATGTTATGTTTGTTTATGAAAGATGTTAATCTGTTGTACATTATTTTGTCTAGAACTTTAGAGAAAACTGGCAAAATCGATATTGGACGGTAGTTGTTTACGAGTGTCTTATCACTGCCTCTATATATCGGGATCACTTTTGCTCTTTTCAGGTCGTCTGGAAAAATACCTTTAGTTAACGATAAGTTAATAACATGTGTAAGTATGTTGAAGGAAGTAGGAAAATATGATATGCTAATTTAACAATATGTGGAGTTATTAAGTCCCAACCAGGGCTGGATATGTTTAGATCTTTGATTATAGTTTCTACTTCATTCAGTTCAACTGGGGAGATAAATAGTGTATGGAAGTTTCGATGCTTAATATATATCGCCGGTCAATACCATCTTTGTTAATCGTTTCAGCCAACGATGTTCCAACCTTAACATAATAGTTATTGAAGTAATTGGCAATTACCTTTTTATCGGTTATTAACTGATTATTAATAGTTATCATCGGAGATTGGGGAGGTTTTTTATTGTTATTGATTATTTGCTTAATAAGTTGCCATGATTTGAGAAGATTTGATTGATTTTGCTTTAATAACTGTTGATAGTGATTTTTTCTGCTTTTCTTAAAACTGAGTTAAGCTTATTGCGGTATGCTCTATAGTTAGTTTCATTAATAAGGGTAGGTGCTTTTTGTAGTAGGCGAATAATTTATTAAAAAATTTTATGGAGGTCGTCAGCCCATGTGATAGCCATGGTTTCCTATTACTATATTTTTGTTTAATCTTTACTTCAGGAAAGCAGTTAAGATAATGCTTACCAAACTGTGAATAGAAAGCAGCATATGCATTATTTGGGTCATCAAGCTCAGAAGTAACAAGAGACCAGTCAACGTTAGTTAGACTTGTTGCAAACTTTGCTATGTTCTAATCGGTATAAAGCCTCTTAGTTGTGTATTTTGTGTTTACATAAGTTGAACAATTATTGTTATCGACATAGAAGACAGGAAAATGATCCGATATATCGGCATATAGTATACCGGAACAGGTTTCTGTGCTATTTATAGTTAGGTTATTAGTAAACATGTTGTCAATAAGTGTGGCAGAAGTAGCAGTTACTCTAGTTGGCTTGCTAATGAGAGGAATATATGACATGGTATACATACATTCAAGACATTCTGAGCTAGGTACATGTTTATCCACATTTAGCAGATTGATATTGAAATCACCCATGAGATAACACAGGCAATTCTCGTTATGGATATTTTTTAAGATAGCATGCCAGATTGAGGTGAATATATGTATGTCTTTGTCTGGCGGCCTGTACACAACTCCTATAATAACGTTCCTTTTATATGTAAATATACCTTTGTCCAACTCAACAAATACACTCTATATCTTCATTACTTTTGTCTAAATCTTCTCTTCGTTTGTAGAGAAGCGAATCTTTTATGCAGACCGCCACGCCACCACCCTTTTTATTGTTTCTGTAGTTATTTACCATATGGTAACCTGCAATGTTATTAGTATCAACATTGCTTTCCTGTAGCCACGTTTCAGAGAATCCAATTATTGAAAGAGTGATCGAGATTGGCAAAGTAATTTTCAAATTGTTGGTGATATTGACATGAACAACAGAGAATGTGGTATCTGTTACACCAATTTGTATGCATGACTTATTAAAGGTATATTCTATATGGTAATTACACTTATTCGTGTTTTGAGTGAATTCACAATAGTAATTTGTATCTGGATCAGAGTTAAATAGGATGTCTGTATCTGGCTCACTGTTAATTTCAAACGGTACGAAAGCTTTCTTTTCTAGTTCTTGGAATGAGAAGGAAATATTAACATGTATCCAACGTTCAGATATGACATCTATAAATTCACTGTCATTGTTGAGATGATTGTATGGACAGATATTAGACATACATTTTATACAATACCAATACCCACAGTAATCTCGAAAATTGTGTTTGTTCAATGCTGTGATACAATTGACATGATAATACCCTTTACAAGTATTGCATTGTACAGTGGAGCAACTATGCACTCTCTTTTTACATTTGACAAAAGCCTTTATCTCTATCCATTATCGATCGGTATGATTCAAAGAGTGCTAAAAGAATTAGTGAGTAATATATAGTACGTAACTCGTAGGAATAAAGCAAGGTGGATTTCATTACTATCAACATACATGTATGTTAATTTCACACATTTGTATGTGAGTAATACAATCATGATCTCCATTAGTAGAATATGTGCTGCACGATAGACAAATACATTTACACGTTGTATAAATGATGACAAATGTCATACCATTAATGGCATACAGCGAGTCCAGCGTTAGACAGCCATTTTGGCGAGTTCCGATCGGTTCTTAATTTGGACGACCCGGTTAGAAGTGTCCCGTATCAGGATATTTCCGTCAACAGTCCAAACGTCGTTTAGTTTGCCGGTCTTTTTTGGCACTGCGGCACTCGTAAAGTAGGTGGGATCTTTGCTTCGTGAGGTCGTCGTTAATGTATACCGGGTGGGATGTCGGTGTCGCTGACGGTCCTGGGGCTGGTTGTTCGTGTTTAATGTGTTTCCGTGTCACGAAGACACGGCGTCTCGTTCGATATGTCGCGAACTTGATGAGGATCGGACGTGTCTTACCTGGGAGCTTTGGGCCAACACGATGTATGCGGTCTACTTCCTCCACCGTCAGTGGTGGTAGAAGCGCCGAATTCATAACACTTAGTGTCTCCTCGAGTACGTCCTTGCCCTCCCGTTCGGGAATTCCCGAAATGCGCAGAGAGTTGCGCCTGGAATATTGCTCGAGGGCGTCCGCCTTCTCTTCAAGGTCTACAACACGATCTCGGAGATCGGCGATCTGCTTGTCTTTAGCTCCGACTATTCTTCTGAGGTCAGCAACTTCCTGTCTCAGTTCGTTGACCAGGAGTTCCTTGAGCTTGTTTGCGACCTTGGGGTCGCACAGTGCCTCAAAAAGACCAGATGAAAAGTCGACTTCTTTTTCTGTCGCCGTTGATGACCCCCTAGATCGACCCATGTTTGATAGACTGTGACGAGGGAGTGTCGCAGTCTGTTACTACGCAGTTGTTGATATTGTCTAGCCGGTCGCTGTGCTGCGTTGCTTTGATCGGTGGATTGCGTAATTACAGGGCAGAGACAGAAGAATGTTCAATTCAGGCACCAATCACTGCTGTCCACCACGCCGCGGCAGAGACAGTGGTCACGGTCGACTGTCGACACCAAGCATCATCGTAAAACTCAGCATTCTACCTACCGCAGAAAGTTCACAACTTCAATGGGCACTGCATCGTGAATCCACCTGCTATTATGAAGGCTCAGATCATAATTCTTGAATGAGTAGTATGTGCGTTCTGCCAACATTTGAAGTATTGTTGGAGCACGAACACAGCGCTGGTCAGGTCCAATCTCACGCCACGTGACAAGTATTGTATATTGACATACAGATGAGTGAACTGGGGCAATGTAAAGTGAGCTAACATATCCAATGATCGAAACGGCAGCACGATGATTCCTTCAAGCTGTGTGTGTGTGGGCGGGCGGGCGGGCGAGCGAGCGAGCGTGCGTGTGTGATAAATGCAACACAAAGCGTATACCAAATTTACAATTCCTGGTTTTACCAGTAGATATACAATGTTATAACAGGAAACAATATAACTTGAATCACTGGTCGCTGCCAACCACTGATAACTGTAATGTAGCATTGTTGTAGATACAACATGCAATTTGTAACTACAAGCAGACAGTTAGTACACTACCATAAATAACAAGTAAGAGTAGTGACGTGGTTGGTAGACCCAAAAATGAACAAACAAAATTTCTTTTCACATACAGTGTATATACAACACTAGTGCTAGATTGCAGAAGAACAGTCCAGTAATAAGAAAGTAATATGCAGTCGTATTTTCATAAACCGTTTAAGACAAATCAAATAATAAAAAACACAAAAGCGATAACACATTTAATACGGTGTAGTATCTTTATAGACATAACTTTAGAGAAGATACAAAGCTGGTAATATTAGGTTTAGTTTGACTATCAGGCGAAATATTATTCCATACTATCGGCCCATTGCACAATGAACTATTTGATGATCGTAGGGGAGAACTGCTGATTGGACGAATATGTCTAAGTTGTCTTGTGTCATGATTGCGAATATCTCAGGTTAGAATAACAATATTAGATAACGACACTGGAAGATTGTTATGACAATAATTATACAAAAATTTCGCAATTTCTATTTCATAAATATCCTTAAATTTTAATACATTTAACAGTGTGAACAGGGGATGAGTATGCTCATGGAAAGCAGTTCGAAGAATACTACGAACAATTCTTTTTTGGTATAATGTCTTTGTATAGCTTTTATGTGTAGATCCCCAAAGGATTATTCCATATGTCAGATATGAATATACTAATGCAATCGTCTTTTTGTATTTATGTCAAATATGAATATACTAATGCAATCGTCTTTAGGGATTCCAGAGGAAGAAAGCGATTCACACGTGTGCATGTGTATGTAAGAATTATAACCCTCGATGTGATGACTGGGGTCTCACAAATGTCCACACATAACGTGACGTACTTTATGGATGACCTATTGTTTTGTGTATCATAATATTATTATGTTTGTAATGATACTTCAGATATGTACATCTTAGCGTACCTACACACATATATATATATAATATATATATATAATCGCGGTAGTAAACTCAGTTTCTCTTCCCATGTTTCTGTTGTACTGTGAAGTAAATAACTGCAATACTGCAATACACACTGCTGACGGGTGATCTAAAAACAATTGTATCGACACTAGCTGGTATCTTTTTATTCTACTGTGAAGGATGGGTCCTCCATTTACCAATGCAAAATCGCTTAAGACGTGAAATGATGGGAGCATTTCCAAGATTATTTAAATTTTAATAGACAGCCAATTAAGCGCATACGCGATGCCAATTCTGAACGCGATCGCGAAAGGTATCGAGTGACATGTCACAGCTTTTGCGGTTCAATCAGGTCAACCCCAGATATGCGGTTCGACGTGCAGTTCGGACGCGATAAACGGATATTCGGCCTATATACAAACGCCGCTTTATTTCGTACGTAAACTATTACATTAACTGAAAAATAACTTTACAGTGTAACAGGTCGACTTATTAGGAATACACACATACACCTGTAGACAGAAAGTTGAGTTTGAAATGCCTATCAAAACGAGTCGCTTGTTGACAACTACAGTGATGCAGCCTGGCGCTGTGCCAAGCCTGTGGCAGTGAAATAAAATGTAGTTTACTCTTTTGGCTTAGTCGTAGGTCTGTATATTTTGTTTGTTAGTTGTGAATGTTCTAAATATCATATATAGCCATGCACGTCAATTTCAAACTATAACGGACTTTTATATCGGAATCGCAGAACGGCTTACTGAGCAATTAGCTAATGGTGTTTTGTTAAACGCCAACGCGAGATTTTTAGTTGACACAAAATCTGCCGTCGCGTTCGACTCTCTTCTCGAAGTGCGGGATAATTACAGTTGCTAATGGTGTTTAATGTTATATTGGAGGTTTACTCAATTCGAATTTACGTGCAACATTTCAGTGTCAGTATGTTTTAAATGATGTACGTATGTGTTGATTACAGCATAAAAAAGCGGACTTTCAATAACTCACTTGTGTTAAAGCTGCATCTTGTCCATTGTTTAAAAACAAATTTCCAGAGAATCAACATGTCCGATTCACTATATGACACTTTCCTCAACTCCATATAAAGTTTGTTTCACATAATATGACATAATTACCTCATAAGAAACTTTTTTCTCTTTTGAATATTTCGACGGCATCTCGCTGTCTTCATCGGCAGAATGACGTTACGGATGTGTCACATAATCACTATAGTATATATATATATATATATATATATATACTATTATGCCATGACCCCGTGGTGCGTGTGTGTATTGCGTGTGTAAGTGTGTGTGTGCACATATAAGGGAGAGAGAGAGAGAGAGAGAGAGAGAGAGAGTGTGTGTGTGTGTGTGTGTGTGTGTGTGTGTGTGTGTGTGTGTGTGTGTGTGTGTGTGCGCGCGCGCGCGTTCGTGCATGCGTGTAAGATTTATGACGGACCGCCTGAATGGCGCCTGTACGTGCGCGCGCGTGTAAGTGTGCGCGAGTATGTGTGCAAAATTTATGACACATGGAGTGAATGATGCGTGTGTGCGTGTGTGCGTGTGTGCGTGTGTGCGTATGCGTGTCCGTACGTGGACGTTAGTGCATGTGTAGTGGCCGGCATGTTTACAATGTTCTGCTTCAAGTCCCTCATTATCGCACAACTTACGGTCTTCTGTTTGTTGTAGTGCATTGTGCACTAGATTTGGGGTCATGGCGGCCTTTACGTAGACGACGATCGTCACCAGAGACAGTTTACGACATGTTCGTTGCCATATTGTCACATAAACAATAACTATGGATGAACTACATCACGGAACTTGTAGGTCAAAAACGGCCGACCACAGCCGCCAAGTGCAATACTACGATACCACGTCGCATGCCATGCCACACTACTCTTTCTTACGCATGCAGGCAGTATTCTTTACCCTCTACATTTGTGCAGTTATTTCAGAATAGAACGGAAATGTGCGTTCAATATGTGCAGTGTTACATTTAGCTGGTTCGACGGCTCATCTGGTAGATGTTTCGTTATGGTTATCTGGGCCACCGGAGTTGGAGTTCACCTATTTCGGTTTCGAAACTTGGGCAATTTCGTTAACCCAATTTTGCTTGTATTTTTCAAAGTAAAATAACTTACCTACTTATCTACTAAAATGTATTGTCATATTGGACTTCACAAATCGTTATTCTTTAACAAAAGTGGTTTTGGTGATAGACATTTCATTATTTTAAAAATATAAATCGTATGTTGTATATTGTAATATATCTTTGATTGTAATTACATCAATTGTAATCTGGGCAAGTGTTATAAGAGACACACTTCTTCTTGCCATTTTCGACTTGAACACTGTGATTTACAATTGTATATTTGGCATTTTTTTGCATTGTAATTGTTGTTGAAATAAACATCCATTAGTACCTTATGTACGTTGTTATTACCATGGAAAAATCTATGCCACGTCCTTCTGTCAAAACACTTGCTTTGATTATGGAGTGGCATGCATGACCCATTTGTCTAGGCGATGCCTGTGATATGTAAAACTGAAGTTACATACAAATCTCATACACTTTTGATGACAATTGGCATAGCAATTAAGGCGGATCTAACATTGTAACAACAGCTAAACCAGCTAATACAGTTTCGTCTTAATCGTTACGTAACGCTTAGACAGTGACCCCAATAAAGATATTTTCAAATAATTATATTGCTTTGGTACTTTAATTAGAAGAGTATAAGTCAAGGTAGTGACGCCATGACTAATAACGAGCAAAGCCAGCGAACGTTACGCGTCAGTCGCACCATAACCAACAAGGATTGGGTTCTAGACATGATTTTACAAAAGCCTCAATTACATATGTTCAAAAATAACTAATCTTCGTGCGGTGCAATATTGTGATTGCTTATTTATTACTCGAATGACAGCAGGTCAACTGAGGCAGAGAGAGAAAGAGTGTTAGGAGAGAGGAGAAAGAGGGGGAGAGGGGGGGAGAGGGAGTGAGGGGGGGAGAGAGGGAGAGAGATCATTAAACAAATACTATTCTACTTCCGGCGTTCAGCGTATCGTTCAGACATATTTGAAGAAAACGACAAGGTAAAATAATGTCTAGTCGAGCTATGAGTAAGTAAAAATAAACATTTCAAATGAAGAAGCTATGCATAAGGTTAAACATTAGATAAATTCAGATGCAATTTACAGTAAACTAAATAGAAATCTGAATGCCGATATAAATCGTAATTACGAGATAATATACGAGGAAATTTCACGGGCAACAAAACGTTATGCCAACCAAACTAGTTAAATTTAATAAATATAAACATAAAAAAATCAACATGGATCAATTCGGTATTGAGACAAACTTGATAAACAATTAAAAGTAACAAACCCAAATTCGCTAAATTACGAAACTATTAACATTTATTTAAAAAAATTAAGAAAAACAGTCGAAGCAAAACAAATGTATATTTTGAACACAGTTTTAATCTGTTCAGATACGATATCAGAAACACTTGGAAAACTATTAATGAATTTCTCTCCAAAAACCTACACGTCATAAATTACCACTATTTTTAATGATAACGGTAACTAATTAACATAAAAAGATATTGCTAACAAATGTAATAAATATTTTACAAATATAGGTCACTCTATAGCAGAAGATATTAAATATGCAGGTAACAAAACCTACAATTCTTTTCTATATAAACAAATAAATTTTACGTTTACTTTTTTTAATATAGCTGAAGATACCGTAAAGAAAGTTATACAACGACTCCCCACTAAAACAGCTATGGATTTGATGGTATATCTTCAAAATGATTACAAATAATTGAAACAATTATTATCAAATCATTAGCGATTCTAATAAATGAAATATTACACACCGGAATGTTCCCTGACAAACAAAAAATTGCTGAAGTTATTCAAATATAAAAAAAAGACGGCCCATCATTATTTGAAAAGCATAGGCCTGTCTCTCTTCTTCCTTCTATATCAAAAGTACTTGAGAAGATAATTTTTACACAATTATCATCATACGTTAACGACTTAAAACGACTTTTATAATCAGTATGGCCTTAACGACTTTAAAACTTCTTTTTGATAATTAGTATGGCCTTAGACATAAATATTATACTGAATATGCTGCAGTTGAGCTAACTGATATAATAGTATCTCAAATGGATACAAATTACGTACCCATTAGTATATTGCTCGACTTGTCTAAGGCATTTGACACCATCGATCACAATACACTACTAAATAAATTAAAATACTATGGCCTAAAAGGTTCACCACTACAATTATTTAAAAGTTAGTTACATTATAGAAAACAACATATTGAAATAGAAGATATAAAGTCAGACATTTTATCAGTAACCATTGGCGTTCCTCAAGGCTCGATACTCGGACCATTATTGTTTGTTATAAATATTAACGATTTCTCACAAGCCAGTCATAAGTTCGATTTCATTATGTATGCAGATGATAGTATACTATTTAGTACTTCAAACTCTTTTAGTGACAACAAAATAACAACAAAACATACAATCCTCAAGAAATGAGGAACTCTCTAAAGTTATTGAATGGTTAAATTTAACTTCTTGTGGTGTATTTTGGACTCAAACTTAAATTGAAAAAACAAACTGAAAAAGTATAAAATAAATGCTCCAAAATAATTGGCATATTGAATAGATTAAAATCCGTTCTACCAGTGCAAATATACGTTCTGTTATATAACTCGTTACTATTATCTCATATTAATTATTGCATTATGGCATGGAGTTATCAGGGAAACCAAATTATGAAAATCCAAACAAAGCAATGCGAATACTAACACTAAGCAAATATAACTCACATTCCGAACCACGTTTTAAAAAAACTAAACCTATTAAAAGTTTAAGAAATCTTAAAGCTACAAGAGTAAAAAATTTACTTCAGATATATTCACAAAAATCTACCGGATTATTTATTAAAATGGCAAATTGTCCCAAAAGATAGCATACACAACTACGACACTCGGAAAACACAACATAATTATATGTGCATATACTTTCAGAACTAAGCATGACTTTGCAATGCAAAATACGATTATAGGTGCACACAATCAAACTGTTATACATGTCAGCAAATATATATAATAAATGAAGTATTGAGAATGTGTAGTCGATTACAATGACGCTAACGTAAGAGTGTATACATGCGTACACGTACGTACATGCAAAAATAATACACTAGCATGCACGAACGCACACACGCACACGAAATTGACTTGATTGTTGATTAAAAGGACCTATATCATTATTAACGTAAATAGGGTGGTTCCTATGATAGCGACATTTTATCTTAATAGGAGTCACCGATCCCGTCTGGCATATATTATGTTTCTATATATATATTAATTATTTTTGTTCCGCAAATTACGAACGATGTATCATGCGTATATGTATATATGTTTTATTGTATTTATACAATGAAGGATGAAAAACAAATCGTACGTTTTATACACGTGGGGTCAATAAACTTCTTCGTTCGTTCTTCGTTCATTTAGGATAAATATTGTTAGACGGGTGTCTAGAGGATAGTATTGTTGTTTGCCGGATAAAAGCATGAAAATTGGACCATACATGTACCATTTCACGACGAATCCGATTAGAGGGGGCTCCTCGTCAGGTGTTGTGTCCTCGACCTTGAATTTCAAGGCCAAATGTTACTGAGCGTGAAATATAACTTTTTTCAATACCATATTTGTTTTTGTATATATGTACGAAATTATGTGTGTAATTATATATGCAAGCATGTATGCATATATGAGTGCATGTATGTGTCCATGACCTTGAATGTCAAGGCCAAATTTTTGTTCACCAAAAACATCGCTGTTTTTGTTTATATGAATATATGCGTGTATTTATGCATGCATGTGTGTATGTAAATATGTGTGTGTATATGTAAGTTATTTACCCTAAATGTCGAGGTCATACACACACACACACACACACACAATTCTGCGGGGGTACGTGGCTATACTATTTTAGTAAATATGTAAGTAAGTATTGCATTTCCTCGCCCAAGCCAACAATAATCACTTGTCATTTCTCGACACAGGAACACGTGCAAAAGTCTGTGCACGGCAGGCCAGCGAATCACTTGTCACTTTTCGACACAGGAACACGTGCAAAGGTCCCTGCACGGCAGGCTAGCTAATTACTTGTCACTTCTCGACACAGGAACACGTGCAAAGGTCTCTGCACGGCAGGCTAGCTAATCACTTGTCACTTCTCGACACAGGAACACGTGCAAAAGTCTGTGCACGGCAGGCCAGCGAATCACTTGTCACTTTTCGACACAGGAACACGTGCAAAGGTCCCTGCACGGCAGGCTAGCTAATTACTTGTCACTTCTCGACACAGGAAACGTGCAAAAGTCCGTGCACGGCAGGCCAGGTTTAGAGCACGTGCAATGCGCTGCACAAGGCTTTCAGCTTTTGCATCGGCACCGCAATAGCTCCCGGCACGACTCACTAGCTTCAGGAAGCGTTGACCAAAGAGGAGACCATCTCCCATCCTCGAACGCCAATCCAAAGTCCTTTGGGGACGGCACATCTGGTCGAACCACACAACTCAAAGACGATATGCTTGCCGGGTAGATGCTGCGTCTGACGTGTTGCAGCAATGCACCCTCTGTTGGTAGCATACGATCGAAGGCGCTGTTTTTCTTCGTGAAAAGTTGTCGTCTTGCCTCGTTGACAGATGTTGTTGCACTTGACCTGTCATGTACTGTGATGATTTAAAGTCTGGACTAGCCACGTCTGACTTGGCAAACGATGACCTCGCTATGGTTGCAAATGCCTCTGTCACGACAGGAACTTCACACCAAGCCTTCCAAGCCGACTTTTTCCCCACGCCATGGAACGCTGAAACTACACCACAGCCCGTTATGGCATGGAACATCAGGATTCCCTTAGCCTTCCGCTCTCCAAGGCTGTCAGAAACGGTGTTGACGTGTGTGTTTCTGAAGTTTCGCTCTCTCCCGAATGCCACCCACAGTTGGAAGTTACCGACGGTCATTGTCAAACAGAAGAACAATCCAACAAAGATGACGACAACATCCGTGTCTACAATGCGCACCACGACTGTCTTCGACCCTTGCTGAAGAGCGTATAGTGAGTGGTACACTATTCGCGTGTCTGCCTCCTCGTGGGAACACAATTCATCCATGACTGTCCCATGAGCAGCTACACTGTCTCCAGTTGTCACGCATACCACCTTGCCTTCTGGTCATTGCTCCGTCTGGATTGTTTCTTCAAGAAACTTGAAAAGATCCTCCTTGTTGTTTGAGTCCCGCAAGAACTAATTTCTTCGGTATCTTGGCTTGTCTTGTAACTCGCACTCTTCCACCGTGTCCGCCCTTCTCCCTGGCTGTTAGTTTCAAGCTTATATCGACATATTTATCCCACACAATGTCCATCCTCGATGTCGATTCAAGTTCCCTCTTGATGAATGGTATGAACACTTGCTCTGCGTATTCCTGGAACGTTGCGCAGTCTGTGGGGGTCAACATGTGAGTTAGGACAGGACCGTCAAAAACCTTTGCGTCTACAAATGGAGACGCCTCGGTTTGGTTGGGAACATCAAGACAAGACAGAGGGTCCGACTTTGTACCAAACCTCACTTCCCCAAATTGTGATAGAGAGGGCGGACTTGGTTTGCAATGTACAACTTGTCAAACAGTGATGTGTCTGACTTGATGTTCGACAGCTGTATGCCTTTCTTCTTCTTCGGTTTTCTTAGCGTGGGAAAGCCATTTCTCTTGAACAGGGTGCTGAATAGTGTGCTCCTTCTGTGTAGGACATTCAACCGGAAAGCCACGTATTGTGCCTGGCGCACAGTCTCCAGCTTCGATATGGTCTCCTTTATGGAATCTGGAGCGCATGCTTGGATGTGGAGCACAACCAGACTGCTGCACTCAAGCTCGAAGGGTTTTCCGTGTTGCCGAATGACACCGACGAGTGCAGACACATCGGAATGGAACTTTCGCTGAGCAGCCCAGATTCCTTCGTGGTGAATCTCGCTAGTTGTTTGTGCTGCGGGTGATATTTGTGTTTCAAATTCTTGCAGGAGTCGTGCCATCTCAGGTCCCGCGAGGAGCCATCTTTGAAGTGCTGCTGCGTTTTCAGTGAAACGATAATGCCTCCTTTCCCTTCACGCCTTCATTTGCCTGTTCGTGCGACTGGTCGACGGGCATTGCTGAGAACCGGCGAATCGTTTTGGGCACTACCCAATCGCCTTGTGTGAACATCGTCAACGCTGCATGGGGCAATGTCTTCATGTTCCCCAGGTGCACGCTGACCCATCGACTGTAGTTCATGTGGTCGAGGCTGAAGAATATGAACATAAGTGCTTCCATACAGGCGACGTAGAGCTCAACGTTCTTCTCTCGATGCGCCCTGACGAAGACGAGCACAAGTTTCTCCAGCCGCAAGATGAAATCATATGAGGCGAATGTTGGGAAACATTGTGTCTTCTTTGTCCTCCATGCTCCTTTCTCTACCGCTTCACCGGCGCTCTTGGCCGCATCAAAGGCCTCTTTCTGTAGCTCGGCCAAGGCAGCTGTAGTGACTTGATGAGCATGTCGCGTTCTAGTAATGTGCGCAACTTTCAGGAAGAAATCAGCTGCTCCACTGGTCGCTACACCAGCCTCTACCACAAGATCAGTCCACCCGGAGCATACTAGGATGTCCCCCAAACAAGACCACAAGGCTTTCTCCGTGAATATCTTAGCAGCGATTTGAATGAAGATATATGATCAAATCGCAAACCACACGTTTAATTATGCACTTACGTTTCATAGCGTCTGGTATGGCGTTCGTCTCGAGTCCGCCAGGTGGCTGACAGCATATTCTAGACACTACTAAGTCCCATTAATTAATTTTACCTATTTAGAAGTAGGCCTTGAAGTAAAACAAAATAAACCAGCATATAAACTTAGCTTGCAAATCTGCACAAAAACAATCGCCCTGCTGAAGAATAAAAATGTCCCTATCATTGCCATTTTACCTTGACATTTCCAGGTTATTGATATGTAACTTTGATATTCACGGTTAAGAAAACTAAGATTTTGTATCCGGCATGCATGCGTAGAAAAACAGCAATGGTACTAAAATATGGATTTCATTATCGTTATTATTATATAAACAAAAACGGGGATGTTTTGAAGTAAAAAACAACTGACATTCAAGGTCATATATATATATACACACATACATGCCCACATACTTAATTACACACACACACATTCGTACACATATAAAAACAGTGGTGGTATTGACAAATATACATTTCACGTTTAGTAACATTTGACCTTGAAATTCAAGATCAAGGACACAAAATCTGACGTGGAGCCCCCTCTAATCGGATTCGCCGTGAAATTTTACATATATGGTCCAATTTTCATGCTTTTATCCGGCAAGTAACGATTCGGTCAAAATTAGCCTTAACAAACCAGACTATGTGGGTTGTTTCTAATCTCTGTGACGCTGTCCGTATTAATTAGAGAGTGTCTAGAAGCGCACCGATATCGACTGCCTTGACGATCCCAATCAACAATCGAACCGAGTGCGTTCCGCGATCTGGATCGGGAAGGGAGTCGAGATTGGGGATCTTGCAGACGCTCTCCAATAGCTACGCAACAACCCATGTGAGTGTTATGACGTTGTTATTTATACAATCGTATAACTGATTCATTCTTTGTTATTGCCGTCTGATAACCTTTTTCACGTTTCAAAGGGATATTTTCCGAGAAAATGTGGCCATAATTGCGTCCATGATTAGGTTTCGCCTGGGGAAAAACTGGATGATATCTTGCCTGAGGTTGGCTGACGTCAGAACTGTCTGCAAGAGAACACGCAAACTGTTTTATTTGTGGCGTTGAAGGTCAGAACGTCATTGAAAATCAAGATATAGATCACAGCACGTTAAACCTGCAATCAAATTACCTGTTGTGTGAAAGCTCGTTAAAAAATACCCAAATTTTGCATAAGAGAATGTTGTCCTATAAAGCAAAACTGTGGACGTTGATGCGATTGATAGACTATTTCAATTCTAAAGAAAATGGTGGTCCTAGAGTCGAGTCTAACAACATATTGAACGCCGAATTTCTCAATGATCAGTTCAAGTCGGTCTTTACTGAAGACAGCAGGCTGTACGTGGAGCACAATGGCGCAGTGATTAGAACCCTGTGCTGCCGTGTTGAACCTTGGGAAAGTTCGTTTACTCTACGTTGTCCAGTTCACTCTGCTGTATGAATAAGTACCTGGCTGTAGACAGTTGTTGATATTTGTGCACGAATAATATTCGTGCATTGGTTGCAGCGTGGTTGAATACTTCCCAAAGAATTCGAGTTGGCGTCCGACTGAAAAGGTATGCCACGGTGTAAAGTATAAAGTGTTTTGAGCAGTCCTAAGGACTGAATACTATGCTATGTAAAAAAATAAATACTTGTAAACAGCAGAAATGTGTGACATCGATATTAATACAACGTAAATTAAACAGATGTGGCATTCATCATTAAGAACACAACTTTAACTTTCTTCAGTGCACGAACATAAAATCTGTGGAGACCTCACCAACGGGCCAGCGTTGTATTGGACGTACACCGCAACATGGTGCTGTATTTTTCCTGGTTTCTTTAAAGAAAACACGCCCCAAAGTATTCACTCCACAGTCCGTCTATTCACAGGCAACGTTGCCCTCTATAGAGAAATATCGAATGAGTTCACCAGAGCTACAGGAAAATATAAACACAGCGGAAATAGAAACATGGATCGATGCATCAAACACAGAAATGCTTCGCTACAGACTCGCACGTGCAAGACCTATAAACACTTTAGTTATACACTAAGAGATTCGACATTACAAGAAACTGACAACCGTCCCTGTGTAAGAGATTGTTGACTTATCATCAACTACTTCATCTGGGATATATAGGGGAGACAGGGGCACCATGGACGGTGGGGCACCATGGACGGTGGGGCACCATGCACGGTGGGGCACCACGGACGGTGGGGCACCATGGACGGTGGGGCACCATGCACGGTGGGGCACCATACTCATCGTCATTTGTTCACTTTGCGGTAATTTGAGATGTTGATGTAAGGCTTTAATCTGCTTTATACCACGCACGTTGCCTGTGAGCATGGGCGAGCTTGCATCATGTTGCCTAAAGTTATCGCATTTAACAGTTTTGGAGCCACAAAACTAAGCCGACTAGCTGATCATGTAGGTCATTTTGCAGCACTGCATTGGTATTTAAGGCACTTCAATCTATTTGTGTTTAATTGTTAGTTTATCTGACACTCCACCATGGGTGATAATAAGTAGTAGAAACTATATATATATATATAACCAGGGGCGTATCCAGGGGAGTTTTTTGGGTGCCCGGAAACCCCTCAAAATCAATTTGGACAAGTCAAACAGGTGAGACAGATCACATCTGTAGAGCGAGGCGTCCTGGTTACAATGTGCACATGCATCAACGCAACTGGAAACACCATTCCGCCTATCTTCATTTTCCCACGTGTCCATTTCAGAGAACATATGCTCATCGGTACTCCCCCTGGGTCGGTAGGAGCCGCGAATAAATCAGGATGGATGAACGCTGAGATTTTCTTGTGTTATCTGCATCACTTCATCAAACACACCAACTTCTTCAGGACAAACAAAGTGCTCCTGATCATGGGCAGTTACGACACTCACATAAAGCTAGAAGTGGTCGACGCAGCCAGGGAGAATGGCATTGTAATCCTGATGCTCCAGTCACAAATTGCAGCCGCTAAATCGGGCCGTTCATGCAGTTTTACAATTCAGCATGCAGTGATTGGATGGTGAACCACCCTGGAAAACCAATCACTATATATGACGTCACTGCTAACGCGGGGCTTGCCTATCCCAAAGCGTTCATGTCGGCAAACATCCAGTCGGGATTCTGAGTAAGTGGCGTATTCCCGTTCAACAGAAATGCATTCCATGAAGACGAATTCCTGGCATCTATGGTGACAGACCGACCTGAACCGAACGGGAGTGAACTGCTCCCTCATCGACCGCATCAGCAACACACAGCACCAGCTAGGCCCTTTGGATTGCAGCAACAGACAGCAGCAGCTACTGGACCGCAGCAATGGACCGCAGCAGCTAGTGGACCGCAGCAACAGACAGCAGCAATAATGTGGACCGCAGCAACAGACAGCACCAGCTAGTGGACCGCAGCAACAGACAGCACCAGCTAGTGGACCGCAGCAACAGACAGCAGCAGCTAGTGGACCGCAGCAACAGTCAGCACCAGCTAGTGGACCGCAGCAATAGACAGCACCAGCTAGTGGACAACAGCAACAGACAGCACCAGCTAGCAGCAGCTAGTGGACCCCACAACAGACAGCAGCAGCTAGTGGACCGCAGCAACAGACAGCAGCAGCTAGTGGACCGCAGCAACAGACAGCAGCAGCTAGTGGACCGCAGCAACAGACAGCAGCAGCTAGTGGACCGCAGCAACATACAACAGCAGCTAGTGGACAGCTGCAACAGACAACGCCAGCTACTGGACAGCAGAGCCGCCTGATCACCATCACCAGCTAACAACATCGCCTCCTAGACCGCAGCAGCAAAAGAGGCCATCAACATCAGCACATTCGTTGCAGTATCCACCGTGTGACATCAGACCTTGTCCGAAGGCAAAGCCACGAACACAAACTCTCCAAGGAAGAAAACGTGGTCGATCACGTGTCTTGACAGATACTCCACAGAAGCAGCAAGACATGACATCGTTTTTAAATTGTATTAGTTTTTTTATAAATATATTATTATTATCCTTATCTATTTACTATTGATGTATATATTGTAATGCTTTTATTTAATAATCTTAATAGCTACATGCTATGTTTTGGGATTGTAATGCGCCTCTGAATGGTAGTAATTGCCAGATTTATGGCGCAGAGAAATGCAGTAAATTATTGTTATTATTATTATGAAACACAATCTGCACAAGCTAACGAAGAACACAAAGAAAGTAGCGTATAAACAAATAGATTGTCGGCCTCAGTCAGATTCTGCTACAGACGTAGCAGTACCAGACCTATCATCGATGTGCCGCTTGATGACATTGTTGCACGTTTGCCTGTTCTACAGTGTTGGGAGGCACTGCCCGCACGAAGAAGATGGTCGTGTTATCCGTTGACTTGATTCGTTATCAACCTCAGTAAAACAGTTTAGGCCTAGGTAAGAAAAAATTGCGAATTTATATATTTTCACTGATACTGAATCTGATTATGGACATTCAGATGTGCATGATGTCATTAACAGAAGTTATGATGTCAGTTTTTAGTGTGTTGCATCATGAAAAACAATCACAGTTTGTTTGATTTCAATCACATTTAATTTTAGAACTTGACAAATACGATGACAAATAGCCTACACAATTGGTATACTAAATAGTTCTTACATTACAGCTTAGTTATATATATATGTACGTGTGTATGTGTGTGTGTGTGTGTGTGTGTGTGTGTGTGTGTGTGTGTGTGTGTGTGTGTGTGTGTGTGTGTGTGTGTGTGTGTGTGTGTGTGTGTGTGTGTGTGTGTGTGTGTGAGAGCGTAGTGATCCATACATACGAGCATGGTGCCGCGCTATTAAGCATGGTGCCCTATATTTTTTTACGAAAACACTAAAATATTTTCACTATTTCTTATATGTTTTGGAAATGATATGTCAACAAACAATGCAGATTATTGAGGAGTTTAACATACAATATTCCATTTTATGAAGCCAATATTTGTTTGGCTACTGGATGGATTTAAACAAAAACTACGTGCATGGTGCCCCGGTCTCCCCTACACCCATTAGGCAACAACATCCGCAAATTGTTGAATTCATCAGACGCAACCTATAGCCCTAGTTACAGACCTGCCTACCCCAAAAACTTCCTGTCAGTAATCCATCTTCCCATTTACACTGATGTTCAGGAATATACGCTTCCTGTCAGTAATGCAGAACCACCATGTAAGATATTGTCACCGGGGGGTGGGTAGCGACAGGTCAAACCCATTAGTTACGCTGTCATCAACATCATGTACACTCTAGCCTACTCAACTCTAGTATGATAAATGATAGACGGGGGGGGGGGGGGGGGGGGGAGAGCGATGCACCAAAACCATTACATTTCATTGGGTCAAAACCATTAGTTACACTGTCATCAACACCACCTACACTCTACCCTAACTCTAGTATGATAAATGATACACGGGGGGGGGGGGTAGCGATGGACCAACACCATTACATTACTGTCATCGACATCGCCTAGACTCTAGTAACTGTATGATAGGCTGTCAATGATACACTCAACTCCTCAATAAATACACTAACTTAGTCTTAGTACAGTCAGTTGGCCTAACACTACAAGTACAACACTCACTACATTTTTGCATTACACATTTCTTTTGGGTTGGCGGTGGCGTCGTTTCGTTGTCAGCCATCATTTCGTGCCGCGTGACTTCGTTTTGTTTGATCGCGGAAATGCGAATTTGTCATAACACTGTTTCCTATTGGTTACATTACGACCAGACTCAGCGAATGAAAAACCATGTCACAACATGCTGCATACATATGCTGCCACCTGTTGAATATAGTGCAACCTAAATTTGAGTGATTACCCAACATGGTCAGTCCGTAATATTTTCATCCCTCACCATAATACCGTAAGTAGTATATAGGTATGTTTGGTTATCCATCCACAGCCCTTTTTGAGGGGTTTTTGGTTGATAATAGGGAGGTTTCGAAAGCCGCCCCCCTGAGCAAAGTGCGTAGTCATGTGACCGTATGTGTGAGCGTGTGTAGCGCCTCCTAGCGGTGGAATGAGCAGCCATGGAAGGGTTATTGTGTATATATGAGAGACTGAAGAGGGAATAACAAAAGTTCAAAGAGGAAAGGTAGTGAAAGAAACGAAAGATCACAGAGTCATAACGAAAGATCAAAGAGAAAAGTTTTAAAAGGTAATGAAATGTGTATAATGAGAGACAAAGAAGTAAACGGAATGATATAATAACGAAAGAACAAAGAGAAAACGTTATGATATATATATATATATATATGAAACTTTAAAATGTGTACAGGTATGCTTGTATGTATGTATGTGTGTATGAAAGAGAGAATATATATATATATAATATAATAACCAACAAACACCACAGTTTGAAAGTTGAATGTTTTATTGATGTCAACGAACTATGAAATCTTCAAAGCCGTCATCACTATCGTATGTCTCCTCACACCAATTTTCCATGTCCCCCATGTCGACAGGGGCAACAGGGTCGGGGTCAAACCAAGGGTTGGGGGGATCGTAAAGTCCCCGTGTCTGGAGCAGCTCCGCCATGACGTTGCAGAATGTATAATTGTGGTATTCGCGGAGCTCTTCGTCTCTGGAACATACATTAAAACTCTCAAACCATACAAACGAGACGTTAAATATATGAAAACTTTGAAAATATCTTCTCTGAAACATATATGAAAAAGTTGAAAATTATCAAGCGAGTGGAATAAGGCAGCGATGTAACCAGACACCGCGTAGGGAACCGACACACGATAAAAGGGCAAGCTAGATCAACGGACTATGATACAATACGTAATGGAGACGTCTGGTGACAGCCAGTGATGTAACCAGACACCGCTTAGGGAATCGGCACACGATAAAAGAAGGTAAAGAAAGCCACCAAAAGAGATTTGACAAGATCAAGCACAGAAGGGAGACAGAGGGGGATAGGAAGGCAGAGAAGGCGAGGAAATAGAGGAGAGGGAGACAGAGGAGGATAGAAAGCCAGAGGAGGCGAAGAAAGAGAGGAGAGGGAGACGGGAGGATAGGAAGGCAGAGGAGGCGAGGAAAGAGAGGAGAGGGAGACAGAGGATGATAGGAAGGCAGAGAAGGGAGGGAAGAGAGGAGAGGGAGACAGAGGAGGATAGGAAGGAAGAGAAGACGAGGAAAGAGAGGAGAGGGAGACAGAGGAGGATAGGAAGGCAGAGAAAGCGAGGAAAGAGAGGAGAGGAGACAGAGGAGGATAGGAAGGCAGAGAAGGCGAGGAAAGAGAGGAGAGGGAGACAGAGAAGGATAGGAAGGCAGAGAAGGCGAGGGAAGTGAGGAGAGGGAGACGGAGAGGATAGGAAGGTAGAGAAGGCGAGGGAAGAGAGGAGAGGTAGACAGTGGAGGATAGGAAGGCAGAGAAGGCGAGGAAAGAGAGGAGTGGGAGATAAGGGAGGATAGGAAGGCAGAGAAGGCGAGGGAAGAGAGGGGAGGGATACAGAGGAGGATAGGAAGGCAGAGAAGGCGAGGAAAGAGAGGAGTGGGAGATAAGGGAGGATAGGAAGGCAGAGAAGGCGAGGAAAGAGAGGAGAGGGAGACAGAGGAGGATAGGAAGGCAGAGAAGGCGAGGAAATACTTGGGAGATCAAGCATATGTCAAGCGATAAAATACAAAGTTTGCAGCACTTACTTATTGGAGACGTATAATATTCATCTTGTCCTCGGGACATGCCTTGTCGTGAACGCTCGCCATCTTCAGCAGTCGGAGTGAAGTTGCGTTGTTCGAAGTCGGTAGAAAGTAATATGCTCCACTAGAGTTTTGTTAGGTTTATATACGCAAACCCGCTAGAGGCGTTATGTCTTTTCAATCACGAGACAGTACAGACAATGGAGTCACGAGTTGAACTCTGCTCTCTGCCCGTGCTCGTTAGCGGGTGCAATATGAGATAAGCCGCGTGCCTCGACACTCACGAGAAGCCACTACGCTACGTCCATCCATACACGTGTTCCAACTTCCAACAGTTTACTTACCACAATTCTCATTCTTCAAACTGTCATATACATCTTGTGTCACAGGTGCTCGTTAGCGGGTGCATTCCGTACTTGGTCTAGCCTGTTACATGTCTCCCTTCCATACATGGTATAGTTTGTTACATGTTTGCCTTCCATACATGGTCTAGCCTGTTACAGGTCTACCTTCCATACATGGACTAGCTTGTTACATGTTTGCCTTCCATACATGGTCTAGCCTGTTACATGTTTCCCTTCCATACATGGTCTAGCTTGTTACATGTTTGCCTTTCGTACATGGTCTAGTTTGTTACATGTTGACCTTCCATACATGGTCTAGCCTGTTACAGGTCTACCTTCCATACATGGACTAGCTTGTTACATGTTTGCCTTCCATACATGGTCTAGCCTGTTACATGTTTCCCTTCCATACATGGTCTAGCTTGTTACATGTTTGCCTTTCGTACATGGTCTAGTTTGTTACATGTTGACCTTCCATACATGGTCTAGCCTGTTACAGGTCTACCTTCCATACATGGACTAGCTTGTTACATGTTTGCCTTCCATACATGGTCTAGCCTGTTACATGTTTCCCTTCCATACATGGTCTAGCTTGTTACATGTTTGCCTTTCGTACATGGTCTAGTTTGTTACATGTTGACCTTCCATACATGGTCTAGCCTGTTACATGTTTGCCTTCCATACATGGACTAGCATGTTACATGTTTGCCTTTCGCACATGGTCTAGTTTGTTACATGTTGACCTTCCATACATGGTCTAGCCTGTTACATGTTTGCCTTTCGTACATGGTCTAGTTTGTTACATGTTGACCTTCCATACATGGACTAGCATGTTACATGTTTGCCTTCCATACATGGACTAGCATGTTACATGTTTGCCTTTCGTACATGGTCTAGTTTGTTACATGTTTCCCTTCCATACATGGACTAGCATGTTACATGTTTGCCTTCCATACATGGACTAGCATGTTACATGTTTGCCTTTCGTACATGGTCTAGTTTGTTACATGTTGACCTTCCATACATGGTCTAACCTGTTACATGTTTGCCTTCCATACATGGATTAGCATGTTACATGTTTGCCTTTCGCACATGGTCTAGTTTGTTACATGTTGACCTTCCATACATGGTCTAGCCTGTTACATGTTTGCCTTTCGTACATGGTCTAGTTTGTTACATGTTGACCTTCCATACATGGACTAGCATGTTACATGTTTGCCTTCCATACATGGACTAGCATGTTACATGTTTGCCTTTCGTACATGGTCTAGTTTGTTACATGTTTGCCTTCCATACATGGACTAGCATGTTACATGTTTGCCTTCCATACATGGACTAGCATGTTACATGTTTGCCTTTCGTACATGGTCTAGTTTGTTACATGTTGACCTTCCGTACATGGTCTAGCCTGTTACATGTTTGCCTTCCATACATGGACTAGCATGTTACATGTTTGCCTTTCGCACATGGTCTAGTTTGTTACATGTCTGCCTTCCGTACATGGACTAGCATGTTACATGTTTGCCTTTCGTACATGGTCTAGTTTGTTACATGTTGACCTTCCATACATGGACTAGCATGTTACATGTTTGCCTTCCATACATTGACTAGCATGTTACATGTTTGTCTTCCATGCACGGTCTATCTTGTTACATATTTGCCTTTCATACATGGTCTAGCCTGTTACATGTCTGCCTTCCATGCACGGTCTACCTTGTTACATATTTGCCTTTCATACATGCTCTAGCTTGTTACATGTTTGCCTTCCGTACATGGACTAGCTTGTTACAGGTCTGCCTTTCATACATGGTCTAGCTTGTTACATGTTTACCTTCCATACATGGACTAGCTTGTTACAGGTCTGCCTTTCATACATGGTCTAGCTTGTTACATGTTTACCTTCCATACATGGACTAGCTTGTTACAGGTCTGCCTTTCGTACATGGTCTAGCCTGTTACATGTTTGCCTTCCGTACATGGACTAGCTTGTTACATGTTGGCCTTCCGTACATGGTCTAGCCTGTTACATGTCTGCCTTCCGTACATGGTCTAGCTTGTTACATGTCTGCCTTCCATACATGGACTAGTTTGATACCTGTTTGCTATCCATACATGGACTAGCTTGTTACATGTTGGTCTTCCATATATGGTCTAACTTGTGACATGTTTGCCTTCCATACATGGTCTAGCTTGTTACATGGTTGCCTTCCATACATGGTCTAGCTTGTTACATGTCTGCCTTCCATATATGGTCTAGCTTGTTACATGTTTGCCTTTCATACATGGTCTAGTCTGTTACATGGCTGCCTTCCGTACATGGACTAGCTTGTTACATGTTGGCCTTCCGTACATGGTCTAGCTTGTTACAAGTTTGCCTTCCATACATGGTCTAGCTTGTTACATGTTTGCCTTCCGTACATGGTCTAGCTTGTTACATGTCTGCCTTCCATACATGGACTAGCTTGATACCTGTTTGCTATCCATACATGGACTAGCTTGTTACATGTTGGCCTTCCGTACATGGTCTAGCTTGTTACAAGTTTGCCTTCCATACATGGTCTAGCTTGTTACATGTTTGCCTTCCGTACATGGTCTTGCTTGTTACATGTCTGCCTTCCATACATGGACTAGCTTGTTACCTGTTTGCTATCCATACATGGTCTAGCTTGTTACATGTTTACCTTCCATACACGGACTAGCTTGTTACATGTTTGCCTTCCATACATGGTCTGGCTTGTTACATGTCTGCCTTCCATACATGGTCTAGCTTGCTACATGTCTGCCTTCCATACATGATCTAACTTGTGACATGTTTGCCTTCCATATATGGTCTAGCTTGTTACATGTTTGCCTTCCATACACGGACTAGCTTGTTACATGTTTGCCTTCCGTACATGGTTTAGCTTGTTACATGTATGCCTTCCATATATGGTCTAGCTTGTTACATGTTTGCCTTTCATACATGGTCTAGCCTGTTACATGTCTGCCTTCCGTACATGGACTAGCTTGTTACATGTTGGCCTTCCGTACATGGTCTAGCTTGTTACATGTATACCTTCCGTACATGGACTAGCTTGTTACATGTTTACCTTCCATACATGGACTAGCTTGTTACAGGTCTGCCTTTCATACATGGTCTAGCTTGTTACAAGTTTGCCTTCCGTACATGGACTAGCTTGTTACATGTGTGCCTTCCATATATGGTCTAGCTTGGCGGAAAGTGAAGGAGCTAGTGTCTGCTCCTGAGGGGGAATTAGCCTGTCACGGGACCGACCTCCTAGTGGAAGTAGTACCACCTGGCGGGTAATGAAGGAGTAATGAGGGAATATTAAAGGCTAATTGACGTAGACTGAGTCTGCTGATATATATCACTCTGGCCTGGAGCACCCATGGGGAAATTTTAAGATGGTGCCCGTCTCCACGTGATCTACCCCCCTGGAGGAAAGAAGTGTAAGTAGTAAGGATATTTTATTTGCTATATTGTTTGTATGACTGCCAGTTTAAATGGTTATTTATTATGATGCCTAAAAAATTGAAACTGATGACACATTCATTCTGTCACGCATTGTCCGAAATGTCATGTCTCCCTTGTAACACTTTGTCGTGATTGCCCAAAGACACACCACTCCCATGTAACACTTTGTGTCACTATTGCCCAAAGACCTCCACTCCAATATAACACTTTGTGTCACTATTGCCCAAAGACCCCACTCCCATGTAACCTTTGTGACTATTGTCCAAAGTCCCCCACTCGAATGTAACACTTTGTGTCACTATTGCCCAAAGACCCCCCACTCCCATGTACCACTTTGTCACTATTACCCAAAGACCCCCACTCTCATGTAACACTTTGTCACAAGACCCCCACTCCCATGTACCACTATGTCACTATTGCTCAAAGACCCCCAATTCCATGTAACACTTTGTCACAAGACCCCCACTCCCATGTAACACTTTGTCACAAGACCCCCACTCCCACGTAACACTTTGCCACAAGACCCCCATTCCTATGTAACACTTCGTCACATCACCAGTGTGACATACTTTATGGTTGCCCCCTGTGTATAAGAACCATCACATGACACGACTCACCGAGCAGCCTTCGACCTTCTCGAGAAGGAAGGCGAGGCTCTTGAGGGTGTCCTCCTCCTCCTCTACGTCCTCCGCATCCTCTACTGCAACACCAAGGCACTACATCACAACACAACATCACATCACATCACAACACCACATCACATCCTCCAGTACAATACCACAGCACAGCATCACATCACCACTACATCACATCAATACATGATTACATCACAATACAGCATTACTACATCACAACATAGCATATCATCTCATCGCATCACTACATCATATCATCCCAACACATTCACTACATCATATCATCGCATCATTACATCATATCATCGCATCACATCACTACATCATATCAACTCATTACATCAGTGCATCACATCACTACATCATATCATCTGATTACATCACTACATCACATCACAACATCATATCATCTCATCACATCACATCATATCATCGCATCACTACATCACATCATCTCATCACATCACTACATCATGTATGTATGTATGTGTATGTACGTATTTTGTGAGTTCTACTATCAAAAGAGTGAAATTTTTTGAGTTCTACTGTGGTGTCCTAGCCTTACACGAGTTCTACTATCAAAAGAGTGAAATTTTTTGAGTTCTACTGTGGTGTCCTAGCCTTACACGAGTTCTACTATCAAAAGAGTGAAATTTTGTGAGTTCTACTGTGGTGTCCTAGCCTTACACGCATGCACGCACCCATGCACCCACCCACCGTCGCCGTCCCCACCCGCCCTCGCCGCCGCCCTTCAGGGAAGGGCGGCGCGTGCGCGCCGCCTCTGCGGCGGCGAGGGCGGGTGGGGACGGCGACGGTGGGTGGGTGCATGGGTGCGTGCATGCGTGTAAGGCTAGGACACCACAGTAGAACTCACAAAATTTCACTCTTTTGATAGTAGAACTCGTGTAAGGCTAGGACACCACAGTAGAACTCACAAAATTTCACTCTTTTGATAGTAGAACTCACAAAATACGTACATACACATACATACATACATGATGTAGTGATGTGATGAGATGGTGTGATGTAGTGATGAGATGATATGATGTGATGTGATGAGATGATATGATGTTGTGATGTGATGTAGTGATGTAATCAGATGATATGATGTAGTGATGTGATGCACTGATGTAATGAGTTGATATGATGTAGTGATGTGATGCGATGATATGATGTAATGATGCGATGATATGATGTAGTGAATGTGTTGGGATGATATGATGTAGTGATGCGATGAGATGATATGCTATGTTGTGATGTAGTGATGCTGTATTGTGATGTAATCATGTATTGATGTGATGTAGTGGTGATGTGATGCTGTGCTGTGGTATTGTACTGGAGGATGTGATGTGGTGTTGTGATGTGATGTGATGTTGTGTTGTGATGTAGTGCCTTGGTGTTGCAGTAGAGGATGCGGAGGACGTAGAGGAGGAGGAGGACACCCTCAAGAGCCTCGCCTTCCTTCTCGAGAAGGTCGAAGGCTGCTCGGTGAGTCGTGTCATGTGATGGTTCTTATACACAGGGGGCAACCATAAAGTATGTCACACTGGTGATGTGACGAAGTGTTACATAGGAATGGGGGTCTTGTGGCAAAGTGTTACGTGGGAGTGGGGGTCTTGTGACAAAGTGTTACATGGGAGTGGGGGTCTTGTGACAAAGTGTTACATGGAATTGGGGGTCTTTGAGCAATAGTGACATAGTGGTACATGGGAGTGGGGGTCTTGTGACAAAGTGTTACATGAGAGTGGGGGTCTTTGGGTAATAGTGACAAAGTGGTACATGGGAGTGGGGGGTCTTTGGGCAATAGTGACACAAAGTGTTACATTCGAGTGGGGGACTTTGGACAATAGTCACAAAGGTTACATGGGAGTGGGGTCTTTGGGCAATAGTGACACAAAGTGTTATATTGGAGTGGAGGTCTTTGGGCAATAGTGACACAAAGTGTTACATGGGAGTGGTGTGTCTTTGGGCAATCACGACAAAGTGTTACAAGGGAGACATGACATTTCGGACAATGCGTGACAGAATGAATGTGTCATCAGTTTCAATTTTTTAGGCATCATAATAAATAACCATTTAAACTGGCAGTCATACAAACAATATAGCAAATAAAATATCCTTACTACTTACACTTCTTTCCTCCAGGGGGGTAGATCACGTGGAGACGGGCACCATCTTAAAATTTCCCCATGGGTGCTCCAGGCCAGAGTGATATATATCAGCAGACTCAGTCTACGTCAATTAGCCTTTAATATTCCCTCATTACTCCTTCATTACCCGCCAGGTGGTACTACTTCCACTAGGAGGTCGGTCCCGTGACAGGCTAATTCCCCCTCAGGAGCAGACACTAGCTCCTTCACTTTCCGCCAAGCTAGACCATATATGGAAGGCACACATGTAACAAGCTAGTCCATGTACGGAAGGCAAACTTGTAACAAGCTAGACCATGTATGAAAGGCAGACCTGTAACAAGCTAGTCCATGTATGGAAGGTAAACATGTAACAAGCTAGTCCATGTACGGAAGGTATACATGTAACAAGCTAGACCATGTACGGAAGGCCAACATGTAACAAGCTAGTCCATGTACGGAAGGCAGACATGTAACAGGCTAGACCATGTATGAAAGGCAAACATGTAACAAGCTAGACCATATATGGAAGGCATACATGTAACAAGCTAAACCATGTACGGAAGGCAAACATGTAACAAGCTAGTCCGTGTATGGAAGGCAAACATGTAACAAGCTAGACCATATATGGAAGGCAAACATGTCACAAGTTAGATCATGTATGGAAGGCAGACATGTAGCAAGCTAGACCATGTATGGAAGGCAGACATGTAACAAGCCAGACCATGTATGGAAGGCAAACATGTAACAAGCTAGTCCGTGTATGGAAGGTAAACATGTAACAAGCTAGACCATGTATGGATAGCAAACAGGTAACAAGCTAGTCCATGTATGGAAGGCAGACATGTAACAAGCAAGACCATGTACGGAAGGCAAACATGTAACAAGCTAGACCATGTATGGAAGGCAAACTTGTAACAAGCTAGACCATGTACGGAAGGCCAACATGTAACAAGCTAGTCCATGTATGGATAGCAAACAGGTATCAAGCTAGTCCATGTATGGAAGGCAGACATGTAACAAGCTAGACCATGTACGGAAGGCAAACATGTAACAAGCTAGACCATGTATGGAAGGCAAACTTGTAACAAGCTAGACCATGTACGGAAGGCCAACATGTAACAAGCTAGTCCATGTACGGAAGGCAGCCATGTAACAGACTAGACCATGTATGAAAGGCAAACATGTAACAAGCTAGACCATATATGGAAGGCAGACATGTAACAAGCTAGACCATGTATGGAAGGCAACCATGTAACAAGCTAGACCATGTATGGAAGGCAAACATGTCACAAGTTAGACCATATATGGAAGACCAACATGTAACAAGCTAGTCCATGTATGGATAGCAAACAGGTATCAAACTAGTCCATGTATGGAAGGCAGACATGTAACAAGCTAGACCATGTACGGAAGGCAGACATGTAACAGGCTAGACCATGTACGGAAGGCCAACATGTAACAAGCTAGTCCATGTACGGAAGGCAAACATGTAACAGGCTAGACCATGTACGAAAGGCAGACCTGTAACAAGCTAGTCCATGTATGGAAGGTAAACATGTAACAAGCTAGACCATGTATGAAAGGCAGACCTGTAACAAGCTAGTCCATGTATGGAAGGTAAACATGTAACAAGCTAGACCATGTATGAAAGGCAGACCTGTAACAAGCTAGTCCATGTACGGAAGGCAAACATGTAACAAGCTAGAGCATGTATGAAAGGCAAATATGTAACAAGGTAGACCGTGCATGGAAGGCAGACATGTAACAGGCTAGACCATGTATGAAAGGCAAATATGTAACAAGATAGACCGTGCATGGAAGACAAACATGTAACATGCTAGTCAATGTATGGAAGGCAAACATGTAACATGCTAGTCCATGTATGGAAGGTCAACATGTAACAAACTAGACCATGTACGAAAGGCAAACATGTAACATGCTAGTCCATGTACGGAAGGCAGACATGTAACAAACTAGACCATGTGCGAAAGGCAAACATGTAACATGCTAGTCCATGTATGGAAGGCAAACATGTAACAGGCTAGACCATGTACGGAAGGTCAACATGTAACAAACTAGACCATGCACGAAAGGCAAACATGTAACATGCTAGTCCATGTATGGAAGGCAAACATGTAACATGCTAGTCCATGTATGGAAGGCAAACATGTAACAAACTAGACCATGTACGAAAGGCAAACATGTAACATGCTAGTCCATGTATGGAAGGCAAACATGTAACATGCTAGTCCATGTATGGAAGGTCAACATGTAACAAACTAGACCATGTACGAAAGGCAAACATGTAACAGGCTAGACCATGTATGGAAGGTCAACATGTAACAAACTAGACCATGTGCGAAAGGCAAACATGTAACATGCTAATCCATGTATGGAAGGCAAACATGTAACAGGCTAGACCATGTATGGAAGGTCAACATGTAACAAACTAGACCATGTACGAAAGGCAAACATGTAACATGCTAGTCCATGTATGGAAGGCAAACATGTAACATGCTAGTCCATGTATGGAAGGGAAACATGTAACAAACTAGACCATGTACGAAAGGCAAACATGTAACATGCTAGTCCATGTATGGAAGGCAAACATGTAACATGCTAGTCCATGTATGGAAGGTCAACATGTAACAAACTAGACCATGTACGAAAGGCAAACATGTAACAGGCTAGACCATGTATGGAAGGTCAACATGTAACAAACTAGACCATGTGCGAAAGGCAAACATGTAACATGCTAGTCCATGTATGGAAGGCAAACATGTAACAGGCTAGACCATGTATGGAAGGTCAACATGTAACAAACTAGACCATGTACGAAAGGCAAACATGTAACAAGCTAGACCATGTATGGAAGGGAAACATGTAACAGGCTAGACCATGTATGGAAGGCAAACATGTAACAAGCTAGTCCATGTATGGAAGGTAGACCTGTAACAGGCTAGACCATGTATGGAAGGTCAACATGTAACAAACTAGACCATGTACGAAAGGCAAACATGTAACAAGCTAGACCATGTATGGAAGGGAAACATGTAACAGGCTAGACCATGTATGGAAGGCAAACATGTAACAAGCTAGTCCATGTATGGAAGGTAGACCTGTAACAGGCTAGACCATGTATGGAAGGTCAACATGTAACAAACTAGACCATGTACGAAAGGCAAACATGTAACAAGCTAGACCATGTATGGAAGGGAAACATGTAACAGGCTAGACCATGTATGGAAGGCAAACATGTAACAAGCTAGTCCATGTATGGAAGGTAGACCTGTAACAGGCTAGACCATGTATGGAAGGCAAACATGTAACAAACTATACCATGTATGGAAGGGAGACATGTAACAGGCTAGACCAAGTACGGAATGCACCCGCTAACGAGCACCTGTGACACAAGATGTATATGACAGTTTGAAGAATGAGAATTGTGGTAAGTAAACTGTTGGAAGTTGGAACACGTGTATGGATGGACGTAGCGTAGTGGCTTCTCGTGAGTGTCGAGGCACGCGGCTTATCTCATATTGCACCCGCTAACGAGCACGGGCAGAGAGCAGAGTTCAACTCGTGACTCCATTGTCTGTACTGTCTCGTGATTGAAAAGACATAACGCCTCTATCGGGTTTGCGTATATAAACCTAACAAAACTCTAGTGGAGCATATTACTTTCTACCGACTTCGAACAACGCAACTTCATTCCGACTGCTGAAGATGGCGAGCGTTCACGACAAGGCATGTCCCGAGGACAAGATGAATATTATACGTCTCCAATAAGTAAGTGCTGCAAACTTTGTATTTTATCGCTTGACATATGCTTGATCTCCCAAGTATTTCCTCGCCTTCTCTGCCTTCCTATCCTCCTCTGTCTCCCTCTCCTCTCTTTCCTCGCCTTCTCTGCCTTCCTATCCTCCCTTATCTCCCACTCCTCTCTTTCCTCGCCTTCTCTGCCTTCCTATCCTCCTCTGTATCCCTCCCCTCTCTTCCCTCGCCTTCTCTGCCTTCCTATCCTCCCTTATCTCCCACTCCTCTCTTTCCTCGCCTTCTCTGCCTTCCTATCCTCCACTGTCTACCTCTCCTCTCTTCCCTCGCCTTCTCTACCTTCCTATCCTCTCCGTCTCCCTCTCCTCACTTCCCTCGCCTTCTCTGCCTTCCTATCCTTCTCTGTCTCCCTCTCCTCTCTTTCTTCACCTCCTCTGCCTTCCTATTCTCCTCTGTCTCCCTCTCCTCTCTTTCCTCGCCTTCTCTGCCTTCCTATCCTCCTCTGTCTCCTCTCCTCTCTTTCCTCGCTTTCTCTGCCTTCCTATCCTCCTCTGTCTCCCTCTCCTCTCTTTCCTCGCCTCCTCTGTCTCCCTCTCCTCTTTTTCCTCGTCTTCTCTTCCTTCCTATCCTCCTCTGTCTCCCTCTCCTCTCTTCCCTCCCTTCTCTGCCTTCCTATCATCCTCTGTCTCCCTCTCCTCTCTTTCCTCGCCTCCTCTGCCTTCCTATCCTCCCGTCTCCCTCTCCTCTCTTTCTTCGCCTCCTCTGTCTCCCTCTCCTCTATTTCCTCGCCTTCTCTGCCTTCCTATCCCCCTCTGTCTCCCTTCTGTGCTTGATCTTGTCAAATCTCTTTTGGTGGCTTTCTTTACCTTCTTTTATCGTGTGCCGATTCCCTAAGCGGTGTCTGGTTACATCACTGGCTGTCACCAGACGTCTCCATTACGTATTGTATCATAGTCCGTTGATCTAGCTTGCCCTTTTATCGTGTGTCGGTTCCCTACGCGGTGTCTGGTTACATCGCTGCCTTATTCTACTCGCTTGATAATTTTCAACTTTTTCATATATGTTTCAGAGAAGATATTTTCAAAGTTTTCATATATTTAACGTCTCGTTTGTATGGTTTGAGAGTTTTAATGTATGTTCCAGAGACGAAGAGCTCCGCGAATACCACAATTATACATTCTGCAACGTCATGGCGGAGCTGCTCCAGACACGGGGACTTTACGATCCCCCCAACCCTTGGTTTGACCCCGACCCTGTTGCCCCTGTCGACATGGGGGACATGGAAAATTGGTGTGAGGAGACATACGATAGTGATGACGGCTTTGAAGATTTCATAGTTCGTTGACATCAATAAAACATTCAACTTTCAAACTGTGGTGTTTGTTGGTTATTATATTATATATATATATATATATATTCTCTCTTTCATACACACATACATACATACAAGCATACCTGTACACATTTTAAAGTTTCATATATATATATATATATATATCATAACGTTTTCTCTTTGTTCTTTCGTTATTATATCATTCCGTTTACTTCTTTGTCTCTCATTATACACATTTCATTACCTTTTAAAACTTTTCTCTTTGATCTTTCGTTATGACTCTGTGATCTTTCGTTTCTTTCACTACCTTTCCTCTTTGAACTTTTGTTATTCCCTCTTCAGTCTCTCATATATACACAATAACCCTTCCATGGCTGCTCATTCCACCGCTAGGAGGCGCTACACACGCTCACACATACGGTCACGTGACTACGCACTTTGCTCAGGGGGGCGGCTTTCGAAACCTCCCTATTATCAACCAAAAACTCCTCAAAAAGGGCTGTGGATGGATAACCAAACATACCTATATACTACTACCGTAATTTGAGGTGACTTTCCGGAATGATTCCGGACAATCCGGAATGGTAGGCAGGTCTGTAGTTATGCTTTCACCAAAACAACTCCTTACACAATCAGTATACGTCCACATCAATCAGTGCATCTCCAAAGTAAAGCATTCAACAGGATTCACGCTGCCAAGTACTACTGCAAGGTCTCATAGGCCTACTATATTGTAAATATTGTGTAAAAAACTCGACCAGAAGTAACGACCAGCGTCACAGAATTACGACGAGTTAACCGTGCTGTAACTAGGATCGTCTAACACGTCATACAACACAAGAGAAGTAAGTTAATTGCATAAGTGACACCATGCTCAGTCAGTGTTTCCCCTGATATATGGCAAGCGAGGTGGGCCGCCTCGCCGTTTTTCTATGCCGCCTCGCCCAAAATATGTCTAAATTGCTGCCTAGTAGCTGTTTTGTGCGCCCATTTTTTTTCGGTCTTTCGCGATATATTCAGCGTTGGGGAGCGGCGCGAAATTACCCTACAAAGTCACTTTTATTTCTGCAAAATCGCAGATTTGTAGCACCATCGTTTAGTCGTCTTAAAGCGATTCTTTGATAATTTTAATATCTTTGTAATGTGCGCAATTATTAAATCATCCTGTTAATATGATTATTTCATGTAATTCCGTGCCTTTATTTCATTAGACCTATGTTTTATTAGTCACTAATGACCCTGACAATATATCGAAAAAATTACTTTCCCTTTGGCTCCACCTTTTCGATCCGTATAAGGCATGCTCATGAATATTCGGGACTGTCCGTCAGACTTCGATTAGCTACGCCGAGTTAATATTAATAGATGCAAGAAAAACGTCATTAACACGTGTGTATTTGGATTAGCCACCGCCATGCGAATGAGTCGTGACCGATAAAATTATCAAAAGGAAAGGTGGACCAGCTGCTGTTTATGTCACAGATTCAGCAAAGAAAATATATGGATAAAACGGAGAATGAACATAGCGAGTGATCATGACAGACGGATTGATTTAAAAGAAAAAACACCAGCTCTCCACGCACGAAGGTCGAAGCCGCCGATAACATATTGTCTTGAATGATAGGAATTGTTTTTGTTGGAATATAAACACATACGAAATCTCACCTATGGTACTTTCACGTTCCTTTTTCACTAGGTACATCTGGCTATGCATTTTAAAGTTTAATTTTAATTAAACGTTTAGGTAACAGAAACTTGCTGAAGCCGAGAAACATTCAATAATGAAACCATTTTGTTTGCACCATAAATTCAGTTGCTATTTCCATAAGCAGTATAAATGCAACATTATACATACCATGACATTATGTGCGATATTAAAGGTGGTTATGTACTTTCCAATATACATAAGATTTACTTTTAGTTTGAACAATGTAGATCTATGTCTATGAAGAGCATAATGACATTATTGTCGACAAAATATTAAAATATATTGCATCAGTGTAAGATGTTTTATTTTGTACTGGGAATGCAATAATTATTTGTTTTGCCTATCACTTAGAGTAAAGAGATGGAATTTGTTTCTCTCGAACTCCCGTTTCGCTGGCACGAAATGGTCATTATGTGATGGAAATAAAGTTATAAAATTACAAAACTTTAAAATTAACGCATCTTTTAAAACACTGGTGTATTTAACCCAAGAAGATCCCTAAACATGTTGAATGTTGTGGAACATTTATATTTATGAATTTTCAAAATTATTGTAAAAGCAACTTTGTCGACACCTTTTTATACACTACTTCCAGTATAGTTCACTTCACACAAACTTGTTTCAACACATTTTGAAGAATATGCTGTAGAACACAATCCAAACATGATGAGCATAAGAAAGCATAAGTGTTATTATGTACTCCTACTTTGCAACATAATGACGGGATGGTGTGCATTTGGATGCACAAATCGATCGATTGCGCAAATCCATTTGAAACATGTAGTGATGTACATATTCCCAGCAGAAGCCATACGCAACTAATGTGTCAGAACAAAGTCAGACATCTTATTCACTACTGTGTCAGTTAACATATTGTCCTATTAATAGCACTGCTATGCATTTTGATACACAAAGCTATCAGATGCACACATCTATCTGAAATACGAAGTGATATACAACTTCCCCGTAGATGTCTCACAGAAAAGAATGGGGCAGAACAAAGTCAGGCACCATCTTATGTCAGGTGATCCATTGTCCAGTTAATGGCAATGTTGAGTAGAGCTCTTCAATTTCCTCTTTCCATCAGCTCAGCTATATTAAAACTGTTGATGGTCAAAATGTTCCTGCAAATAAAATAAAAGTTAAAATCAGGAAACTGAGCATAAATATGTTCGCCGACTCCCAGAGGGCTGTGGAAAACAGAGAAACACGGAGAGAGCTAGTTAAGAAGTCATAACTCGAATTCACTTAAGTTGATTTTCACTAAATTAAGTCAATCTTTTCCCTCGGTCCTGGGCATAGGTCCCAATAATAACTTTCACTTTACCAGAAGTTCCAATTATCAGTTTTGTGATGGGTCCATGGAGGTTCGACCTTATCCAGAGTGCACTGTATGTTTTCCTTTATTCTTGCTCTAATAATTAATGTTGTATATATACATATAAGCAATTCTCGCGAAACGTGTACAGTAACCGTATGTCGGTAAAGTAACATGTCAAAAATAAATGTTTAATTTGTATGTTTTTTAGCGAGTACTATTAATATCAAATGTGCTATTCACGTGAAGCAGTACAGCTTGATCAGATATAATATATTCATGGATAAAAACCTATGTGTGGTAGAATGCAGATCTGCTAGTGTCCAAAGTTCGTGTATACATCGCAACATTCCATGGCAACACGGTATTGTGTACTTTTTAACAAACCTAAAACTTTTACATCGAATGGTGACAAGCCAGCCAGGTTTACTGACACTCGTAGTTGTAGCATTAGAAACAATCTGTGAATGTATGAATCTCACATTTTCATGTTTCGGTTCAAATAAGTGGGGAAACAGAGATATTTTTTTAACGGCTGACTGGAAAGGCAAGACCCGTAAACACACAGACCCAACCCGCACTGACTGCTGCCGTAGCCGTCGCTCCCGCGAGAGTAGTAAGACGGGCAATCTGGAGGGGTATCCTACGGCGTTTTCTTGTCATTTTTGGTTGATATTAGGGAGGTTTCGAAAGCCGCCCCCCTGAGTGAAGTGAGTAGTCACGTGACCGTATGTATAACGAGAGGCGCCACATAGCGGGTACATCAGAGGTGACGCCCCCTGACGGGAAGCGTAGAGAGGGTGTGATTATGTATGTATGTGTATTTATAAACCGTGTGTATGAATGTACGTGAATGAAAGAACTAACGAAACACAAGAGTATACGAGTGCACACGTATTTTATTGATGAAAGATACAAGCGGTGCTCAGGCGAAAATTGAAAACATGATGTTTTTTGGTGAAGCAGTCAGACACAACACTAATAAGACTGACTACTGGGTTATAAGAATTTCAATATTATTCAAATGTGTGTAGCTGACGAAGATTAGGTTGTGGGTTATGTTGATGATGCGATGTTACGTGCTGTCAAACGACTGCGACCACATTTGCATTACAGTTACGTTTGTTCACCTTTGATTTCCACCAATGGCTGGTTATGGACATCTACCTTACCTTATTAAATGAACGCTTCAAAGCACCTTATAGTTTAATAGAGACAATTATGTTTTATTTTGTGTGTGTGTGTCTGTGTGTGTGTGTGTGTGTGTGTGTATGTGTGTATGTAGGTATGTATGTATGAAAGAAGAATTAGTGCTAAGGGAATAACCGACAAAAACCACATTTTGAAAGTTGATTACCTTTTTCATAATGAGTGTTCATCAACAACATGTTCAAAAACCAGAGTTTGAAAGTTGATTAGGTAATTATCGTTCAACTGAAAGTTGATTAGCTTTTTAATAATGAGTGTTCATCAACAACATGTTCAAAAACCACAGTTTGAAATGATTAAGTAATTATCGTTCAGCATTGGTCGCAGGAGTATCCCAATCTTCAACAACATCCTCCATCGGAGAGGGAACAGGGTCTGCATTAAAGCGAGTCCGTGTCGCTAGGAGTTCGCGCATTACGTGGCAGAAATACGACCACGCCAGTGGCTCGTGTAAGTCTGCCTATGTTGTATCGTGTATAACGAACATGTTGGAAGGTGGACCATGAGAGATAATGAAGTATACTGAAAGGTGTGTGAATAATGTTTATAAATATATATATATATATATATGAAACTTTAAAATATGTATGTATGTGTGTATGTATGTATGTATGTATGAAAGAAGGATTATATATAAGGTAATAACCAACAAACACCACAGTTTGAAAGTTGAATAGTTTTATTAACATCAGGGATCGATTACATCAACGAAACCATCATCATCATCATCTGTCTCCGGACACCAATTTTCGACATCCCCCGTGTCCAGGGGGGCAACAGGGTCGGGGTCAACCCAAGGGTTTGGAGGATCAAACCGGTCCCGTGTCCTCAGCAGTTCAGTCATGACGACACAGAAAGCACATTCATGGTAGTCGTGGAGTTCTTCTTCTCTGGAACATATATGAAAACTTTGAAAATATCGTCTCTGAAACATATATGAAAACTTTGAAAATGATATTATATATTGTGCGAAGTACAACCGGTGGGAATAGACCAGCGATGTAACCAGACACCGCGTAGGTAGCCAACACGATAAAAGGGCAAGCTAGGGCAACAGACGAGAGAGATAAGAATGGACTATGACACAATATGTAGACGTCGCCTGACGCGATCGGTAACCAGACACCACGTAGCAAGCCGAAACGACAAGAGGGCAGGCTAGGTCAACATACGCATAGATAAGAAAGGACTGTGACACATGTATATAGTTTTGTTAGGTTTATATACGCAAACCCGATAGAGGCGTTGTCTTTTCAATCACGAGACAGTGCAAAAACACGAGAAGAGACAAGACCAGCTCAAGCACAGTACACACTAGCTGAGAAGGAGGTAAAGAAAGCCACCAAAAGAGATTTGACGAGGAGGATAGGAAGGCAGAGAAGGCGAGGGAAGAGAGGAGAGGGAGGCAAAGGAGGATAGGAAGGCAGAGGAGGTGAGGAAAGAGAGGAGAGGGAGACAGGGGAGGATAGGAAGGCAGAGAAGGCGAGGAAAGAGAGGAGAGGGAGACAGAGGAGGATAGGAAAGCAGAGAAGGCGAGGAAAGAGAGGAGAGGGAGACAGAGGAGTATAGGAAGGCAGAGGAGGCGAGGAAAGAGAGGAGAGGGAGACAGAGGAGGATAGGAAGGCAGAGAAGGCGAAGAAAGAGATAAGTGGTAGACAGGGGAGGATAGGAAGGCAGAGAAGGCGAGGAAAGAGAGGAGAGGGAGACAGAGGAGGGTAGGAAGGCAGAGGAGGCGAGGAAAGAGAGGAGAGGGAGACAGAGGAGTATAGGAAGGCAGAGGAGGCGAGGAAAGAGAGGAGAGGGAGACAGAGGAGGATAGGAAGGCAGAGAAGGCGAAGAAAGAGATAAGTGGTAGACAGGGGAGGATAGGAAGGCAGAGAAGGCGAGGAAAGAGAGGAGAGGGAGACAGAGGAGGATAGGAAGGCAGAGGAGGCGAGGAAAGAGAGGAGAGGGAGACAGAGGAGGATAGTAAGGTAGAGAAGGCGAGGGAAGAGAGGAGAGGTAGACAGAGGAGGATAGGAAGGCAGAGAAGGCGAAGAAAGAGAGAAGTGGGAGACAGGGGAGGATAGGAAGGCAGAGAAGGCGAGGGAAGAGAGGAGAGGGATACAGAGGAGGATAGGAAGGCAGAGAAGGCGAGGAAATACTTGGGAGGTCAAGCGTATGTCAAGCGATAAAATACAAAGTTTGCAGCACTTACTTATTGGAGACGTATAATATTCATCTTGTCCTCGGGACATGCCTTGTCGTGAGCGCTCGCCATCTGCAGCTGTCGGAGTGAAGTTGCGTTGTTCGAAGTCGGTAGAAAGTAATATGCTCCACTAGAGTTTTGTTAGGTTTATATACGCAAACCCGATAGTGGCGTTATGTCTTTTCAATCACGAGACAGTACAGACAATGGAGTCACGAGTTGAACTCCGCTCTCTACCCGTGCTCGTTAGCGGGTGCAGTATGAGATAAGCCGCGTGACTCGACACTCACGAGAAGCCACTACGCTACGTCCATCCATACACGTGTTCCAACTTCCAACAGTTTACTTACCACAATTCTCATTCTTCAAACTGTTAGCGGGTGCATTCGGTACATGGTCTACCCTGTTACATGTCTGCCTTCCATACATGGTCTACCGTGTTACATGTATGCCTTCCATACATGGTCTACCCTGTTACATGTCTGCCTTCCATACATGGTCTACCGTGTTACATGTCTGCCTTCCATACATGGTCTAGCTTGTTACATGTTTGCCTACCATACATGGTCTAGCTTGTTACATGTTTGCCTTCCATACACGGACTAGCTTGTTACATGTTTGCCTTCCATACATGGTCTGGCTTGTTACATGTCTGCCTTCCATACATGGTCTGCCTTCCATACATGGTCTAACTTGTGACATGTTTGCCTTCCATACATGGTCTAGCTTGTTACATGGTTGCCTTCCATACATGGTCTAGCTTGTTACATGTCTGCCTTCCATATATGGTCTAGCTTGTTACATGTTTGCCTTTCATACATGGTCTAGCCTGTTACATGGCTGCCTTCCGATGATCTAACTTGTGACATGTTTACCTTCCATACATGGTCTAGCTTGTTACATGTTTGCCTTCCATACACGGACTAGCTTGTTACATGTTTCCCTTCCGTACATGGTTTAGCTTGTTACATGTCTGCCTTCCATATATGGTCTAGCTTGTTACATGTTTGCCTTTCATACATGGTCTAGCCTGTTACATGGCTGCCTTCCGATGATCTAACTTGTGACATGTTTACCTTCCATACATGGTCTAGCTTGTTACATGTTTGCCTTCCATACACGGACTAGCTTGTTACATGTTTCCCTTCCGTACATGGTTTACCTTGTTACATGTCTGCCTTCCATATATGGTCTAGCTTGTTACATGTTTGCCTTTCATACATGGTCTAGCCTGTTACATGTCTGCCTTCCGTACATGGACTAGCTTGTTACATGTTGGCCTTCCGTACATGGTCTAGCTTGTTACATGTATGCCTTCCGTACATGGACTAGCTTGTTATATGTTTGCCTTCCATACATGGACTACCTTGTTACAGGTCTGCCTTTCATACATGGTCTAGCTTGTTACAAGTTTGCCTTCCGTACATGGACTAGCTTGTTACATGTTTGCCTTCCATACATGGACTACCTTGTTACAGGTCTGCCTTTCATACATGGTCTAGCTTGTTACAAGTTTGCCTTCCGTACATGGACTAGCTTGTTACATGTTTGCCTTCCATACATGGACTACCTTGTTACAAGTCTGCCTTTCATACATGGTCTAGCTTGTTACAAGTTTGCCTTCCGTACATGGACTAGCTTGTTACATGTTTGCCTTCCATACATGGTCTAGCTTGGCGGAAAGTGAAGGAGCTAGTGTCTGCTGCTGAGGGGGAATTACCCTGTCACGGGACCGACCTCCTAGTGGAAGTAGTACCACCTGGCGGGTAATGAAGGAGTAATGAGGGAATATTAAAGGCTAATTGACGTAGACTGAGTCTGCTGATATATATCACTCTGGCCTGGAGCACCCATGGGGAAATTTTAAGATGGTGCCCGTCTCCACGTGATCTACCCCCTGGAGGAAAGAAGTGTAAGTAGTAAGGATATTTTATTTGCTATTTTGTTTGTATGACTGCCAGTTTAAATGGTTATTTATTGATACCTAAAAAATTGAAACTGATGGCACATTCATTCTGTCATGCATTGTCCGAAATGTCATGTCTCCCTTGTAAGTTTCATATATATATATATATATATTTATAAACATTATTCACACATCTTTCAGTATACTTCATTATCTCTCATGGTCCACCTTCCAACATGTTCGTTATAAATGATACAACATAGGCAGACTTACACGAGCCACTGGCGTGGTCGTATTTCTGCCACGTAATGCGCGAACTCCTAGCGACACGGACTCGCTTTAATGCAGACCCTGTTCCCTCTCCGATGGAGGATGTTGTTGAAGATTGGGATACTCCTGCGACCAATGCTGAACGATAATTACTTAATCATTTCAAACTGTGGTTTTTGAACATGTTGTTGATGAACACTCATTATTAAAAAGCTAATCAACTTTCAGTTGAACGATAATTACCTAATCAACTTTCAAACTCTGGTTTTTGAACATGTTGTTGATGAACACTCATTATGAAAAAGGTAATCAACTTTCAAAATGTGGTTTTTGTCGGTTATTCCCTTAGCACTAATTCTTCTTTCATACATACATACCTACATACACACATACACACACACACACACACAGACACACACACACAAAATAAAACATAATTGTCTCTATTAAACTATAAGGTGCTTTGAAGCGTTCATTTAATAAGGTAAGGTAGATGTCCATAACCAGCCATTGGTGGAAATCAAAGGTGAACAAACGTAACTGTAATGCAAATGTGGTCGCAGTCGTTTGACAGCACGTAACATCGCATCATCAACATAACCCACAACCTAATCTTCGTCAGCTACACACATTTGAATAATATTGAAATTCTTATAACCCAGTAGTCAGTCTTATTAGTGTTGTGTCTGACTGCTTCACCAAAAAACATCATGTTTTCAATTTTCGCCTGAGCACCGCTTGTATCTTTCATCAATAAAATACGTGTGCACTCGTATACTCTTGTGTTTCGTTAGTACAAAACACGGTACATTCATACACACGGTTTATAAATACACATACATACATAATCACACCCTCTCTACGCTTCCCATCAGGGGGCGTCACCTCTGATGTACCCGCTAGGTGGCGCCTCTCGTTATACATACGGTCACGTGACTACTCACTTCACTCAGGGGGGCGGTTTTCGAAACCTCCCTAATATCAACCAAAAATGACCAGAAAACGCCGTAGGATACCCCTCCAGATTGCCCGTCTTACTACTCGCGAGGGCAGTCAGATTGATGGGTCGGATATTATAATTATACTTAATCGATAAATTACCCAGTGGGCGGCATTAGAAGTAGGATAAGTAAACAATGCATATGCTTCCTGCATTGTTAAAAGTAGCTGTCAATATACATTAAGTCTATGAATTGCTGATTTAAAAAGCCATTGCTTGCAACAACTCATCTCGAAATCTGACCTGTTGACTGTGTGTGTGACATCACCAGTCTCTCTGTGTGGTTCACTACGTGTGCATGAATATTCATTATACTCGGGCTGCATATTTAATCATCCACGTGGCAGCAAGCTCAAAATGATTCGCGTAAACACAATTATTTATCGGCTTTTTGCGCAGATAACACCCAAATTATGCATAAACATGTAAAGCATAAGTAGCAGAGAAACTAGGTATGGGAAATTATCACGTTTTAATACAATACATCTCAAATGTATATTAGCTTACAACGAATCGCTTTAACGTAGCCCAGGCCTGTTAGGATTTACCTCCATTGGCCATCACTTGTCAGTGATAAAATTAAGGCTATGAAGGATGATAAATCACCTAGAATGGATGGAATTCCGTCTCAACTACCATTGGAAATTGTAGAACAAATTAGCATACTGCTTGCAACAGTTTTCAATTTGTCATCAGAATAGGGAGTGGTTCCTTTGGAATGGAAAGAAGCAAACATTATACCGTTATTTAAAAAAAGATTCCAGAAACAAGTCAGAGAACTATAGTCCAGCGAGGTTCGCATCGGTGATTTGCAAATTATTAGAAAGACTAATTAAAGATCACATGGTGGATTTTCTTGTTAAACATAACTTGATAAACCCATCTCAACATGGGTTCCTAAAAGCGAGGTCATGCTGGCAAATGTTGTTCAATTTTGCGAAATGTAAATGCCTCCACACAGGACATGGGAACAAAGATGTAGAATATACAATGGGGGGTATTGTACTAAGTACTACTATAATAGAAAAGGACTTAGTGTTGATACGAAGGTTTCAGAGCAGTGCGGAATTGCAGCTTCAAAGGGAAATCAAATCCTTGGATTAATTAGGCGAAATATAGTGTATAAGAAAAAAGAACTAATAATACCGCTGTACAAAACAATAGTGAGGCCTCATTTAGAATATTGTATTCAAGCGTGGAGGCCATATCGCAAGAAAGACTTAGATATGCTAGAAAGAGTACAGAGGAGAGCGACTAAAATGATACCAAAACTAAGAGATTTTAGTTAGGAAATACACCTAAAAGAATGTGGTTTGACAACACTACAGACCAGGAGATTGAGAGGAGATCAGATAGAAGTTTTTAAAATATTGAATGATTATGAAAATATTTAGAGACTTTTTTTATCAGTTAAGAAAGAAGGACTGGGGACATGAAGTTACTTTAGTAACGAAGCAGTGTAGATTATATATAAGAAAGTTCTCATTTTCACAAAGGACTGTAAATGAATGGAACATATTATCTGCTGATTTTGTGGGCGCTAGTAATGTGAATATGCTTTAAAATAGAATCGACACATACCTCATAAGGGCGGGATACATGTAGATAAAAGGGTTGGACTCTCAATAAGCCAAAGGGCTTCCTTGTCCACCTGCCATCTAGAGTTGTTAATTATCTGTGTGGCAATCTTGTTATATCTTGTTAAAGTTGTTTAACCACGGAATATTCCCGCGGGACCCTATGTGTATCTAATGGTGACACCTTGCAGAATTTCGACATACTAGAAATTTAGATATTCATGTAACATGGCGCCCCAAAACGTTAACTTTGGGAGACATGTGGAACTCGGAGAAAAAACTAAAGAAAACGGTAGCTGAACTAAAATGACTTTTGCGCTCAATTGTACTGTTATAGTATGTGCCCACATTAAATCAGAGTGCTGGTGTAGCTGATGTTGAATTTCTGATTTATGGCGGTGGTGGGAGTAAAAACCATGCAGGCTGATGGCACTACGCCACTAGTGTTGAATCCTGACCTTTTTGAAGCCCATATTCCGACAAAGTGGTGCATACAAACTTTTTGGAAAGTTGATTTGAGTGAAGTACTTACGAATATAAACCATCGAACTTCACATCTCATAAAATACGCCTATTGCCCCAAACCGTGTATACTATCGGGTTATAAATAACTTGAGCTAGACAGTGATATGTTCGCACACAAATTGTATATACTAAGCAACTTATACTGTTTTATAAAAAGGACACAATTTGAGAAACGTTCTTGCGATTAATAGAAACATACTTTTGTGGCATTCCAGAAATGACTGTTTAATTAATTGCATAGCATTCTAGCAACAAATAAAATATAACCTTTGGAACATAAACCACCAATTTACCATAATATTATAATCATTTAAAGGCGATGAGCCATTTTTATTATAAACCAGAAACACGTGTTGCGTCCGATAAATGGGTATATATGATTACGATTTTAGGATTATAGGTTGTCGTTAGTTTTAGGAACAGTGTAATTAATAATGGACTTGACATCCCAGAATGACCACCTGTTTTTTTCCGAAAACAAACATAATTTTAGTTCACATCTCAAACATATAGTTATGATTCTTCTTCCGACAACAATATTAACATAACGAAGACATTCAAAATTGATGTTTCGTTTTCAAAGTTGGTGTGATTGTTTTGCATTATGGAGCTTCGATGGTGCCAAGTGTCACATCCATCCACGTTTTTGACTTCCGAGAAGGTATAGCACGGTTATTCTATAAAAAAAAAGTTGTATTTGGTATACAAAATAAAACATTATTTCAACTTTCACTTAAACACTTTAGTCATTTAGTCCTTCATTAAGCTGCGTTAGTTATTGTAGAATTGCTAATGGTCAACCCGTCTAGTTCTTAATTGATCAGGCTTTCCTTTTTTTCGAAAATTCAGTGCGGTGTTTGTAAGTGCTATCCAGATTTAACACGCTTAACAGGATTACCACACAGCGCGAAAACATCGATATGAAATGTGGACAAGGGAAGCTATTGATTATCGAGAGTGCAACAGTTTTCAGTTATGCCTACTATCCTCTATATAACATGTCCGATCTCAGCACAATGATTTTCTTAAACTATATATAATTGTACCGGAAACGTAATGAATCATCACCGGTGCAATTTACCGCAGCAAATTAAGCTTACTTTGAATTACGCGCATGACTGTCAGAAGATACAAGCCCGCTACCTAGTGGCAATGGACAACACTAAAACCCATCCCGTTGTATCAGCGATACGGAGATCCCCTCTCGTGTTGCCGGAAATGTTATAATTACAGCCATGCGAAATGATTTCGTGACGTTTTCCTGTATGTGCTTTCCTCGAACTTCCAACGGAAGTCGCTGACCACTTACCCTTTCGGCAAGTTTCGCTCTCCAGCATTGATGGAACAAACAAGTCGACATATAATCCGTCGAACCGATTCAACGGGAGTGAATGGCAGTCTGGCACGTCGTTACTGGATGTTATGATATGTGGTTATTCCTTTGAACAACGTGCCACATCTGCGCAGGGAAACCGACACCAGCACTAATCAAACGCGGCGGGAAATTGTGCGAATGGCCGAAGTTGTCTCTTGTGATTGACGACTCTGCCAGCTACGACGCCGAGTCACGGATTCGGCGAGTCGCACTGCCAGCCAATGGGAAGCCACCGAGGCTTAATAATGACGGCATTCTTGTCGGCGACAGGCGTTTAATTGTGGTTATAGATGGTATAAATGGCTCTCGATTGTGAAGTACGAACGCCAGTTGAGAGAATCCGTTGTTCTGATCGGTGCACGTAGAACCACAAACCGCAAAGATCAAACTGATGCAGCTTTTCAGGTAGGTTGTGTCAGTTTTCTAGGTGTACATGTACTGTGGGTTATACACTATGTAGGTGTTTTTATTTCACACATATGTATAATTCACACTTTTCGATGTAGTCGCCGACGCGACACAAAAGAGCCACTAGGAGAAATGGAAGTGTTGCACTCAGTTACGACAACGCGATATTGAAAAACATTTTCTAACCGTTAGCAAGAATGTAGTCCAGACAAGACATTTGTAAGTTATTAAATATTACGTGTTTATATAAAGACAGTGGTGCATTTAGGTGAGACTATTGGGTCATCCCTTGACAAACCTTTTTTGTTCGTATATCCTGTTGTTTATTAGGGTTAACAGAGAGAATTGAAAAACACCTTTATCAGAAACAGTACTTCGGCAGGAACGTTAAGTGAAAATGTAAGTGAAACGGTCGTTCCGTTGACATATTAAACGTGACGCGCGGAGAAATATACTAATAAAATGTATGTACTAAGTACATGACATAGCACTTCATCTTCTGTCCTATTTCATCGTAGATTTATTATAATAAAGTCATCACTACTTCTCCCGCTGTCATTGCGGTGGTTACTTCTAGAAATGTCCCGGTTTTGCAACATAACCACCATTCGTCGTAACGAAATATTCTGCGGCGAGTATACCTCATTTCCAGTCGCATGGATAGCTTATAATTAAAACATACCTACTTGGATACATGAAGGAACTAGAATGTATCAAAATTGAAGGAAAACACAAAAGTAATATTCCTTATGATGGATGTATTGACGCCGGGTAGAGCGGTGTGTTTCAACGAAGGTACCAAACACGTAGCTGTAATATTATTAGAAAAGACTAAACAATGACAAAAAGCATTACAAATGAAGAGGTTGTAAAAAAGAGCAGAACAGCACAATTGAAGAAGTCGAAGACAGAAGCTGGCTAAACTAAAATAAAGAAAAAACTAAACGGATCAGCCAATAACATCCAACTGCTGCCAAATACAAACGACAGATTTGTGTGGAAAGTCAGAATCGCCTTTGTCACCCCACTTGGCACCGAAGAAGACGAAACCTGTCAATATGTTGTAGGCAAACGTGGTGCAATATTAACGGACACTCCGTATTTTGTTGGACGTATTAATGGTCCGGCTGTTGAAGTGACAATCTGTTGCGTTTATCATGCAACGGTCTTTTTGAAGACCTGCATGTATCCGTATAATTAAAACAATTTTCAGAAGACTGTTATTATGGTGCGCGCTGTCTCCAATTACCGTTTTAATCATCGTGGTATCAAATCCTAACAAGCGCAATCATCTTTCTGACAGTACATGTCAGTAGAACAATTGTCCACCTGAACGCCACCAATACATTGTCACAGGCACGATCTTTGATTACATTTCATGATGTTGGGTTATACTGCTAATAGGTACGGCGTTTTTGTTTTCTGTCGGGGATGGTTTATTGGCGATGTTCGAAAGACTGATAAACTATTAGATGTAATAGAATTATTTCCAACAATTACGAGAAACGTCTCTTTTTCCTCCTTCCATGAGATTTGTTTTCTACGACGGGGCCTATCATCTACGAACTTTCAGTACATATATTAATGCTTGTTTTGTGCGATCAGGGATTGCACCATTCACATTGACTATCTAAGAGTTTCTACACTGCAGCAATAGGGATATACCTGGCTATTTGCTGTGGTGCTTACAACGTAACTAAACATCCACGTAGTTAGCCCAACATCCGTTCATTACATTATTATTATGAATGATTCTGTGTGTGTGTGCGTGCGTGCATGTGTGTGTGTACGTGCTTTCGTGTGTGTGTGTGCGTGTGCGTGTGTGCATGTGTGCGTGCGTGCATTCCTTCTGACAACTGTGAAAATAGAGTTTGTTTTGAAAGTATGTTGTCATCCATGCAAACCAGGTGACCTGTCCATCAAAGGTTTGTGTGTATGAGTAGTTGATACATCTTGGGGATGTTTGCTCTTTTGAGTATTTCTTTGTGTGTAATATGGTCTCTCCTAGTGAACAACTCTGTACTTGGGCGGTACAGTGTGTGAGGTTGGAGGAAGTAGTAACGAAATACAGAGGAGGGTGGAAGGCATTATGTGGGACAGAAAACTAAATAAACAGCTAAAAGGAAACGTGTTGGAAGCCTGCGTCGTTCCAGCATGTATATATATATATATATATATATATATATATATATATATATATAGATTGGGAACACTGACGGAGGGACAGGAGAAGCCACAAGTAGCAGAGAACAACTGGGTCCAAAGAATATGTAGAGTAACGCGAGAAGATAGAAGGAAGATAACGGAACTGAGAGAATAGATTGGCATAACAACACTTAAAGATGAAAGTAGTGGGAAACAGAATGAGATAGACAGGACACATGCAAAGAATTAGTGAAGACAGACTGTCAAAAACAATGGAAAGCAGAAGAGGGTGGCAAACGACGAAGAGGAAGTCCAAAGCTGAGATGGAACGATAACATGAAAAGGGACCGTAGGAGGGCAGGTGTGAATAGCCAATAGTGGAAGGTCGATGCGGATTATAACAGACAGAAATGGATGGAAATAACGAGAAAAGCAGAAGAAGCTACTGAGTGACGTGGACCCCACCCCGCAAGGGAGCAAAGGGAAGAAACAGAAGCTACTGAGTGACGTGGACCCCGCCCCGCAAGGGAGCAAGGGGAAGAAAAAGAAGCTACTGGGTGACGTGGACCCCGCCCCGCAAGGGAGCAAGGGGAAGAAAAAGAAGCTACTGGGTGACGTGGACCCCGCCCCGCAAGGGAGCAAGGGGAAGAAAAAGAAGCTACTGAGTAACGTGGACCCCGCCCCGCAAGGGAGCAAAGGGAAGAAGAATTAAGAAGCTACTGAGTGACGTGGACCCCACCCCGCATGGGAGCAAGGGGAAGAAACAGAAGCTACTGGGTGACGTGGACCCCGCCCCGCAAGGGAGCAAGGGGAAGAAAAAGAAGCTACTGGGTGACGTGGACCCCGCCCCGCAAGGGAGCAAGGGGAAGAAAAAGAAGCTACTGAGTAACGTGGACCCCGCCCCGCAAGGGAGCAAGGGGAAGAAGAATTAAGAAGCTACTGAGTGACGTGGACCCCGCCCCGCAAGGGAGCAAGGGGAAGAAAAAGAAGCTACTGGGTGACGTGGACCCCGCCCCGCAAGGGAGCAAGGGGAAGAAAAAGAAGCTACTGGGTGACGTGGACCCCGCCCCGCAAGGGAGCAAGGGGAAGACAAAGAAGCTACTGAGTAACGTGGACCCCGCCCCGCATGGGAGCAAAGGGAAGAAGAATTAAGAAGCTACTGAGTGACGTGGACCCCGCCCCGCACGGGAGCAAGTGGAAAAAAGAAGCTACTGAGTGACGTGGACCCCATCCCGCAAGGGAGCAAGGGGAAGAAGAATTAAGAAGCTACTGAGTGACGTGGACCCCGCCCCGCACGGGAGCAAGTGGAAGAAAACGAAGAAGAACAACAACAAGTGGTCTCTCCATGTTATTCCCATGATGGCTAGGATATGTCTCATCTGTAAGGCCACTAGCTTTCTAACTTGCTTTCAGTGTAGAGTGCCCAGGTTTCAGCTCTGTATAGCAGCATAGTGAGTACTATTGCTGTGTGCACCTGACATATTTCCCTGACTGTTCCATGGTGAGCTATGCGCTTCTCCAATTCCATGTATAGTTTTACCTCATCAGAGATACTACTTCCAATATAAATGAAATTATGAACATTCTGAAATTGCTGGTCATTTAAGAAAACTTGACCAGGAATAGGTTCCACCCTTGGTGGTTGGCAACGTGGCACAGAACTAACGTTATCTTCAGATGTAAGCTTAAACCCCAACAGTGTGCTGTTTCTGCAAACTTATCGATTAGGGTTTGCATGGCGTCAACGTTTTAGCAACAATGACTGGGTAGAGTAGTTCACGAACTTGAGCCAGCTCGGAGCTGGAACCCATTTGAGCTGCGTGCAAATTAATTCCATTGCACTCAAACCTTATTTGGCGTCACGTCTCAGAATGGTATGCGTTGTGGTTTCAGGAACCTCGACATGCCTATGTGGACGACTCTTGTCTGCCTACTGATTGCCTCAGGTACGTATAATCTAAGTGTACATTCTAAATCATGTTTAACATGATTGATGTCCAAAGCAGGACCCGTCCTCTGTGAAAATGAAGACTTTTTTTCACATCTAACCTTCACTGTTCTTTCACTGATATTACTATGTGTCATCTATTGTGTTTAAAAGAGAGAAACACTGTCCTCGCGTTATTGTGACGTGACAGGAGTCTTGCGTTTTCTCGTCACAAAGTCGTTTAATTTATGAAATATGTCGACATTATTGTCAAACCTTAGACAACTGAATAGAATGGCGAAAACTGTCTCGAGATGGACGTTTCTTAGTTTTTAAATTGTATTGTTGACCAGATGTTAATATTTTCTCGTAAGTGTGTTACTGATATTAGAAAGTTAACGAATGCAGTGCATTTTGCTAATTTGTTGTCGCATCCCACTAAAAAAGGCCTACATATAACTGAACCGATTCTGCACCGACCCACATTGTGAGCATCTAACAACAAGTGCTGTGAATATAAACTGGGGGATAACTTCCCGTTTTCTGATATTGCATCAACAACGAAGGTGATGAAAATAAACAATTGACGTTTACGAGTATGTGTCGAATGTTTAATATGGATGTGAAAATGCGAGTAACATAACTTGAAATGAATGTAGAGTCCATTCTTTGCACAGTTTTTTGTTGTTTTTAAAACCTAATGTTTTAAAAACAACAAATTTTCTTTGTTATAAACTTCAAAACGAGTTTAATCTATATCACATGATAAATTTGGTATACCTTTATAAGTCAATTAAAAATATAGGGGTTAAAGAGCCATAATTTGTTATACGAAATTCATACTAACCACTTTACTAACCATCCTAAGCATTTTGCTTGGCCAGACCAGACCCAACCAAATTCACCCAGACTGCAACGTATACACTACACCGACTGTCACCGACTGCACTATAGATTAGAAGCCGGTGTTACATCATAATCACGTAAACTTGAAAACTTTCGACTCCGTCAGCGCTGGCCGGTGTCAGTTATGACGTCACGTCGGCGTCGAGTATAGCCCAGTCGGTGTCAGTCGGTGTAGCGTGTACACTGCAGTCGGGGTGAGTCTGGTCGAGTCTGGTCGGTCTGGTCGGTCTAGTCGGCGAAACGTGCCAGTGTGTACCGTATTATTTGTAACGGTCAAACCTTCCCCAAACTTCACACCAGAAATCACCACTTCCGTCGCCGTTGCAGGTGTGTCCATCGTGGCTGCTGACATGTCGTTGCTGCCGTTCCACCTAGCGGACGAGGCCGTCATCTCTCCACCGCCGAAGCGGACCCCGAAGATGCCCGCCGACCTGTGCGACTGCTGCCTCCGCTACCGCTTCGCCGCCTGTTGCGAGTGGTGCGTCGCTCCGGCGGCAACCAAGCCAACGCAACCGCCTGTCAACGTCGTCTTCTCCGTCGAGGCGCGGCTGAAGAACCTGCGTGGAGCGTCGTGCAAGTGCTGCATGCGCACGGGAAGACGGGCATGCTGCAGCACGTGTTCAATGCTCAGGGGGAGGAAATGATGGTCGACCATCTCTCCGACCGACTGTCCGTGAACGAGCACGAGCCTCAGTCGCCAAATCCGTCTGTACCAATGGCCAGCGTAATATATCCGCGGTTAGCATGATACGTTCAAGATGACGATGTTTATCAGTAGCACTGTACAGACACCTTGAACGTGAATGTGGTTTTCTCTCCCTGACATTGGCTGTGAAATGGCGATGATTAGCAGTGATTAGCTAGGACCAACATAGTAATGTTTCGCTACACTGCATTTTATTCACCTCGATCCTACTTGATATTTTTATTCCCGTGTTTGGAATCCGAGTGCCGTCGAAGGTTTAATTACTTTGCAGGACAACCTGTCGTACTATTCACACTGTGTAAACGAAATGGCGTCTAAAAGCTGTGATATACTAACTCGTTTCGCCCGACGTGACGAGACCAAACCAGACCAAACCACGTTAGACCACATCACATACTATGACAGACTGCAGTGTATCCACTGCACTAACCGGCACCGATTGTGTCATAATGACATAAACTTGAAAACTGTATACTACGTCGTATCAAAAAACAGATAAACGAGCGAAAAATAAACAAATCGGAACACGTCCAAAACATGAAATTCTACGGTCGCTAGCACACTCGTGGCTCGTCCTGTCCCGACGATTTTGGTATCATTTGAAAGGATGCACTTTTTGTTATTCTAGCGTCATTTACATTTCCCGGTTACCGTTCATAGAACACCTACAAACGGACCTACAATCGTGCCGTTTTTGGTGTTTTATACGGTTCCGAACGATGTTGGCGGCGGACATTCAGTACAATAATCTTCCAATTGCGGCGCTGTTTTTCTTAATTGCATAGGTTCAGACATGCGCACTTGACCATTTCTTGATCATGTTGTAAGCTCCACCCACTTTTAAACCGCAACGAAACTGATGTGGTTTGATCGTAGCAAAACCGATATAATTATTATATCTACGGCGTGACGTGACAATAACGTTCGCCAACCAACGGGTCAACATTCGTTGCGTTGCTTGGTTGATATACGCGATTGTGACGTCACGCCTGCTTCGCGTATGTCATTTTAGCAGCGTTTGAAAGTGGGTGGAGCTTATACCATGAAATCAGATAGTGGTGCCTCAATCGGTAGATTAGTGAACTGTGTCAACGAAACAACATCGTTCGCAGTGTCTAAGACACCGGTACCAGTCCCGCTGTATGTCCGTTTATAGTTTATTTTAGAAATGACTATCAGGAAACCATTTATACATATTTGAAAAGCAGAAATCGTAAGCTTTCAAACGATACCAAGATTGTTTGGATCGAACGAACCGTAATGGCACAAGCAATTGTTCAACAAAGCATTTTCAGTTGTTCATTCAGGGTTTTCAGTTGTTCATTTTTCGCTCGCTTATCTATTTTTGGTCGTATGTAGTGTCGGTGTCCATCTGACGTATTCCATGGTTTTCCACTAGTTTGTGTAATCCCTTCTTTCCCTTTTGATTCTCTACAAACCAACGGTTTCTCGGCCCATTACTTCTTTGCTTTGTCTTGCAATATTGTTAAAACATGTTAAACTCTTTCCGTACAGTTTCTTATGGCTGCTATTCTTTTAACCACTTTTGTGGTGAGCTTTAAAAAAGAAAATCCTAATGTCAATGCAAAATAATCTACTCCTTGTATTTAATGAGCGCATCCTCCCGCATTCTAACCGAATGTGAAGAACTATGTTGTCTCCATCTAGCTATCTCAAAAGTATCATTTTCGGTCCGTGTGTGCAAGAGGGCGGTGCTTTTGACGACAGCGTTACCGATGTGCGTAGGCCAAATATATTGTTCTTGCAACTTCGGAGATCACCCTTTTCGTTTTTTAGAATTACATTCTGTATAAAGTTAATATACTGACGAAACAAACGCCACCCCTACAGTGACTTACTGAACATTAGCGTGCTGCGTTGTACAATGGGTGTATATCGACATAGAGGAAAGTGTTTACGAAGAGGCATGATGACTGTATTTCTGTAATAAACTCTACAAGTTGCAAACTGCGTTACTTCGAATCCTATGGTAAAGCGATGTTGTCTGTTTCGTTATCAGCAATCAATCCGCACTGCTATTCATTAGCAGCAAGTCCTCTTAATAATTTGTACTTTGTGTAGGTTTGTGGTCAGGAGCGCGGGAACCTACCAATTTCAAAGCAATAAGTGCCAATAAGCAATAAGTGCCGATAGCTCTTGTTTACAATTTTAATGTTTTGTTTACATTTAAATATTTTGCGGGCGCGACATTATAATTGCGAAAACTATTTTGAGCTTATTAAACACAAGTTGGCGGGCAGTGTACCTTCAAAGTATATAACCTCGGTTTAATGTATATTTTAAAAGTATCGTCACGTTACAGTCAGAAAAAATCATTCTTTAAAACAACCTATGCATATCGTGGGGGACTACTACCAAATGTCGAAGTATTGCGCAAAGCAGGCATGCAAATTGTTTATGCCATGCTGGCTGTTTAACAACTCCGCTGGGATGGACACCTGGTATAATAATGTAGGCAAACTGCCAAAGAGTAATCGAACGTAGACTCGCCCTTGGGATTTAAAATGGAAGGTTCAGCATTTTAGCGAAAGTGCTTAGTGACCCATTATTTGAAAACCTGCAACTGCAACCCCATGAGGCTCACGAAAACCTGCAACAGCACCCTCGTCATACCTTCAAACCCCCTTGTGGCTCATCACAAAAACACTGACAACTTAGCCATTCAAAAACAATGTTCTCTAGTATTCTCTTCGTTTTATGTTGCTTTACAAGCATTCTCTCGAAGAAGGATCATTTCTTTAAAATATTACAATTTGTTTACAATGAACCCCTATTTGATAGAATGTTTAATTAAACAAATTGTAATATTTTAAAGATAGGGGTTCATTGTAAACACCTCTAGAATATGGGTACTTATGGGGAGACAGAGGCTAGTTGTTACAACTTTCACCTTTTCTGAAATTTATGTAAGAATGATCATTTCTGTCAAAGTGCACAATCGTCATGTAACGTAATATTCGTGTTATTGAATTATACCATGCCAATAATAGTATGCGTTATACACTAGTAGTTAGCAATACATGCGAAGTTTCTCAACCACAGTCGACTGTGACTACTAGCTCCGTGTTGTAATTAGTTGTTACAGCACAACGTATGTCACTAATACATGTTACTCTTATTACATTAATATGATTATACACTCTTAGACATCTTGTGTATTGTGCTTTTCATTTTTAATTGCGTGCGATCATGTCACCCGGATTATTACACGATAATTAACCCTTACGAATGGAATAGTAATTTGTGAACCGAATATGAAATAGTGAATGGGACTGTGTAACGCGATGCCTGCTCAACTGAATGATAGGCACACGTGCCGCAAGCATCCAGTTGACGCACGGGATAGTGTCACACCTAACTGTTCCAGGTAGCGGTCAGGTGTAATTGCATCGATGCAGCATCTATCAGATAAGAAAGAGCAGCGTCGGACACGTATGACGTCAACGACGCACAATGCCATCAACAATCCACCTGTAATTCTTAGCAACATCTGTGGCTTCCTGGCGCCCAGTGGCTGCTGGTGTCGCCTCAGTGCTCCGAGCAAAATTTATATTCACCACCGGGTGCATCATCCTATAGTTGTTTACATAACCAAAATAGTATCAACTAAATCACGCTCGGTCAATTTCATTTACTCTGTTTTGTTTTTACATCTGAGTGATCTGACGCATTGTGTTGCGGTATGGGGAAATGTATTTCTTACAAGCTGTCATCCATGAGAACATTTATCTATGGCCTGCAACCTGTCAACCAGGATGAAATTTTCTGTTGTGATTTGTTACTGTGTAGTGACTTTTTCAAGGTTTTTTTAATTATACATAATCGGCTGTTGACAACATCTCCTAATCGTAGAAATACATAGCTAGTATAATGAGGCATATATAGAATAATGAGGAAAATATTTGTAATAAAAAAACAAATATTATTGATAAAATTGAAAGGAAAGCCCCAAAATAGCCAAATATATCAACATTTTAGCTTGGTTTCGTGACAGGTTTTCCTTTTGGCGTTGGAGACGGGGGCTAATTGCATACACGTGAATATGGTTACAGAGTCGTTTTATAATCAGTGGCGTAGCCAGGGGGCCGGGGGGGGGGGGGGTAAGTGTTTGTACTTATCATATTGCTTGTCTGTAGGTATGTTAGATGCAACATGAGAAGTTTGGCGGCTTTAGTAATTAGGTGGCCGTTTTATTGGTTTGATTAATTATAATATAAATTTGAAAAAGTAAAACTATAAATGCAAAAACTGTAATATCGCCCAAAACACCGTCACCGCTAACACTGACATGATGTAGGGCCAATGGTTGTGTGTCATACGTTCGTGAATTGTCCAATTCATGGGCAACGGCGAACATACTGCAGAGCTCGATTTGTACGTGTGACTTTGTAGTTTCGCTCCCGGTTATGCAAAAATAAGTATCTGGCCTGATGTTGTTAATCACTCGTATTCTACAAAGATTGGGGTTTGCTCTTGTCCTGACGGTGGCTTTTGTTGCTGATCTCTTGGATGCACTGAGAAACATTAGGACAGAAGTAGTATTCGCGAAGATCCTTGAAGAAGCTACTCTTGTTTCCGAGCAGCTGGGTGTTGAATTGAATAAACTCCAGACTTCTTCAAACTTCAAGTTCGGTTTACTGACCATCTGCCTAAGAGTTGACTATAGGCCTACCGAAAAGGAAAGCTACTACAGAATGAACTTCTACTATCCCACGCTCGACATGTTTATCCGCGCAATCGAGCTTTGCTTTGGTGCTCATCAACAAACAGTAAACATGATGGGCTTCGAGAAAATTGATGCGAACAAACAATGAGGACTACCGCAGTAATGCAACATGCAATGAACGTGTATGCTGAGAATCTTGCAGATCTAACAACAACAATCAAGAGCGAGGCAGACCTATGGCGGAAGAGAGTTGCGGCAGACAAACGCCCGACGTCGGCACTATCAGCTTTCGACCGTTGTGGTAGTGTGCACCCAAACGTGCATACATGTACTACTACAACTGCTGGCCACTTTGTCAATCACAATGGCCGGGCGGAACGGTTGTTAGCCAAGCTAGAGAGAACGTTGACGGCAATCCGATCTACCACGGATGAGACACGGCCGGAGGCACTCCTGATTCCGCTAATTCATTGGTGCTGTGAAAAACCAGTTTGTTGCGACGTTGGCTCGCCGACTTGGCTTTGTGTTAAGAACAATCGAATAAACAATCGGTTGGGGACACGTATAAATCTGTCCGATACACATTTACACGTGTTGTAGATTCCAAATAAAATAGCTAAATTTGAATCAATTTTAATCTGTTGGACTTTATCATTTCGTTCGCTCACTGATCCCTGAAAATTGCCGTGTCATATCCGCCACTCCTCGCACGCTCAAATAGCACCCTCCAATACAAATTCCGCTTACGCCACTGTTTGCAAATACAACAAATAACGCACGTATGGGATTTTCTTTGACATTACTTCGTTGGAAGTCCAAACGAACTTGTATTTTAACCACCTAAAACCTTTTTAAATCTGCCCATATAATACTTATGCGGTTTCCAAAAAATAGCAGCAACGTACGTAGGCGTCACGTCTTCACTCATCTAATACAATCAGCATCACCAAGCCAATGTATGCTGGTAAAACCAAGAACATGACGTTCCATTATCGGTACACCCTGGAGACTAGAGGCATCAGAAGGAGTCGCACTATTTTCTGAAGAAGTTGAATTGTGTTGGACGTCGTCATTGCCCTGAAACCAGCGTGGAACAAACTGAAACCGTAGACACTTCTAAACTCCTACAAAAACGGGAATCGTCTAAGGTGTTGAGCATCAAGACGATGATGAAGACAAAGCAGCTCCTTCGTTCAGAAACGTACTAAGTAAGCTCCAAGATAATTTACGGAGATGTTGTTTGCCCGATGAAACCGTACACCCCGACGCAGACGGTTGGTTTACTGAGCGATGATGAGGGCGACGAAGTCTCGGTGTCTGAAGATAAGATAACAAAACTTAGTGGCACACGTGCTGCTTTATGGACGCTAATTAAGACACTTTGGTTTGACGCTCGTAAAATCAAAGAGTTGACCGACAAGCAGAGGTCATTGTTATGATATAGTCGCAACAAAGACTTACACAGAGCAAGATGACTGACATCAACAATAATTACTAAGCTATAACCTTAGAGATTCGTGCCAAAATGAAGCACAGCACTGTTCCAATACTGCACAATGTTGTATGTTGCTTGTGGACATCAACATATGTAGAATTACCGCAGTAACCAGTCATTTTCACGTGTTATTCACAGGTACCTAAGAGCTGTTAGAGGGCTGTCTTTGGCGCTGAGTATGTGATCTTCGGCAAAGTCGGAGTTTCGCGTAACTCGGATTAAATCTCTCGGTCCGATTGAATCCGACTTAGGCGAGGTTTACTGTAGTTATAGTCAAGTCTGGAAATGACGATTTAGCTAAACACGTTGCTAGTCTCGTCAAAGTTCGGCCTGGCTCGAACTCACGGTCGGTGTATTTAATTGACAAATTTGCCATTTTTCGCGCGAGTACACATGCCACCAAAAGAGGACTAAAGCCTAATCTAGCCAGCGATTATGAGGATGTATTTAGAAAGGGGCACACTGAACAAAAATGATGAATGTGTTTCGTTGTCGTCTCGTGTGAAGTTAAACTGATTGGCGTTAAATGTTGGCCGGTTTTCCCACAATATCTCACTAAATAATAACAAAAATCACAATACAAAGTGTCATCTGGGCTGGTTGTGATAGGTAAATGTCACATAGAAACCATGGCATGGATGACCGCTTGTAACATTTAGGTACCCGTGATGTGATGTTTTTTTAAAGATTATTTTCCTAATCTATTTCTTCTTCTTCCGTGACGAGAAAACATGTGTGTGTTTGTTTCTTTGTGCGTTATTATACGCTTCAATTAATGCCAACAACCCTCCGCACACCCATCCAAACACGCCCATCCAAACACACCCATCCAAACACGCTACCTAATTTTGTAATGACATCCCGTAAGAAGAATATATAAATGTATCAACCAGACACGTGCGCACGGACGGACACAACACGTGTAGGTATGCGACTAGCAGAATGCCCTTTTCTTTCAAACACAGTTAATTAAGTAGAAATTGATCTTCAGTTCCACCGACTGAAATTCATTTTAGGATGTGTAAAATTGGGAAAACAAAAATAGGAACGAGCTGTGTTCGGGTGTTAATGCGAAAACTGAAAAAAATATACATGTAAAAAGTCTGCATTGTTTTTTGGTGTATCAGTGGTTGTCAACCGTTTTAGTGCGCTTGGTTACCTTGTCAATTATCTGACATTGTGTAGTACACACCACCATCATTCTCCGTGAGATTATTCGATTTTGTCCAATGGACACAGCATAAATTAAATATTACACATGGATGATTACAGGCCTTCCGAGCACATGTACAAAATCGACGCATTGCTCCAACTTAGACAAAACTGTAGCCCAAACTTCATAGCAATGCGTGAAAACTGTAGTTTATTATTGTTTTAAAGAGCACACCACAACACATGCTAGTCACGTCATCACTTATGTACTCAAATCGAGGCAGTGTTACCAACACATTATAAAGTCTCACCAATATACAGTACATGAGATGATGAAAGCAACTTATTGCTTCGTAGTATAACCTCCTAATACTGTAGAAAATGCTTTAGAACTGGGACGTTACAAAATAAAAAAAGGTTTCTTGACCACTGTTAAAATATTTGCGACAGAACATTTTACCATCAGTAAGTACACACAATAAGCCATAAATGATCTGTAAGAAAATGACACGGCGTCACAATTCATCAGTACTGCTTTCCTCGTGTCAATACAGATAGTTCTGTCTAAGGAGGAGGCAGTCTGTTCCTAGTTTCTTACGTATTAATTAATATAATGTTCTTAAGACTACACTATGTTGAAAGCATACTGCCCGCTATATTGTGCTTAGTAAGCCCGTAACAACGTCCGCAATTAGGAAGATGCGCCCCAGAACATTTTGAAATGGTAAACAAAACATCCAGTTTAAAAACAAGCTTTACTGGCAATAATGCCAAGTCGGGCTGAGTTAACAGCAAAACTCTTTGATGTTAATCAATTTCCCACTTTTTACACAACAAACTTCCTGTTATAAATTACTACGCTGGTTAATTCAGGGTAGAGGAATAGACTGACTCCCTTTAATAGACCTTAAACGATTTAGTATCACACTGGTAATGTTACAACCCGTAATATTCGAAACGTCTAATCAGTAAGTCGGAAAAATGTAGAAATTCAAATAGCAGGCATATGGCATGTATTGTTTCTGCACTGTAGACTGCCCAGCTTTGCTGAAAGGAGAAAAGGCAGCAATAAAATACCACGTGTTCTAATGGACATGCTTCACACAGAAATTGTTAAATCTCCAGTAGACGACTTCTAATACTATGATGCGTATTTACGTCTTCCGATTGTGCTACATAATGATTTCCAAAACAGCCGTTGTAACATTTAATCAGAAATTGTATTTATAATTTTAAGCATCGCACACTTGACTTGAACTTTGTTTCAAATTCGCAAACAAACCACGGCGTGTAAACAAACGCAATTTGCGCTTATGGTTCCACAGAAAACACTACCCTAAAACTTCCTCGCCTATTTCATTCAACACTTGTGCGCAGGTCGTGGTGTAGACGTATAGACAAAACATAAGTTTTAGTCTTAGTAAGAATTTGGAATTCGTTTAAAAGAAAACATTAGCAAAACATGTTTCGACTGGGAAACTCGCAGCATAATCCATCGTGTGTGTTGTTTTAGCAGCACGGATTGGCAGGGTGAAGGCTGGGGATTAATGGGCAAGTTCGATGTCTCTGATGACCATACAACAGAAAAGATCAGAAGGGAGGTAGACTGTTTCAATCCAGGTGTTCCTGGATGTTATGGAATGTCAGCTCCAACATACAGCTTGTACATATAATCATACGCACACACAGCAAAACCACGTCGAAAACAAGAAAATAACAACTTAATGTATAATAATCATGAACGTAAGAACAAACCAACGCACAACAAAGGTAAACGGAACCTGAGTTATCAAACAAACTGCTCAAACGACACTAGCTGGCGGGATGCGGGGTAGCCGTAAAAAAGTTCGACGGCCCTAAACAACATCCCGACTTGCAGATAAAATGAACAAAAAAGAGGTCGACCAATGAGTGAGTCCAGATCAACGCTGACGTATATGTATATATCATGTATATTCATTTATAATCCATATCTACACACCAGATCGCCGTAGCAGTGACCGTCGCGTCACAATGGGCAGTAGCAACGCAATAACAAGAGATTCAAACCAGTTCATATATCAACAAATGTACAGTGGACATTCTGAATGCAAAACGCACTGCTGATGTTGTAATGTGTAAAAGAGAAACACCGCGATGTCCTAACTACCAATATGCAATGAAGAGAAGATAGCATAATTCGCTGTTGGCTGCGAGTGTAGCATCCTTGTGTTGAGTAATGTATTTGAGAATCAGTGAGTTGCAGTTGAACAGCAGTTCATAAGGCAAACGGGTAACATTGTCTTTCATCGATCGCACTTTTCACTTTAGCATAGGTGCCATATCTTACTGTTTACCTGTAACTTTACGGATTCTGAGATCCCTTATTGTTTTATGCAATTTGAAAGTTTTTGTATTATGGGTTACTGTCCGCGCCTATCAAATAGCGTGCACATAACTATGTCATTTCAAAACTCGAATGAACAGCGACCCACGCCAATAGTTTAACTGTGTCTTGGTCGAAACTATATATACCAATGTATACGGCGAGCTGCTTTTGAGAATGCGCCGCCAACCAGCGGATGTGGGTTATAATTATGGGCTCATCTGCGGGTCTTATGGATTACTCTTACATACTTTGTGGGGTTGGCACCTATGCAAGTCATGTGCGACCATGAATAGTCTAAGTACAGTGTTGATGTTCGTGTGCATGACTTTTAATTTCGCGTCAGACAAGCACATCGTTCTCATTACATCCTTAATTAAACAGCCGCAAAGTAGAGTTTAACTATTAAATTCAAACATGGCGCTTCCGGTGATCAAGTAGCAGCGGCACGCATTCCGCGTCCTTGTTCGGCGACCGAACAATCTACAGCCAACCCGATATATAAGTCACTGTACATACAACAAAAAATAGCTTTCGAAATGGAACATTTCCCGGTGTAGACCAGTTCCCAAATAAACGACGCCTTATATCTTATATAATGCCAAAAACATTGTTCCACTTCATCAAGCATCAGAAGTTTGACGCACAACGTTAACCAGGTACTGGTGAAGTGGATTTATACGGGCCGCGAAACTATTACGAAGAATTTTGCAAACGTTCGCTGAAGTGGTGCATACCTCTGACTGCAGTTACAATTATACCAGCTATTTACGTAGACAGCACCGCAATCGGTGACGGTCACGTGACACCACGTATCACACAAAGCACCTGACCAACAATAATACCGACATTACTTCTTTGATATGTTTGTCAAGTCCACCCAGTTCAACCTATTTCACACGTCAAACACAGGCCGCATAAATGATACCCATTTACAAGGGGTGGTACTAGTATACAAGACCCCTTTAATTATTTTAACAAAATGCATAAAACTGTCTTTATTCACCTCACTCAACGGCGACAAAGGCGTTTATTTTCTTATTTCGAATCCACTCCATTATAACATTGATTTTTCCATATCCGTGAGGACTGTTTGCCATGCATTTTACATTTGTTGTGGCCTTTTTGTGCGAGTGAGCAAAATAGGCAAGACTAGCGGTGCACCGTTATAACATGCGCAACTACAATGGAAGCGTTGCCTGTCGATACCAGATATTATATCCCCTTTTGTACAAGCATACGTGACATTTTGTATTAAACTCAGACTCACACACACACCAGTACCGGTTCATTAAACATATGCTTCTGAATGAGTTGAACTCATTTTGAAATAAACTCATGTTTAATTCAAACCCGAGCATTTTCAAATGTGCCAGTGAGTACATCAGCTAGTGTCATGTGAGTTTTTTTCTGTTTAACATGGTGTTCGTTCTCTATCCGTTCATTCAAAGATTGATTTATACGCTCACTCGAAAATGAAACCAAACCAAACATTGCATTAAATAAATACTGCAAATAGTAAATAACGAACGAAATAACGTTTTCTTTGTGTAAGAAAGCAACCTTCTAAACTTACTTCTTCCAAGTATTGTAGATCACCGCTTTATTCAACTTCAAAAAAATAAGTTAATCATATTCGAGACGTCTTTCTTTAATTAGAACAATCGCATCAGCTGAATATATATGGTTTGAAAGTAAATTCTTCAATCGATCCTGTACAGAATTGCCAGAACGTCCGGACTGGTTGAAAATATCCACTTTAGCGAATACTGCCTTATTGATAAGACTTTCAGCAACTGGAAGTCTGGATATTTTGCATTTCATGTCTCTGCAATCGGCCGGTGTTGTAACTATACAGACGAGTCTCCAGTGGTTACATCCGGCCAATATGCAATGTCTACCGAACCGCACGAAGAACGATTCCTGTAAAATTCCTTACTTTTCCCACCCGGATTGACCACTTTTGAAATTAACAACATTGGCAGTGTCACAATGTGCACGGTCCCGTCTTTACATTCTCAACACATATTGTGCAGGTAGTCGGAAAGCATACGAAACGGACATTATGTCATTTCGTAGCCAAACACAGAATGAATGTGGCGGGAGACCTACTTGACAATCTTCGTATAACAAACATGAAATTAATTGATAAAGCAAGTTAAACTTGCATCAATGGTAAGGTGAGAAATATCGGCTAAAATGTAACGTAACCTGGGAATTATCGATGTGTATAACATTTAAATGCATGTCCATCAATCTTTCCGTATGCATTGAGTGTAAAATGTGTATAGTGTATGTGCGAAAATGTGCATTAAAATTACGAAGATGATATTTACACAAGTGCGTATGAAAGATTTTCGTACCTGATCCTCACTTATAGCCTGGAATCATCATGAGAATATATGTAATTGGAGAATATATATAACTGGTGAGAATATATATATTTAGTATATACATATAATTATAACATCTACACCCTTTTTGTGATCATTTGCCAAAACCTACCACTTCGATCTGTTGCTAGCTTTTTAATGCTCGAACCATGCAGCTTGTTTTGATTGTCTCCGCACTTGTAGTAAACAGAAAATGTTAAAATGTAGGCCTACAATTTAAATTATATTTCACAATGAACATTGGTGTGCAAATTTTGAAAATACAAGCAAAACACCATCAGCTTTTTGAATGTACCGTGTTAGTGTACAAGTGCAACAGGTGAAAAACCGCTTGCATAAATTATAAAACAAACCAAACTGGGTATAACTGTAAAAAGCTATGATGACCACTGACCCAAAACATTAGCGATTACATTATAGAACTCGGACAGAAAAACTGGCCACATAGTGAGCAAATCACTTCCTGTACAAAGCTGGCTGTTGGATCTTGTAGTGTTGTCTATCACTAATACGCTGACCTCCCAAGTGCGGCAATATGCTTCCCTTCAGCAACTGACGTCATAGGAGATCATCTTCAATTGATATATATCCCACATACTTGCCTAAGAATCTACAGAAAATATCGATGTAAATAATCAAAACTTATTTGTTACACGTTATGCTTTCTCAGTATGGAACTCACCCGAGTTAACTAAAACAGCCATTGCATGCGACCACAGGAAATTGCACAGTGCGAAACGTGAGCCAGCGTGAAGAGAACATAATAACCGAAAAATCTTTAAAATCTGCAGTCATTTTGCAAACCTGTCATCATATATATGGCAGACACATTTAAGTAACATTTTTGGTGACATCAGCACTGAAATTACAAATGACACATGGTGCACGATCTGACCAACAGTTTCAATAACGCAAGCACGGGAGCAGTGAAATCACATCTGGTGAAGCAGACATGGCCGACACACTTATGAGTAAATGCGTTGATTGCCGCACGGCGTTGAGCCACACGTGGAGCAGGGGTGAGAGTTCTATGTGTGCGAGATGTCAAGCTGTGAACTTTTCACTCGGCGTCGCCTCTTCTTCTTGAGGCTCGGCCGCTCCTGCAGCTCAAACGGGCGTAGACAGAAAAGCTGCAACAAAGATCAGGGGAGATTATAACACTGGACGAACAAGTCAACACCTTTAACTTCTGCATCTGACCGATCATGTTAATAGCCAATAAAATGTTGACAGTACACAGACATATATATATTTCTAAATGCAGCATATGCAGACCAGTTATGCATATAGCACCAAAAACAACTGACCGCTCCAATTAAAATGTATTATCCACGCCACCAGTGGTCACAACTTTAAGCAGAGTAGCTTTGGTTTGCTTAAAAACACTAACACAGAACAAATTGGATAAATAGTCTGCGTATGCTGCCATTAGTAATATATCTGATATATTCATATACGTACACTGTATATACATTTATATACATAAATATATTTTTGTTATTAGTTACTGATATATTTTAAAACTAAGTTACACTTTTAAAACTTGTTTCATATACTGGTCCTTGACATAAGCTTTATTATTCTGAAAAAGTATTTGTATATATAATTCACAAACGTGGTAAAATAGGGCAGGGTGAGAGTTATATTGTTTCAAGTTGACAGCGGGAAACAGAGTAAGAGACCAGGCAGTGGTTGAAAAAGAAGGCAAAAATAACTTAATTAAAGGGTCAACGATCTTGCTTTCAAATAATCAGATGGAAAAATAATAAGAAATTACCACAAGTCAGGATAGCAAACGACAAAGAGCGAAACAATTACAGACTCAAATGTTTTGCTAAATTTAATGCATCTTAACATATACTATCCGTTTTGGCTAGTTGTTTGAATAACTACTGTACATCTGACATTCGGATGAACCAGTGTTAACATGTGAAGGGTTTCAATGCAAACACGATATATCAATTGTTTTTACAAAAACTCATTTCTGTGCTTTGCCCTCAGAGCGTAACTGAAATGTTGTATGTGTTACTGGGCTATCTTAAGAATACAACATCACAGCAACTGACTGCAAGGACTGGCATCTTTCTGTGTGCATTTCAGTTATGAAATTTTGCCCAGTCAATAATGTTTATACCATTTTGTCATGAAACCTTTCAAGTGTAAATACAACAAAACACAGTGTAAAAGCTGTTTCCACCTGAAAGTGTTGTTGGCAGTCTGTTGCAGACTAGGTGAATCAGATATAACAAGTCAAACCCACACCACCTTTCTTCAGGGACAACACAAAAACAGCAAACTAGGCATATTCTAACCCAGGCACGTTTTATTTTGCACACGTTCTCTAACTTCTAACCCAAGCACGTTCTATCTCGGGCATCTTCTAACTCAAGCATCATTGCACAGAATCTAGACAAGATGCCAGCGAAGAATAATAATTGGAATTCTTTCAAACATCAACAGTGATTAAATCACTAAAAAGGATTCTCAGAATCTCCACATCCCTACCTCTGCTACGTGTGACATTCAAAAGACAAAAACCAAAGGATAGTCATTAATGTTATTATGACAGCTGAATGTGAAATATTTCTTTAGACAGACATGCATAATTATGTAACACATGCACACACGAATAGAACAACAAAGAAATTGGACAAACAGTACCTTATACCAGACACAATGCACAGAAAATAATATGCCCTGTAACCACAACAACTCTAATGTGGCAATTTCTGGACTGCACATGACATAACATTTGTCTTCTTGTATTGTCATTGAATTGTTTTGTCACAATAACATTTCCATTCAACTTAGGATAGAGTATCACGTTCTTACTAGCAATATGACGAAAACTGTAAACAAGGCAACTGGAACATCACATTGAACAAACAGGTTGATGCTGTAATAATAAATAAATAAACAAACTATATTCACTCTTTCCTTATACTAATCTAATTAACGTATTTAAAGCAAAGTTGTCTGTTCCGCTGACGGAATCAGCCAGCCGTGGTAATTTTTAGTAGAACATTTGTTGAATCAGTTCTACTCCATCCCAATTTGCAGTCAGGAGTGTGCGAACCATCCAACTTCATTTCAAGATTAGCAACACACAATTCTGCAGTAAGTGCCAATAATAACTGGTTACTGAATGTTTTATTTACAATTCGAACATTTCACAGGTGCAACATTCAAATTTCGAACACAATTTTGGGCTTATTATATTTGATAAGTTGGCAGACAGCATACCTTCAAAATACCTATTCTAGTACCAAGAACATTATATAAAAATTCAGAAACAGACAGCCTCGGTTTTAAGATATTGTACTCGGTTACTTTCCCGATCGACCAGAAGCAGTTCCTGACATGTTAGTGAGAATGACCACCCGTGTCTGGCGGTGTCCAGCCAAACACCGAGATGACCACAGCTGTAGGGTCGACTACAATGACCATAGGAAATGTAGCGACTCATCAAGCAAACACCCATTACCAGGCTTTGTCAGGCTAAACTGCAATAATGATGGAAGACACTGAGATTAACTCCTGCCCGTATGTCTGATGTGTGCACGTCATGCAAAGCAATGAAGGCAATTAGCCAATTGAGAAGTTATCTGTGACACAGGTGACAGAAAACAAGGATAAACCTTCTGGTTGGTTCTTCGCAGGTTGTGAGGCTGCGGGGGATGCGTTTCGATGCAGCTAAGAATGGGATGCCATTTCGGTCAAGATATAACCAGTGACAACAGAAATGCCTGGTATCAGCCCTGAGGACTGACACCAGGTTGATGAGAACTGCGAAAACCTGTGCTTTTGACATCAGGTAACTGAAGATACAAGCACAAAAGAAGTTTAGTATGAATAGAAGTATCATCCTTTACATTCCTTTTCTTCAACAGCCACCACATTGGTCCATGAAGGACTTCAGAAGCAGTCTGAAAGAGACTCTGTGAATGTCCACGAGTCCTGAGTCAGGGCCGGTGCAATTTTAGAGTGATTATTTTGGCTGAGGAGAAAGTCCCATCAGTTCAGATCTAACACACCCACCAAAACACTTTCACAATTGGAAACAGGGAACCAAAGCACTTGTGATCAACTTTGTGATCATATCTCACAGTTATGCACTCTCTTTCTCAACATATATTTGCATTTTAACATGCCTTAGTTTCACCATGTTTGACAAGGCCAACATTCTTTGACATATGCCATGAAATAAAGAACAAATGTGTTGCCATATAGCTGTACAGCAATTTCCACTGACCAATTCTCTAAAGGAAGATCTGTGCAACATGGTAAATGATTACTTAATTCAAGAACTTTCTGGCAGCAGTATTCCGTTTGTACTGGCGCATAAGGCAAGAGCTGTTTTATTCTCGAGCTATCCAAGCAACATACCTACAAGTAGCTACTAGTATACTATTTGGTATATGTATGTGGTATACTTCTCCTTCGGTGCCAAATCACTTCAAGTTCATTGTAATAAAATGATTATCTCAAGTTCTTTGGCTTTCTCTTCCATCAAATGTGCCAACGACTTACTTGACCATTTGCCATTTAGAGTTTTTTAATTGGGATGACGATCTTGTTAAATGTTGTAAAATGTATATAATTGTGTGCAATGTGTGTTGTAATTGATAATGTGCCACCTTTAATCGATGTGTCCTACATCTAACGCACCCGACGACCTTTCATCAATGCCTTACAAATAAACATGAGTAAACGTTGATCGTGCATTTCAAGGCTTCTTTGTCCACTTAAGATTAATTCCCTGGGTGGCAATCTTCTTAAATATTATATGTAAAATAATGTTTCCATCACATGTTTGCATCTTTATAAATATTACACTGAGCAAACACAGAGATATTTTTTAATATATATTATGTAAAGCATATCTGAATGATTGTCTTTTATTAGTAGCTACGTCGACACGTTAAACCTACAAATTAGTTGATCTAACGAAATTCCATTGCACATGCAGCAAGCGTAAGATAGACATGATAGGAGAAAGCTTCATGCCAGCATTATGTGGAACACGTAAAGCACCTGTCTACATTGCTTCTTGCCAAGAACACTTTCGTATCTGCCATTCACCATATGCCCTCCTAGCCAAGCAGACATGGTGCACGGACATAGCCCTTCACTGCAACTAGAGCCGTGCCATTGTTGTAAAGTTTCCTCTTCCAAAAACAGTTCTATGCCCATGGACAAGCACTAACAGCTACGTCTGCTGGACACTGCTGCTGTGCCAGAGCAGCCACAGCAACAAACAACAGTAACTTGGTCAATAAATCACACCTGACAGGTGGTCGTTTCATAAATAACCAGAGGAATTACTCTACGCATGAAATGTTCTAGGTTTTGCAACTTTACATTGCAAGTCCATCTGCAATGATTTTCTTTGACAAGATCGCAACACGTGCACAAATTTTTCATATTAATAAACATGATCCCAACGTCAAAAGACGATCATTTTACCATTTTCATTGACACAAGTTCTGAGTTAGTGGTGACCATCACAGTAATTGATCATATCAAATCGTAACATTTATAGCTTTATCGTTCAATGTCCGCAACAAAGACCGCCTGTCAGGTGACCAGGACTCGACCCAACCACCCGGCAACCAGGACATTCGAAACCTGCGCATTCTCAAAGGTGCTTACGTGTGCTGGCCCAACCAAAATGTGAGTTTTGTCCGCCAGCCAACTGCAGCTGTTGCAGAAGGACATTGCTGGCGGCACAAAAGCAGAAAACCTGCCAAACAAAACCAACCGGGGACAACTTGACCGTTAGTTTGAAATAGTCATGACAGATAGGAGGGAACGTATTCGTTCACATCTTTAACAGCCTTCCAGGGTATGGGAAAATCTGCATATCGCAATCCTGTTGAATGCAATAATTACTATCGCAGGTGAACATTACGAATAAATTGTCAACATAAATATATATTACAAATGACAGTATTCTGATTAGAGGACTCTTTGTTAAAGTAATCATGAAAGTTCAGATTTAAATAAACTTCGGGATATTATTTTAAACAGATCACAAAGGGAGGAGTTTTTTAATAGACATTTTCCACCAAAATTTGGAACCTTTGAAGGTCTGCTATATGCAATAGTAAGGAAATTAGGATTGGTTGCATGTTCGTCTCCTTTCAACGCATCTTGTCAAGAGACTTCAGAAGGAACAAAACATCCATTAGACCGTGTATGGTTGTATTCAGTCATCGGAATTGATGAACATTTCAACTGTTCTGGCATTTACACGGTGCGTTAACTGAGCACATTCAGGAACATCAAAGTACGTTAGGTCATGAATGGATAGACTATGTAAGGGAATCTGCATTCGTAAATTTGTTAAAACTGTCCGACCACATCCGGCTTCACCTCTAAATGAGTCCTGGTTCCAATAAACCTTTGTCATGCTACATTAAAATTCTTAGAATTAATGTACATACACCGTCCGTGGAAAAGTCATTGTTTGCTATCCAATATGATTTGGTGTTACGAAAATAGTTAATAGGTTCAGTGCAAATGAAATATTATAGCTGGCTAATGCGACAAAGGAAATGGAAAAAGTTAAAACCATCTAGACAGAGGGGTCATTTAGACAAGATTCCATCACAGCACATCTGACGGAGAACCTAATTAAAGGAGGCGGCACAAAACTGATTAGACGCACAACTGAAAACCACATAATATTATATAGAAACATGAAAAACAGAACACACGTTAATGATAACATAACTCATAATAACACGAGTATAACATCGTTAATAGAGGGATAACTGGAGATGCTTTAATTAGAAACAAGACATGACTGAGATGATATCTTAATATAGACAAAACAAAGATGAGAGAAACTATCACTACTTGTGGTAAGCGTATTCAAGGAAGTTTCATTTAAATAACATATTTCTGCATTTGTCCTATCACAAGGCATTATCTTTATAACATTCAGCTTTTCTTCATGACAGATATCATTTTTCTACTTATTACTATTATTATTATCCTATATGTGTGAATTAAATTCGATTTTTGTGAGAAACATGAGCACAACACGTCAGAAACTTTTATAACATCTCAACTTTGTGATATAAATAATATTCTGGTGTAAATAATTTATATTAAACGATATATCTTGACACTTCAGAAATGTTATACGTCATTAATATCGAGGTTCACATGCATGAACAACTGATAATGTAGTATAAATGTTTAAAATATATATGTAATATGTACATGAGACACTCATCCACAAAACATGTTAATTAAATGTCACACATTAATAACATAAATTTAATTTTTGTGCTGACATCCAGTTGATGTCGGTACAGGTATTTTGTGGAAAAATGATTTATCTCGAAATGCATGAAATGGTTATAACACAGTTTGTGGATAAACACCTCATGCATATAGACAGTTGTATACCCATGCATGCTCGCTTGCACAAACGCAAACACGCACGCACGCACGCACGCACGCACGCACGCACGCACGCACATACACACACAGACTTGATGAGTGTGGTTAATGGTTCCGTAAACAAAGCTCAGCACACCGGTAATCTTTATACAAAAAATTAAATTGTTTTGAGTAAAACTGCTCACAACCATCATAATAATGGTCACATGTTGTATTTGAACGAATAGAAACTACATCTAAACCAAAGTTGACCAAAACTTAAACCTCACAGTAAATAACTTTAAAGCGTATGTTGAATGCCTTTTTAGAGATCCTAACCTCAGACTAACTTAAGTTCTAGAATGGAGTGTGGAAGAGGCTCAACGTTGGTTCTAACATACTTAATCAAGATTATTTAAAATTTACCACCATGATTAAAATGGTTAAAGTGCAACAAAATTCAAAACAGGGAGTGTCTTCATGAATTGCCCACCTTCAATCAAAGTACTCTCAAAAAGTGGAATTTGTTTAACAGAGGTGTAGCAAATAGCTGAATGCCACCATGTTAACATCTTAAAATGGAAGGAGACATTCGGCACACACCTTGTCTGTGGGCTGCAGCATAAAATCGTCTGGTGGGTTCGTGATGACATAACGCTTTGATGACGGCCGCTGTGTTGTCGTGACCCGGTCACGGAATCGGTAAAGACCAATGCACAGGATGCCAAAGTTGCGGAGTGCAAAGGCAAAGAGCTCTCCATACGTGCCTCCTTCCTACAGACAGGAACAAACTCAGGTCAAAGAAGGGACGGCTGACTGGAATAATAACAAATTTCATATATATGTTAAACATAAGCCCCTTAGTGTTTCTTGAAGATCTCCTTGGTTACAGTATATGTTTACTTTAAATAATTGTAAATACATTCATAAATGTTTATTGTGAAAAAAATTAAGTTCTATTCATTCATATATCATGTCCCATCGCAAGAATTGTTCTGGGATGTTTTACGATGTGTCATAAAATCTAAAAATAGTGTAAACGGTTTAAAATAATGTGACTACTGGTACTTGAAGTTGACAAATTTACGGATAAACAGACAGATAAAAAATATTTAAAAACAATTGAATTAAAAACTAACTGATACTATATAATTAGATAAATAATTGAATTAGAACATTTAAAAATAACATTTATATATAACTGTATGTCAACTTTAAATATCTGAAAGTAATTATTAAAAGTGCATCTTCAGTGCCATTTTTAAGTGTGCAATTCAATTAATGTATTTACACGTCTCGTATTAGACACATTTCATGGAATATTGGTAAAATCACTGGACAAACAAATTATTTCTGACCAGACCTGTTAGTTCGTCTCAATATACTCTAGCGTGCAGCTATTCATCCTTTCGAAAGTTGTCCATAAAAAGATGACACTTATAACATGTCATAACTATTTTTTTTATATGACTACGCAGTTGTAGGGCGACTTTCTTTTAATGATTAATATTAAATGTGTTCACCCATAAATAATTAACAAACTTTATCTAGCACACTTACCCCGAACTGAGCGAAAGGCCCGTTAAAGAGCACCACCTGGGCGACCCGACAGCGATCCCTGTTGGCGTTCGTCTCAGCGTTCATGTGTCCGCCCCGCATGCCGACACCCTCTGCCAGGATCTGCTCTAACTCTGGCGTCGCCCCGCCAGTGATGAGTGTGCGAATGAGGGTGAGGGCATTGTCGTTGAAGTACGTCTGAAAGGTCAAGATGACATTGTAAAGATGGTAAGTTCTTATATAGTGCTGTATCCAATCTTCAAGACCATTTTACACTTTACTCCCTGGCAGATCTATTCAATCGAACATCATCTCGACTTCTCTGGAAAGCATTCAGCCATGCTGCAATGACTGCACAAAGACTATTGGTAAACAAATATCTACCACTGTCTATAGCCAGGTACTCATTCATACAGCGCAGTCAACTGAAGCAATGTAGAATGAACGAATTTGCCCAATGTTCGATACTGTAGCACAGGATTCGAACTTGGGTTCTCTCAATTGAGGGTCTGATGCTCAAGCCCCTGCACCCCTACGCTCCACTACTTTTTTACATTGTACATGCCCGCTAAGAATTTGTAACTTTAACAACAAAATATGTGAAAAATTTTAAAATTTATTATCGACAGTTGTATTTGTTCAAAATCAACAAGTTGTCAACTGTTGTATGACCATAAAAGGACTCCCATAAATTTGAAACCTGTTTTCTCCCAAGATGATGTACAGTATATGTGAAGTTTTTACATGTATTTTATGGATGTACTTCTGAATATGGACTTTGTCTGTTTTTTTTATTTTATTATAACTGATTGGAACAAACTAACATTTTGACTGGCTTAATGGCTCAATGCTTGTCTTCGTGACCAGGAGATTTGTCTGTTGGATGAGATATTACTATCTACAGGTCCATTCTTTCTGGTATATATGCCAAAGACTCTCACTTGTGATGACCTATTGAAAATTATCATTTACGATAAAGTTACCACGAGGAAATCAAGCCTCAACTTGAACTACAAGTAGCCCAGTGTTAAAAACAAGAGATACAGCTGAGAAGGATAGCCAATATGATTATATATAATTTAAGACTCACTCTTGATGTGCCAAGTATTTCTTGGTTTACGAGCCGTCTGGAATATGGATTGCCTAATTTCTAGGCAGTCCATACTCCCACCTACACCAGCAAAGAACCGCTGAAGGCGTGAGAAATCATGCACCACAATTATAACTAATGACGAAGTCACTAGGTTGATGACCAGTTGGATGTCTATAATTGGCACACAATGGGAGGTAATCAGAGATTCAGTAGTTGCTGCCTCGCCAGCCGGATATCAATGATGGCAACAGAAGTCACCATCAACTTCCTCACATGTTAAGGTCAACAACTGTTGGCCTACGCAGTGGTATTTCCAGTGTCTTGATGTCCACCGCTATTAACTCCGGGCGGCACGGGCAATAAGAGACTTGCCATGAATGACTGACTCATTGTCCTGTCACATGTAACACGACAGGGGTACACGCACTGGTTGTAATCAAAAGTTGACATCTGCTAATGTAAGGGTTGGATTCATAAGTTTGCAACATCCCAAAGAGTACCGTATTTCGCGTTGGCACGAACCACCATGCACCCCTACTATCACGTGGTAATGTACTTGAGTTTGAGTCATCCAAAATGCTTTCTATGACCACAACCAATACTCGCTGAACTAAACTTATGTGACATGGTTCCTAAGACATGCTGCCCGATTTTTGCCAATGGTTCCTAAGATATGCTGCCCAATTTTTGATATCGACAATAGCATCAGTGTTGTTCTCCTCTTTGTTCCCTGCTGTACAGGGGTGAGGGTCAGGTACAGTATAACTGAACCACTCTCTGTGTTTTCTCCTTGTTCCCTACAGTACAGGGGTGAGGGTCAGGTACAGTATAGCTGAACCACTCTGTGTGTTTTCTCCTTGTTCCCTACAGTACAGGGGTGAGGGTCAGGTACAGTATAGCTGAACCACTCTCTGTGTTTTCTCCTTGTTCCCTGCTGTACAGGGGTGAGGGTCAGGTGCAGTATAGCTGAACCACTCTGTGTGTTTTCTCCTTGTTCCCTGCAGTACAGGGGTGAGGGTCAGGTACAGTATAGCTGAACCACTCACTGTGTCTTCTCCTTGTTCCCTGTTGTACAGGGGTGAGGGTCAGGTACAGTATAGCTGAACCACTCTCTGTGTTTTCTCCTTGTTCCCTGCAGTACAGGGGTGAGGGTCAGGTACAGTATAGCTGAACCACTCTCTGTGTCTCCTCCTTGTTCCCTGCTGTACAGGGGTGTGGGTCAGGTACGGTAAAGCTGAACCACTCTCTGTGTCTCCTCCTTGATTCCTGATGTACAGGGGTGAGGGTCAGGTACAGTAAAGCTGAACCACTCTCTGTGTCTCCTCCTTGATTCCTGATGTACAGGGGTGAGGGTCAGGTACAGTAAAGCTGAACCACTCTCTGTGTCTCCTCCTTGATTCCTGATGTACAGGGGTGTGGGTCAGGTACAGTAAAGCTGAACCACTCTCTGTGTCTCCTCCTTGATTCCTGATGTACAGGGGTGAGGGTCAGGTACAGTAAAGCTGAACCACTCTCTGTGTCTCCTCCTTGATTCCTGATGTACAGGGGTGAGGGTCAGGTACAGTAAAGCTGAACCACTCTCTGTGTCTCCTCCTTGATTCCTGATGTACAGGGGTGAGGGTCAGGTACAGTAAAGCTGAACCACTCTCTGTGTCTCCTCCTTGATTCCTGATGTACAGGGGTGAGGGTCAGGTACAGTAAAGCTGAACCACTCTCTGTGTCTCCTCCTTGATTCCTGATGTACAGGGGTGTGGGTCAGGTACAGTAAAGCTGAACCACTCTCTGTGTCTCCTCCTTGATTCCTGATGTACAGGGGTGAGGGTCAGGTACAGTAAAGCTGAACCACTCTCTGTGTCTCCTCCTTGATTCCTGATGTACAGGGGTGAGGGTCAGGTACAGTAAAGCTGAACCACTCTCTGTGTCTCCTCCTTGATTCCTGATGTACAGGGGTGTGGGTCAGGTACGGTAAAGCTGAACCACTCTCTGTGTCTCCTCCTTGATTCCTGATGTACAGGGGTGAGGGTCAGGTACAGTAAAGCTGAACCACTCTCTGTGTCTCCTCCTTGATTCCTGATGTACAGGGGTGAGGGTCAGGTACAGTAGAGCTGAACCACTCTCTGTGTCTCCTCCTTGATTCCTGATGTACAGGGGTGAGGGTCAGGTACAGTAAAGCTGAACCACTCTCTGTGTCTCCTCCTTGATTCCTGATGTACAGGGGTGAGGGTCAGGTACAGTAAAGCTGAACCACTCTCTGTGTCTCCTCCTTGATTCCTGATGTACAGGGGTGTGGGTCAGGTACGGTAAAGCTGAACCACTCTCTGTGTCTCCTCCTTGATTCCTGATGTACAGGGGTGAGGGTCAGGTACAGTAAAGCTGAACCACTCTCTGTGTCTCCTCCTTGATTCCTGATGTACAGGGGTGAGGGTCAGGTACAGTAGAGCTGAACCACTCTCTGTGTCTCCTCCTTGATTCCTGATGTACAGGGGTGAGGGTCAGGTACAGTAAAGCTGAACCACTCTCTGTGTCTCCTCCTTGATTCCTGATGTACAGGGGTGAGGGTCAGGTACAGTAGAGCTGAACCACTCTCTGTGTCTCCTCCTTGATTCCTGATGTACAGGGGTGAGGGTCAGGTACAGTAAAGCTGAACCACTCTCTGTGTCTCCTCCTTGATTCCTGATGTACAGGGGTGAGGGTCAGGTACAGTAAAGCTGAACCACTCTCTGTGTCTCCTCCTTGATTCCTGATGTACAGGGGTGTGGGTCAGGTACGGTAAAGCTGAACCACTCTCTGTGTCTCCTCCTTGATTCCTGATGTACAGGGGTGAGGGTCAGGTACAGTAAAGCTGAACCACTCTCTGTGTCTCCTCCTTGATTCCTGATGTACAGGGGTGAGGGTCAGGTACAGTAGAGCTGAACCACTCTCTGTGTCTCCTCCTTGATTCCTGCTGTACAGGGGTGAGGGTCAGGTACAGTAGAGCTGAACCACTCTCTGTGTCTCCTCCTTGATTCCTGATGTACAGGGGTGAGGGTCAGGTACAGTAGAGCTGAACCACTCTCTGTGTCTCCTCCTTGATTCCTGATGTACAGGGGTGAGGGTCAGGTACAGTAGAGCTGAACCACTCTCTGTGTCTCCTCCTTGATTCCTGATGTACAGGGGTGTGGGTCAGGTACAGTAGAGCTGAACCACTCTCTGTGTCTCCTCCTTGATTCCTGATGTACAGGGGTGAGGGTCAGGTACAGTAGAGCTGAACCACTCTCTGTGTCTCCTCCTTGATTCCTGATGTACAGGGGTGTGGGTCAGGTACGGTAGAGCTGAACCACTCTCTGTGTCTCCTCCTTGTTCCCTGATGTACAGGGGTGAGGGTCAGGTACAGTAGAGCTGAACCACTCTCTGTGTCTCCTCCTTGTTCCCTGCTGTACAGGGGTGAGGGTCAGGTACAGTATAGCTGAACCACTCTCTGTGTCTCCTCCTTGTTCCCTGATGTACAGGGGTGTGGGTCAGGTACAGTAAAGCTGAACCACTCTCTGTGTCTCCTCCTTGTTCCCTGCTGTACAGGGGTGTGGGTCAGGTACAGTAAAGCTGAACCACTCTCTGTGTCTCCTCCTTGATTCCTGATGTACAGGGGTGAGGGTCAGGTACAGTAAAGCTGAACCACTCTCTGTGTCTCCTCCTTGTTCCCTGCTGTACAGGGGTGTGGGTCAGGTACAGTAGAGCTGAACCACTCTCTGTGTCTCCTCCTTGATTCCTGATGTACAGGGGTGAGGGTCAGGTACAGTAAAGCTGAACCACTCTCTGTGTCTCCTCCTTGATTCCTGATGTACAGGGGTGAGGGTCAGGTACAGTAAAGCTGAACCACTCTCTGTGTCTCCTCCTTGATTCCTGATGTACAGGGGTGAGGGTCAGGTACGGTAAAGCTGAACCACTCTCTGTGTCTCCTCCTTGTTCCCTGATGTACAGGGGTGAGGGTCAGGTACAGTAAAGCTGAACCACTCTCTGTGTCTCCTCCTTGTTCCCTGCTGTACAGGGGTGAGGGTCAGGTACAGTAAAGCTGAACCACTCTCTGTGTCTCCTCCTTGATTCCTGATGTACAGGGGTGAGGGTCAGGTACAGTAAAGCTGAACCACTCTCTGTGTCTCCTCCTTGATTCCTGATGTACAGGGGTGAGGGTCAGGTACAGTAAAGCTGAACCACTCTCTGTGTCTCCTCCTTGATTCCTGATGTACAGGGGTGAGGGTCAGGTACGGTAAAGCTGAACCACTCTCTGTGTCTCCTCCTTGTTCCCTGATGTACAGGGGTGAGGGTCAGGTACAGTAAAGCTGAACCACTCTCTGTGTCTCCTCCTTGTTCCCTGCTGTACAGGGGTGAGGGTCAGGTACAGTAAAGCTGAACCACTCTCTGTGTCTCCTCCTTGTTCCCTGCTGTACAGGGGTGAGGGTCAGGTACAGTAAAGCTGAACCACTCTCTGTGTCTCCTCCTTGTTCCCTGATGTACAGGGGTGTGGGTCAGGTACAGTAAAGCTGAACCACTCTCTGTGTCTCCTCCTTGTTCCCTGCTGTACAGGGGTGAGGGTCAGGTACAGTAAAGCTGAACCACTCTCTGTGTCTCCTCCTTGTTCCCTGATGTACAGGGGTGTGGGTCAGGTACAGTAAAGCTGAACCACTCTCTGTGTCTCCTCCTTGTTCCCTGATGTACAGGGGTGTGGGTCAGGTACGGTAAAGCTGAACCACTCTCTGTGTCTCCTCCTTGTTCCCTGATGTACAGGGGTGTGGGTCAGGTACGGTAAAGCTGAACCACTCTCTGTGTCTCCTCCTTGTTCCCTGATGTACAGGGGTGTGGGTCAGGTACGGTAAAGCTGAACCACTCTCTGTGTCTCCTCCTTGTTCCCTGATGTACAGGGGTGAGGGTCAGGTACAGTAAAGCTGAACCACTCTCTGTGTCTCCTCCTTGTTCCCTGCTGTACAGGGGTGAGGGTCAGGTACAGTAAAGCTGAACCACTCTCTGTGTCTCCTCCTTGTTCCCTGCTGTACAGGGGTGAGGGTCAGGTACAGTAAAGCTGAACCACTCTCTGTGTCTCCTCCTTGTTCCCTGCTGTACAGGGGTGTGGGTCAGGTACAGTAAAGCTGAACCACTCTCTGTGTCTCCTCCTTGTTCCCTGATGTACAGGGGTGTGGGTCAGGTACGGTAAAGCTGAACCACTCTCTGTGTCTCCTCCTTGTTCCCTGCTGTACAGGGGTGTGGGTCAGGTACAGTAAAGCTGAACCACTCTCTGTGTCTCCTCCTTGTTCCCTGATGTACAGGGGTGTGGGTCAGGTACAGTAGAGCTGAACCACTCTCTGTGTCTCCTCCTTGTTCCCTGATGTACAGGGGTGAGGGCCAGGTACGGTAAAGCTGAACCACTCTCTGTGTCTCCTCCTTGTTCCCTGATGTACAGGGGTGTGGGTCAGGTACAGTAGAGCTGAACCACTCTCTGTGTCTCCTCCTTGTTCCCTGATGTACAGGGGTGTGGGTCAGGTACAGTAAAGCTGAACCACTCTCTGTGTCTCCTCCTTGTTCCCTGATGTACAGGGGTGAGGGCCAGGTACGGTAAAGCTGAACCACTCTCTGTGTCTCCTCCTTGTTCCCTGATGTACAGGGGTGTGGGTCAGGTACAGTAGAGCTGAACCACTCTCTGTGTCTCCTCCTTGTTCCCTGATGTACAGGGGTGTGGGTCAGGTACAGTAGAGCTGAACCACTCGCTTTGTCTTTTCCTTCCGTAGTTTTCTGCCCATTGCTCCATCTCTCCATCTTTCATCCTCCCCTGATCTTCTCATGTCCCTCCTCATGCAGTCCTTCCATCTCAGGTGGGGCCGTCACCTTTTCCTGTCTGTGCATTAATATATGTTCCACTCGATAGGTGGCACCCCTTTGGCGATTTATTTTCCCCTAGATACAAGCAAAACTTACCAAACAGGTTGAAAAGAGAGTACTACTTTGATAAAAATTAATTTTAAATATGATCTTACATTAAACAAAATTGTCAAACGAATATTAAAAATCATATTTTTACAAAACGTTTTTCAGTCAAACGTTATTCAGTCAAACTACTTCATTGGACAACGTAATATAGAACAAATAAGAAAATGAAAATATCTTAATAAAATTCTCCTTTCCACAAAACCAACCCATCAGAACTTTAAAGAATTATCATAATGCAAATTGATTATTACTTAATATCTCACTTAATAGACTGCAAACTTGGTCAAGATATGACAGTTAATTAAAATATGATGTTTCATGAGGAGTCTTACTCATTAAATGGAATGTTTCAGTAGAGGATTGATTTTCAATATTTGCCACCAAACTAACTTGTCATAAAACTGGCTAATTTTATTTCAAATGGCAAAACATTGTCAGTGAAAGATCATGATAGTAATATGTGCTGTGCGGATATTGTTTTTAATCAACTGATATATTAATCAAATCAATTCAGCATCATGATATCCCTTAAACGGTCACAGCATGAACTAAAAAAGAATCATGACATCAATTTGCAACACTGCCAATTTATGCTAATGTTTCTCTCTGGTTTCTTGTTTGATACAATTTAGTGCTAATATAATAAACGTACTACAGCGGTAGGCAAGACATAAAGTACAGCCACATCTTGTTTATGTGTACTTTCAGTAGTACACCTAGCTGCTAAATAATCACCGCTAATCAACAGGCACTCGTACTAAATCAGTTGACAATCGTCTCTCCGAGTATGTGCACAGTAAGTCGTCGATGAGTCACAATCTAATCACGAGCTCGATATGTTGACATGTCTCTCTTCACAGAAATGGCCAATTTACTTCTGCAGTTATAAATACCACGATAATTACAGCATTATCCTCCCCATAAAAATCTACTTTTTGCCAGGTCGTTAAGTACGGATGACCATTGCGTATGTCACGAATCTTGCCATTAGGAATAATGTGTTGCCGACACCAGTTAATCTACAGTTGTTTTCGTTCATGTGTGTTTGACGTATACCATTGCTGATTACTTCTGCCAATGTTCCGTTATATTTATTAACACCGGGATCACCTGATGAAAGAAACATGGCAAACGTCTGCTTCCGTCATCAACGTACTACAAGCTTTGATTCTATTCGAGGCGGATGTAAACGCACACCTTACTGAGCACCTCAAATTCAGCAAGCACACCATATAGGGGACCTCACATGGTGCAAGCACACCATACAGGGGACCTCACGTGGTGCAAACACACCATACAGGGGACCTGACGTGGTGCAAGCACACCATACATGGGACCTAACGTGGTGCAAACACACCATACAGGGATCTCCCGTGGTGCAAGCACACCATACCGGGGACCTCACGTGACGCAAACACACCATACAGGGGACCTCACGTGGTGCAAAGACCATACAGGGGACCTCAAGTGATGCAAACACACCACACAGAGGACCTCACGTGGTGCAAACACACCATACAGGGGCCTCACATGGTTGAAGCACACCATACATGGGACCTCACGTGGTGCAAACACACCTTACTGGGCACCTCAAATTTTGCAAGCACACCATACAAGGGACTTCATGTGGTGCAAGCACACCATACAGGGGACCTCACATGGTGCAAGCACACCATACAGGGGACCTCACATGGTGCAAGCACACCATACAGGGGACCTCACATGGTGCAAACGCACCATACAGGGGACCTCACAGGGTGCAAGCACACCATACAGGGGACCTCACGTGGTGCAAACACACCTTACTGGGCACCTCAAATTTTGCAAGCACACCATACAAGGGACTTCATGTGGAGCAAGCACACCATACAGGGGACCTCACATGGTGCTAGCACACCATACAGGGGACCTCACATGGTGCAAGCACACCATACAGGGGACCTCACATGGTGCAAACACACCATACAGGGGACCTCACAGGGTGAAAGCACACCATACAGGGGACCTCACGTGGTGCAAACACACCTTACTGGGCACCTCAAATTTTGCAAGCACACCATACAAGGGACTTCATGTGGTGCAAGCACACCATACAGGGGACCTCACATGGTGCAAGCACACCATACAGGGGACCTCACATGGTGCAAGCACACCATACAGTGGACCTCACATGGTGCAAACACACCATACAGGGGACCTCACAGGGTGCAAGCACACCATACAGGGGACCTCACATGGTGCAAACACACCATAAAAGGGACCTCACGTGGTGCAAGCACACCATACAGGGGACCACATTGGTGCAAACATACAGGGTACCTGAAATATTGCAAGCACACAATACAGGGTACTTAAAATATTACATTTTATGTTTAAGACTTCTCCGAGACTTATTCCATCCTTCTCTGAGACTGATTCCACCCTGTTCATGATTAAATCCATAATCAAATAGTATCCGTGAATTATAAGGAGCTTTTTCAAAATACAAAAAGCTGCCGCTGTATCATCAAGGGCACTATTTCTGTGACACACTGGCAAAAGGCTGCATCATCAAGGACACTATTTCTGTGACACACTGGCAAAAGGCTGCATCGTCAAGGACACTATTTCTGTGACACACTGGCAAAAGGCTGCATCATCAAGGACACTATTTCTGTGACACACTGGCAAAAGGCTGCATCATCAAGGACACTATTTATGTGACACACTGGCAAAAGCCTGCATCATCAAGGACACTATTTCTGTGACACACTGGCAAAAGGCTGCATCATTAAGGACACTATTTCTGTGACACACTGGCAAAAGGCTGCATCATCAAGGACACTATTTATGTAACTCACTGGCAAAAGGCTGCATCATCAAGGACACTATTTCTGGGACACACTGGCAAAAGGCTACATCATTAAGGACATTATTTCTGTGACACACTGGCAAAAGTTTGCATCATCAAGGGCACTATTTATGTGACACACTGGCAAAAGTTTGCATCATCAAGGGCACTATTTCTGTGACACACTGGCAAAAGGCTGCATCATCAAGGGCACTATTTCTGTGACACACTGGCAAAAGGCTGCATCATCAAGGACACTATTTCTGTGACACACTGGCAAAAGGCTGCATCATCAAGGCCACTATTTAAGTGACACACTGGCAAAAGGCTGTATCATCAAGGACACTATTTCTGACACACTGGCAAAAGGCTGTATCATCAAGGACACTATTTATGTGACACACTGGCAAAAGGCTGTATCATCAAGGACACTATTTATGTGACACACTGGCAAAAGGTTGTATCATCAAGGACACTATTTCATTGACACACTGGCAAAAGGCTGTATCATCAAGGACACTATTTCTGTGACATGCTGGCAAAAGGCTGCATCATCAAGGACACTATTTATGTGACACACTGGCAAAAGGCTGTATCATCAAGGACACTATTTATGTGACACACTGGCAAAAGGCTGCATCATCAAGGACACTATTTCTGTGACACACTGGCGAAAGGCTGTATCATCAAGGACACTATTTATGTGACACACTGGCAAAAGGCTGTATCATCAAGGACACTATTTCTGTGACACACTGGCAAAAGGCTGTATTATCAAGAACACTATTTCTGTGACACACATAAGACTGCTCAGAGTGCCTTACACTTTATGCCCTGGCAGACCTGTTCAATCCAACACCATCTTGACTTCTCTGGGAAGTGGCAGCACAGGAATCAAACCTGCGCTTGAGTTGAAAACTGCTTATGGATTTTGAGACCAACCTTTGAGACCAACCCTTTTGCCTTGATGCAGTTCTGAGCTTGGTTTTTAAGAATTTTGGTGCAAGAGAAGTTACTTTACAATTATTACTAGCAAAAATGCCTGTCAACTGCTGGGATGCCATGGTAGTTGACAGTCGTGATAGTAATATTTACCAAATGCTAGAAAACACACAGCATCGTTACATAAACATCATAACGCATTCGCAGATACTCATTGTTTGTTAACAATTACAAAGGTTGGAGAGAATGTGAGGTTAATGTCCATCGATAGGCCCTCTAGTCATGATAGTGTAAAATCATCAAATAATATTCACATTGCTATGCTATTGGCATGAGGGTAGAGAAAAGCACTATTGTGTCAGCTTCATATTGCCAGGTCTATGATGCAGGTCTATGTTTTTTCCCAAAGTATTTGCCACACGCACGTCATTCGTGCGATTGCTAAGTTACATTTTACGTATTACGCGTACATTATGTTTTATGTTCCGAACATCCTGACATGTATGGGGTATTTTGAAAAGATCTAGGTCTTACGTCCTATTCGTCGGGTTGCAGATTAATCCCTGAAAGCATGGCGCTCAAGGTTCAAGCCGTTTAAAAGGAAAATATAAACGTACCCGTATACATACACAAATACGTTTCCTCGATTATTGTAAGATTATGTTCATGAAATGTTCCCCTGGTGCTCTAGCCGCTACACCCTGCTGCCGTTCTTTAGGAGCATGTCTTGACTCACCGTACTCATGAGGGAGTCAAGGACACTGACGGCAAAGGCAGTTCCACAAGCAAATGGCTGCGTCATGTACAACTCAGTGTCAGGATCGTCATCATCATCTTGATCAAGGAACTGCACATTTGAATCGTTGCCTGCAAACAAGTGAAAATCACAACATTACATGCTGAGAAATTTCCTTATGAAACATGTCTGTGTATAACCCTAGAATAACCATCCTAGTTAGACGTTTAATAAAAATTATACTAATAAGAATATCCTTATTACGAATGATCCAGAGAGTTCATTATGTTTTCTTCAGAAGATTAACATTGCGTGCCTTGATTTTAATGATAAACAGGTAACAAATATCAATGTATTCTCAACAAATGTCCAACAATTGTAAAGCAATCCAATTCTCCATTTTTTACACATTTTTCAGTGTTTTAAACTGTATTACACCATAGTCATGTGGTAGGAAGAGATAACAGGACCATTTACCAAGTTCAATTATCATTGGGATCTCATTGCCAGAGATAATATTAGATGGGGAGAGATAACAGGACTACGTACCTAGTTAAGTGATCATTGGGATCTCATTGCCAGAGATAATATTAGATGGGGAGAGATAACAGGACCATGTACCTAGTTCAGTGATCATTGGGATCTCATTGCCAGAGATAATATTAGATGGGGAGAGATAACAGGACTACGTACCTAGTTAAGTGATGATTGGGATCTCATTGCCAGAGATAATATTAGATGGGGAGAGATAACAGGACCATGTACCTAGTTCAGTGATCACTGGGATCTCATTGCCAGAGATAATATTAGATGGGGAGAGATAACAGGACTACATACCTAGTTCAGTGATCATTGGGATCTCATTGCCAGAGATAATATTAAATGGGGAGAGATAACAGGACCATGTACCTAGTTCAGTGATCATTGAGATCTCATTGCCAGAGATAATATTAGATGGGGAGAGATAACAGGACTACGTACCTAGTTCAGTGATCATTGGGATCTCATTGCCAGAGATAATATTAGATGGGGAGAGATAACAGGACCACGTACCTAGTTCAGTGATTATTGGGATCTCATTGCCAGAGATAATATTAGATGGCGAGAGATAACAGGACCATGTACCTAGTTCAGTGATCATTGGGATCTCATTGCCAGAGATATTAGATGGGGAGAGATAACAGGACTACCTACCTAGTTCAGTGATCATTGAGATCTCATTGCCAGAGATAATATTAGATGGCGAGAGATAACAGGACCACGTACCTAGTTCAGTGATCATTGGGATGTCATTGCCAGAGATAATGTTGTTGGTCACCTTCACTGGTGTGCCAATTGGCTCAAAGCCCGGCGGTACCAGACCTGCAGGTACATGAACGAGCCAGTTGTGTTTACAAATACAACAGTAATTAAAAACACTCTATTGCAGACTAGTCTACATACACACATATACAAGTCTGTAGAGAAACCTAAACGTTAAAGTTAATGTGAACATATTCAACTACTTGAGTAGATGCTAGCTGCTTATGTTCTGAAATTGACATTGTGAAGGTTTACGGCTATGTGCACATGAAACACAGGGTTGTGGTCCATGCGCTTCTACAGGGACATCTGACATAGATTTACAAAACTCAGTAACAATTGTAAGTAACTACAATAGGCACCAAAAATTGGCTGACAAATTTTGAAACCCACAAACTGGCATACATTTCAGAAGTTTTAAATCTGCATGTAAATTTGTAAATAAGGTTGTGTATAAAAGCTACATGTCAGCTTGTGCAGCCTCTGACCTTGGATGCCCTCTGCCGAGTCCTGAAGCAGTCCCACCGTGTCATCAAAGGTCATGGCCTTGATGTTGAGTGAGCACAGGATCGACTCCTTGTCAACGAGGTTACTGTCATCGTTGATTCCCTTGCGGGCTGACAGGATCACGCACATGGCACACGTGTTGATGTTGACTGACCGCAGGTTGGCGCGATTCAGCGGCGATCCCTGCAACAGTAGATATTATATATACCATATTCGTTATATTACGTGTACAGTAAGCTTAACAAATATTTGAGATGCGGAAATATGTCAAACTATGCACTTCAATAAGCGTACAGGGGGTTCACCCATTTTCTTTGGTTTCTAGATTTCCTGGGTACAGCCATCTGAGCAGACATGACTGACAAGTGATTTATGGATTTCACATATACGCAACAGGATATCAGAAATCTCACATACATGAACAATAGAATATCAGAAATCTCACATACATGAACAACAGGATATCAGAAATCTCACATACATGAACAACAGGATATCAGAAATCTCACATACATGAACAACAGGATATCAGAAATCTCACATACATGAACAACAGGCTATCAGAAATCTCACATACATGAACAACAGGATATCAGAAATCTCACATACATGAACAACAGGCTATCAGAAATCTCACATACATGAAGGCTATCAGAACACAGTGAAGTCTGATTATTTAGGTGGACTTCAATACTTTTTCATCATTGAGCTTTGACTTTAGTGAGGCATTGGTAGAAATTAAACTACAATGATGGAGTCAACAGTCAGGTTGGTATTTGAGACTGTTGTCATGGTGACAGATACTGCTAAGAGGGGTGTATACTAATTAGGGCATGTATGTTTAATAGAATGTAATGTATCATGGTTCAATATTCACTGTGGGTAAACAGAGATATGTACTGTATAATGCCTATCTACAATATTACTATACATAGTGCAACACGCTTATAACGAACACGTACACAACGAATTGATGGATATAATGAAACAATTTCTTACGTACGGATTTTGACCCTATCTTTTTCATTATAAGCGTTCATGCATATTACGAACACTGGTATAACGAATTCACGGTTATTACGAACACCTTTTTTCGAACAAATTTCGCTGTATAATGAACTTCTGTCCAACTGAAAATTGCCCGGTTGTTTGCAAATATGTCCCGCTCGCGACCTGAAAGCCATGCCGTGGCTGCGCAGAGCGTCAGTGCCAAAGTAATTAAGTCAATAATGGAAATCATCAAAAGGCAGTCAGATGACGTTGCAGCGCACTGCGACTCGCTTGAAGATTTCCTTTTGTTAGGCGTCCTAGCGAACAGCAAACAAACGTCAATGGAGGACTTCTTCAATGGAGGACTCATCTATCAATGAGGGAAGTCATCAAAGGCAGTCAGATGACGCTGTAGCGCACTGCGACTCATTTGAGGATTTCATTTTGTCTGGTGCCCTATCCAACAGCAAACAAACGTCAATGGAGGACTTCTTCAAAGCAGATTAACCGGTGTCATTCTCTGTGTGTTGTGCAAGAAGAAGTAGTTACCGTGGCTCCATCCCTCCACAGTTCGCGTTTTAGTGTGTTTGGACACACCGTGCTCGCCATGTGTTTACGTTATATCTCGTTACGTTTTCACAGACGCTGGACTGCGATATTATACTATAAATACGCTTAATAGTAACATTTGTAACCGTTTGATGTGTCATCTAACTAAATGTTACACAACAAAATATCTTTGCGTTTGATAAACACCTGCCACCTAGTGGGGAAACGTGAACACTCATATAACGAATTCACGGATATAACGAACTTGTTAGCTACCCACAAAGTAGTTTGTTATAAGCGTGTTGCACTGAAATGCCAAGCTGCAAAGTTACTACATAATGTCAAGCTGCAAGTGATCAGCCACAGGCAATGCTGGCACCCAGATACTACCCCACCAGGCCCCCCCGGGTGAAGTTAAAAATATTCTAAATATACGAACCACACTAAAAGGTTCGTTAGCCCGCTTACAAAAGGAGATATGCTTGAAGGACATACAGATGAAGGAGACCCAGACTCTGTTTGATAAAATAAATGATTTAGCCGAGGGGGAAACTAAAGGATATACTGCATTAAATAGTGTACCCAATAAAACATGTCAGTTTTTCATAGGTGTCATGCCATTTTACAGCAGAATGGAACCGCACGATTGCAACTCACGTCGAGTATCTGAATGAGAGGGAAATATGCGAGATTCTTCCATTCTTTCTTCGTGTAGTCGCGGTTGCCTACGATGACGACCGTCTTGAGCTCCTTGTAGTAGAAGTTGCTGGCTCGAAGTGGCATGACGAGGTTGCGTAGACCAATGAGAGGCGAGGTGGCGTCCGCAAACAGACACACGACGACGTGATTCGTAAAGTTTGCCATGGCAGCCTGTTTGCGATCCTGGCAAAAAGAACAAGAGTTTCAAAGCTAGCAGGTAATTACTATAGCATACTGACTGTAAGTATTTGGACATCACATGTTTTTGGACACCCTAAAAATGTACCAAAAAATTACTTTTATGTGCTGTATGTTTTTATACACCTATTATTTTTACGTGTCTAAATACATAACGACTGCACGTTTTCGGACACCAAAAATATAATTTTGTTGTACTATATGTTTTCGGACAACTCAAAATAAATTTGTATAGCGAATACATACAGTGAGTTATATATTTAACTTGCCGCTTTACTTGTTTTACATTGTTAGTGCCTTTGAGCAGGTTTTTAACCCAGATACCTGGCGCTTTTCAAATCTATCTTAATAATAATAATTAAGGTATATGTACTTTTGTGCGAAATAAACATGTTATATTTTAAAACTGAGGCTGCCTGTTTCTCTGATCTTGATTGACGAGTACTCTGATTAATCGTGACTCTTTGAAGTTTGTTATTCCCTCGACCGTTACTTTTCGACACACACCTTAAAAAGGCGGGATACATGTAGATAAAAAGTATTGGACTCTCGATAAGCCAAAAGGCTTCCTTGTCCAACTGCCATCCAGAGTAATTTTCTGGATGGCAATCTTGTTAAATCTTGACTTCTAATTAATAAATCACATTTACCAATAACACTTTATTGTACTTACTCATAGCAAACAGGCTCTGGTACCGTCAGCAAAGCCACTGCGGTATATAAAGACTATTTCACAAACTATTTCATACAATATAAATCTGAGCAGTTTTGCAATGCAACTTACGTAAAACGTTCTCAATTGATCAGCGGACCATTTATAAAGCTCGGTACAAACACAGGAAACGTGCACAACACTGTAAACAATCAGTTAACGGCTGCCTAATGTTTGGCACAAAAACCCTAAAACCGGTAAGACTCCTTAATAAACGGGGAATTAAAAAACAAGACCGTTACTTTTCTTCTGAGTGCAACAAACTCCTGAAGGATTGGCGCCCATAATGATCACCAATACACCCCCGCTACCCCCAAGTGTGACACGCTTTATGGATACCCAAAGAAGGAAGTGCACGGATATCATCTTGTGGTTAGATCTACCAGTCTGCCACCTCTGTGACAGAGCTACATTATAATTGTCTATTTGTCTCTAGTGTGGCATTAACCCCCCCCCCATTATTACTTCTGTCTCGGATTGCAAGTCGTGATGCCCAGCCGTAAAAACAAACTCACGGAAATGGCACATCGTAATGCGCTCGGAAGGTGTGATTGTGTTATTAGAAACATGTCTCGTTTACTGCGGTAACTCATCCTAATATTCTATTATTGCCAAAAGCTTTTTCTCTATACTTTTAGTTCTGTTTTTGTGGCACATACTGCATTCATTGTATTAAACTCACAGTATGTTTAACAAATATTTGAGATATTTCAAATGTTGCGTTCCAATAAGCGTACAGGGGTGTACATCCATCTTCTGGTGTTCCCGAGTACAGCCATCTCAGCAGTCGTGACTGACAAATGATTTAAGCATCCACATACGAGCAAAAGGATACCAGAATACTGCAAAATCTGATAAATTAGGTGGACCTTTTGATATTTTTTGTCATTACTGAGCTTAGAATCTCGTGTGAAATTAAATTACAATGATGTATTTAACAGTCAAGGTTAGACTTAGAGACAGCTGTCACGTTGTCAGATGCTGCTTAAAAATGAGGCGTATGCTAATTAGGGCATATACGCTAAATAGAATGAAAATGGTACATTAACTTTTATAAACATGTTGTACTTATATTTTTCTTGTTTTTACCCGGCTTTCTCTCTTGTATTTGAACCAAGTCTGACAGCTGCTTCAACGTTGTAAGCAGACATAGTTACATAATAATGATGCAAAGGAAGATGTCAACAACTGAACAAGGGATTGTATGACAATGCACCAATCAGATTAATGGAAATGTGTATCAATCTCCAGTTAATGAATGCAAGGCAAGGCAAGGTTGTACTGGCCTTGGGCATTTGTCAGCATGAGTCGGTATGAAACGAAGTACATTTACTTCGTTACTTACGTACAAAAGTTTTATTTTCTTATGTAACGAAGTACTTTTTTGGAAGTACTTTTACTTGTAATAAGGTATAAATAATGTGTACTTTTTATTAATGTAATGATGTATTCATAATTTCTGTATGAAATTTTGAAACTCTGAAAATGTTTTCAATGAACGATCTGTGCCGGAGGTATGTCTGTTTGCTGCCAGTTACTTTTCATTACTGTTATTTTTATTAGTTAAATCATGCATTTGTTTGGTTTACAAAAATAAATAATCATGTGAATGTTTTGTTTTATTTGCAATGGGTGGCTTTGTCATCCATTTTATGAAAGTTACTTGAGAAAAATACTTTTATGTTTACTTCAAGTACATTTGTTTACTTTTTCTTGTACTTCAAGTACATTAAAAAAAGTACTTTGACTTTGACTTGAGTAGCTTCTTTCCAAGTTACTTGTACTTTTAATCAAGTACAACATAAATGTACTTCTACCGGCTCTGAGCATATCCCACGAGAAATGTCGACGCTATTACAATTTATTGCCAGCAGTCAAGGATGACACTTGATCTTGTCTCATTGCGCCTATGCCGACGGCGGCAGTAGGAACAGTAATCAGGCTACGGTTGTGACAACAATTATGCTTAAATAATAAGGCAAAGTATTGCTATATCTCTGAGATGGTATAGCTACATATTCGTATGTGTCACTGTTGCGCTTCATTGTTCTATCTTCTGTTTGCGTGAATCTCAATGCATTCCATTGTCAATCATGCAATAATTGTTAATTGCATTGTATTAAGTTTTCATTGCAAATAACCAACTGCGTAGTAATTAACGTAAAAATTCTTACGTGTGTCATGCACCAATTTTTCTAAGATGTGGCAAGTGAAATGTAGTGTAAGGCTTGTTTTCAATTAAGTGAACTGTTTAAGAAATTACACAAGCTGAAGATGTCAGTGACTGCATGAGGTGGGGAGGCTTCATGTTGTGTTACAATTCAAGATTTAACCAGATTCAACAAGATAGTCATCGAAGGCCACATTCTCTATATGGCAAATGGACAAAGCTGACGTTGGTTTATCAAGAGGACAACGACCGAGACTAAACACAAGCCTGCTTTGATCAGACATGTCCATTTTACTGATTTTTAAAACATATTCCTAATACTACATGTAGATCATCTAACTACAATTATGCTAGCACACGCGCGCGCATGTTTGCACGTGTGTATGTGTGTGTGTGTATGTGTGCATGTGTGTGTGTATATGTGTGTGTGTGTGTGTGTGTGTGTGTGTGTGTGTGTGTGTGTGTGTGTGTGTGTGTGTGTGTGTGTGTGTGTGTGTGTGTGTGTGTGTGTGTGTGTGTGTTGGCATGTGTATATGTTTGTGTTTTCCTCCTAGGCAGTTTGTATCTCGGGCACCAAACTTTCAGGGATTAATCTACGACTTTTCGGAAGAAAAGTAATTAATTTTTTTTTTTTAAATTCCCATTTCATTAAAGGTTGTTACTGGTTTTATGGTTCATACCATATGCTAGAAATACATAAATCAATTGTTTTAGAATTCATACCATATGCTAGAAATACATAAATCAATTGTTTTAGGGTTCATACCGTATGCTAGAGACATAAATCAATTGTTTTAGGGTTCATACCATGTGCTAGACATAGATCAATTGTTTTAGGGGTCATACCATGTACTACAGACACAGATAAATTGTTTTAGGGTTCATAACATATGCTAGAAAAACATAACTAATTTTTTTTTAGGATTCATACCATATGCTAGAAATACATAAATCAATTGTTTTAGGGTTCATACCGTATGCTAGAGGTACATAAATAAATTATTTTAGGGTTCATACTGTATGCTAGAGACATAAATCAATTGTTTTAGGGTTCATACCATGTGCTACAGAGACACAGATCAATTGTTTTAGAGTTCATACCATATGCTAGAAATACATAAATCAATTGTTTTAGGATTCATACCATATGCTAGAAATACATACATCAATTATTTTAGGGTTCATACTGTATGCTAGAGACGTAAATCAATTGTTTTAGGGTTCATACCATATGCTACAGAGACACAGATAAATTGTTTTAGGGTTCATATCATGTGCTAGAGAGACATAGATCAATTGTTTTAGGGTTCATACCATGTGCTAGAGAGGCATAGATAAATTGTTTTAGGGTTCATACCATGTGCTAGAGAGACATAGATCAATTATTTTAGGGTCCATACCATGTGCTAGAGAGACACAGATCGATTGCTTTAGGGCCCATACCATGTGCTAGATAAACACAGATCAAATGGTTTAGAGTCCATACCATGTGCTAGATAGACACAGATCAAATGTTTTAGGGTTCATACCATGTGGTAGAGAGACATAGATCAATTGTTTTAGGGTTCATACCATGTGCTAGAGACATAGATCAATTGTTTTAGGGTTCATACCATGTGCTACAGAGACACAGATCAATTGTTTTAGGGTTCATACCATGTGCTAGAGAGACATAGATCAATTGTTTTAGGGTTCATACCATGTGCTACAGAGACACAGATCAATTGTTTTAGGGTTCATATCATGTGCTAGAGAGACATATATCAATTGTTTTAGGGTTCATACCATGTGGTAGAGAGACATAGATCAATTGTTTTAGGGTTCATACCATGTGCAAGAGAGACATAGATCAATTGTTTTAGGGATGATACCATGTGCTAGAGAGACACAGATCAATTGTTTTAGGGTTCATACCATGTGCTAGAGAGACATAGATCAATTGTTTTAGGGTTCATACCATGTGCTACAGAGACACAGATCAATTGTTTTAGGGTTCATATCATGTGCTAGAGAGACATATATCAATTGTTTTAGGGTTCATACCATGTGGTAGAGAGACATAGATCAATTGTTTTAGGGTTCATACCATGTGCAAGAGAGACATAGATCAATTGTTTTAGGGATGATACCATGTGCTACAGAGACACAGATCAATTGTTTTAGGGTTCATATCATGTGCTAGAGAGACATAGATCAATTGTTTTAGGGTTCATACCATGTGGTAGAGACATAGATCAATTGTTTTAGGGTTCATACCATGTGCAAGAGAGACATAGATCAATTGTTTTAGGGTTCATACCATGTGCTACAGAGACACAGATCAATTGTTTTAGGGTTCATACCATGTGCTAGAGAGACATAGATCAATTGTTTTAGGGTTCATACCATGTGCTACAGAGACACAGATCAATTGTTTTAGGGTTCATATCATGTGCTAGAGAGACATAGATCAATTGTTTTAGGGTTCATACCATGTGGTAGAGAGACATAGATCAATTGTTTTAGGGTTCATACCATGTGCAAGAGAGACATAGATCAATTGTTTTAGGGATGATACCATGTGCTAGAGAGACACAGATCAATTGTTTTAGGGTCCATACCATGTGCTAGAGAAACACAGATCAATTGCTTTAGGGTCCATACCATGTGCTAGATAGACACAGATCGATTGCTTTAGGGTCCATACCATGAGCTAGATAAACACAGATCAAATGTTTTAGGGTCCATACCGTGTGCTAGACAGGCATAGATCAATTGTCTTAGGGTTCATACCATGTGCTAGAGAGACATAGGTCAATTGTTTTAGGGCTCATACCATGTACTAGAGAGACATAGGCCAATTGTTTTAGAGTTTGTATCATGTGCTAGAGAGATAAAGATAAATTGTTTTAGGGTTCACGCCATAACCTAGAAAGACTTAAATAAATGGTTTAGCATTCACACCATATGCTAGAAACACACAAATCAATTGTTCATAACATTATGTTTGATTACACAGTCACTTGAAACAGTATAGGAACAATTTATCATGCGTCATAAAATCAGTGGAGACATGTGGACTCCAATTGTAATCAGGTTGTAAAACGGTGGCATCATCTTCAGCAGTGACAGTAGGATAATGGCGCCACCTACTGGAGAATGACAATGAACCCTTGTCTAGAATATGAGTCAGTGGCTACCTCTTCTGGATTATGACAGAAAGACAAAAGCACTCTAGTGAACTACAAGCCAACCTGCAGTTAATTCTACCACTGGAACATTTATTTCACATTTAATCATGTTATTATAACTATCCAAACTGTCCACCGTCTGGATGACACTAAATTCATACAGATACAGAAGGCAATTTCCCGGAGTATTCATACTGACGTTTGTTATGGCATAGGATCAGGCAAGCATGTTATTATAAAATGATATTTTTGACCTAATACAACTTTTTAATTAATAGCTTTAATATCATATTACATGTGTCCAAGGATGACAGCATATACAATAAGTATGCAAAATATGAGTTGTATGTGAATGATAGTTTTTGAGATATCATGTTTTAAAATTGAGGAAATGTGTTGTTTCGGCAGTTTAGCTCCTGGCAGGAGACAAGCACAAAATTGAAAAGTATAACTTAGGCAAATAAAAATATGAAAAAATGGAAGATAAACTTGACATGTGGACATTACAATAAGTTTCATTAATCTATGTCATATTGTTTGGTTTTATTTGACTTTTTGTAACTGGTTTTCGTTTCCTCGATCACCATGGGTCAGCGAAAAAATTCAAAACGCCAATGTATTCCTGCCGAGCGGACATATGCGTAGCAGCGCATATGCCGACATTCCTCAATCGACTCATTTACTGTATTTTGTTATTCATACGCATTTCAATATTTAAAGCATCTTAGGGATAACAAGCAGCAAAATTATCATAAACTTTGTCTAGCAAACATCCACTTAATGATGGGAATTGCACGCCCCTCACACCAAAGGTTTACTAGTTCAACCGCGAACGCTGATGTGGATTAGCCTATTTTGTCATAACGGGGAGATCCATGTTCAACAATCAACAAATACTAAAATGATTTGCTACCATTTATCAATACAATATAATATGTTATGTTGATCGCATTTGTTTGCAATTAAATACCACAACCCCCCAAAATAGTATAGATATGCTTAGAATAAACCATTAGCATCTTACCTAATTGTATGTGTAGCGAGCTATCAACGCCATGCTACATGTTGATGCTCCGGAAAATTTGCAAAACGTTCACCTTTTAGTGTCGGTGCCGCCACAAATCAAATGTAATTTTCACAAAAAACATATACCTTATTGCAAATTTCATGCCAAATCGATTGGTGCTACACACTAAGTGCACTTTAGTGAAAGGGGAAAATTTGTATTACAAAATATGACCGCCACGCAAATGCTTAGTTGTTTACATGCAACTGGTCGCACTGGTGAAGCCGCACTAAGCATTGACACTCAAGGGAAATTGACAAAACTTTCAACTTTTAAGTGACAGCGCAGCCTCAAATCAAATGCAATCTTCACAAAACAACATTTCTTATTATTTGTTTTATTGCAAATTTCATTCTGAATCGATTGATACTACACAACAGGCATACTTTTATGAAATGGTGAAGTTTATACTAAAAGCATGACGCCACGCAAAGGCTTGCTTGTTTACATGCGACTGCTGATGCCGTACTAAGCGTCGATACTCTGAGAACATTTTAAAAGTTTTTTAGTAAGGTACGCCTCAGATCAAAAGTAATCTTCATAAAATAACATGCATTTTAATGCAAATTTAATTCCGAATCGATTGGTATTACACATTAAGCGTACTTTTGTGAAATGGTGAAGTTTTTACTAAAAACATGACCGCAATGCAAAGGCTCGCGTTTACATGCATGTTTGCGATAAATTTTGTACTAATTCAGATTAGTGTGTATCTCTGATTTATAGAGCAATTATTTATTTTCAAAATAAACTACATTCTGGTTGAATTGAACAAAAATTGAGTGTGCAAGATCTGTAAAGATAGCATAGTTTTAGCAAAATTGTTCGATCTGTTCGGGACGCACAGCGTTACGCTCGGCGCCAGCGTAACAACATAGCGTCTTAGAACAGGCAGCATGTCGCCATGGCCAGTTAATCATGGTTTCATACATTTCTTTGAAATCTTGCTGAACGGGTAATTCTGGAGTTATCATAACAAAATTTGACACATGAACAGACCATATAATGACGTTTGTTGAGATGTAAATTTTATTCCAATACGTTTTACCAATGACTGGAGGATAGTCAGAATTATGGGCAATTTCAGTGAAAAATTCCTGCCCAAGCTTATAGGACATAATTTAGAGATCTTGGTAATGTGAGTTATGTAAAGCATCCCCAACTGATCCTTCATCCTCAGAACAATCACAGGAAATATGTGTCAAGTTATGAACAACTGATTTATGTCTGTCTAACATCCGTTATGAACCCTAAAATAATACAAACTTTTAACCGAAGGGGAATTTCAAAAAATAAAGGCGTTTCTTTTCTTCTAAAGTAGTCGATTAATCCTTGAATGCTTACTGCCCGAGACGCAAACCATTTAGGAGGAAATTGTTGACATACCCACACACATGCACGCACAAACACACGCACGCACATACACACACACGCACAAACACTCACACAAACACACATGCATGCACAAACACACGCATGCACACACACACACACGCCCACAAACACGCACACACACACACACCAACACCCATGTGGTCACACACACATGCATACACACCAAGACACATACACAGACACAAACACAGAAATACATACACACATACACCAACACCCACACGGTCACACATATACATACACGCACATACACATGCACACACACACATACACACACACACACACACAAACACACATGAACAAACATGCAAACGCACATACACACACACACTCGCACACAAATGCACAAACACAACAAAACACACAAACACACACCAACACCCGCACGGTCATACACACACACACACACACACACACACACCAACACGGTCACACACACGTACACACACACATGCAAAAACACAACGAAACACATGCACACACACCAACACCCGCACAATCATACACACACGCACACACACCAATGCCCACACGGTCACACACACACACACACACGCACACACACCCACACACACACACAAACACACACCAACACGGTCACACACACACATGCACAAACACAACGAAACACATGCACACACACCAACACCCGCACAGTCATACACACACGCACACACACCAATGCCCACACGGTCACACACGCACACACACACGTACACACACACGGTCACACACACCCCCACACACACGGTCACACGTACACACACCCCCCCACACACACGTACCCACACCAACACGGTCACACACACGTACACACACACACAAACCACCCCACACACACACGTACCCACACCAACACGGTCACACACACGTACACACACCCACACACACACGTACCCACACCAACACGGTCACACACACGTATACACACACACACACACACACACACACCCCCCCACACACACACGTACCCACACCAACACGGTCACACACACGTACACACACACACAAACCACCCCACACACACACGTACCCACACCAACACGGTCACACACACCCCCACACACACGGTCACACACACGTACACACACCCCCCCACACACACACGTACCCACACCAACACGGTCTCACACACACGTACACACACACACAAACCACCCCACACACACACGTACCCACACCAACACGGTCACACACACGTACACACACACACCCACACACACACGTACCCACACCAACACGGTCACACACACGTATACACACACACACACACCCCCACACACACACACGTACCCACACCAACACGGTCACACACACGTACACACACACATCCCCACACACACACGTACCCACACCAACACGGTCACACACACGTACACACACACACACACCCCCCACACACACACGTACCCACACCAACACGGTCACACACACGTACCCACACCAACACGGTCACACACACGTACACACACACGTACACACACACACACGTACCCACACCAACACGGTCACGCACACGTACACACACACCCCCACACACACGAACACGGTCACACACACGTACACACCCCCCCCCCCACACACACACGTACCCACATCAACACGGTCACACACACACACACACACACCCACACACGTACCCACACCAACACAGTCACACACACGTACACACACACACCCACACACACACGTACCCACACCAACACGGTCACACACACGTACACACACACACACATCCCCACACACACACGTACCCACACCAACACGGTCACACACACGTACACACACACACACACACACCCACACACACACGTACCCACACCAACACGGTCACACACACGTATACACACACACACACACACACCCCCCCACACACACACGTACCCACACCAACACGGTCACACACACGTACACACACACACAAACCACCCCACACACACACGTACCCACACCAACACGGTCACACACACGTACACACACACACACACACACCCACACACACACGTACCCACACCAACACGGTCACACACACGTATACACACACACACACACACACACACACACACACACCCCCCCACACACACACGTACCCACACCAACACGGTCACACACACGTACACACACACACAAACCACACCACACACACACGTACCCACACCAACACGGTCACACACACCCCCACACACACGGTCACACACCCCCCCACACACACACGTACCCACACCAACACGGTCTCACACACACGTACACACACACACAAACCACCCCACACACACACGTACCCACACCAACACGGTCACACACACGTACACACACACACCCACACACACACGTACCCACACCAACACGGTCACACACACGTATACACACACACACACACCCCCACACACACACACGTACCCACACCAACACGGTCACACACACGTACACACACACATCCCCACACACACACGTACCCACACCAACACGTACACACACACACCCCCCCCACACACACACGTACCCACACCAACACGGTCACACACACGTACCCACACCAACACGGTCACACACACGTACACACACACACACGTACCCACACCAACACGGTCACGCACACATACACACACACCCCCACACACACGAACACGGTCACACACACGTACACACCCCCCCCCCCCCCCACACACACACGTACCCACATCAACACGGTCACACACACACACACACACACCCACACACGTACCCACACCAACACGGTCATACACACGTACACACACACACCCACACACACACGTACCCACACCAACACGGTCACACACACGTACACACACACACACATCCCCACACACACACGTACCCACACCAACACGGTCACACACACGTACACACACACCCCCACACACACACGTACCCACACCAACACGGTCACACACACGTACACACACACCCCCACACACACCAACACGGTCACACACACGTACACACACCCCCCCCCCCCCACACACACACGTACCCACACCAACACGGTCACACACACACACACACACCCACACACGTACCCACACCAACACGGTCACACACACGTACACACACACACCCACACCAACACGGTCACACACACGTACACACACACACACATCCCCACACACACACGTACCCACACCAACACGGTCACACACACGTACACACACACCCCCACACACACACGTACCCACACCAACACGGTCACACACACGTACACACACACCCCCACACACACCAACACGGTCACACACACGTACACACACCCCCCCCCACACACACACGTACCCACACCAACACGGTCACACACACACACACACACCCACACACGTACCCACACCAACACGGTCACACACACGTACACACACACACCCACACACACACGTACCCACACCAACACGGTCACACACACGTACACACATACCCCCACACACACACGTACCCACACCGACACGGTCACACACACGTACACACACACACACACCCCCACACGTACCCACACCAACACGGTCACACACACACGTACACACACATACACACCCCCACACACACACGTACCCACACCAACACGGTCACACACCCCCACGCACACACGTACCCACACCAACACGGTCACACACACGTACACACACACCCCCACACACACCAACACGGTCACACACACGTACACACCCCCCCACACACACCAACACGGTCACACACACACACACACACACACACACACACCCACACACGTACCCACACCAACACGGTCACACACACGTACACACACACACCCACACACACACGTACCCACACCAACACGGTCACACACACGTACACACACACACACATCCCCACACACACACGTACCCACACCAACACGGTCACACACACGTACACACACACCCCCACACACACGTACCCACACCAACACGGTCACACACACGTACACACACACCCCCACACACACCAACACGGTCACACACACGTACACACACCCCCCCCACACACACACGTACCCACACCAACACGGTCACACACACACACACACACACACACCCACACACGTACCCACACCAACACGGTCACACACACGTACACACACACACCCACACACACACGTACCCACACCAACACGGTCACACACACGTACACACACACATACATCCCCACACACACACGTACCCACACCAACACGGTCACACACACGTACACACATACCCCCACACACACACGTACCCACACCGACACGGTCACACACACGTACACACACACACACACACACACACCCACACCAACACGGTCACACACACACGTACACACACATACACACCCCCACACACACACGTACCCACACCAACACGGTCACACACCCCCACGCACACACGTACCCACACCAACACGGTCACACACACGTACACACACACATCCACACGTACCCACACACACACGTACCCACACCAACACGGTCACACATGGTCATACGGGTTATACTCTAGCGCGATTATGGTTACATGGTAATTACGACCGACCTGAGGAAAGAGGTTGGGATGGAATGCAGCCTAACAGGAAGACTGGTGAGAAGGATGAGATGGGCAGGCCACTTGGCAAGGATGGATGCAGGCAAACTTACAAAGAGAGCCGAGGCGGAACAACACCAAGGATGCAGGAGAAGGGAAGGCCACAACTGAGATGGGAGGACTGTGTGACAAAGGGACATGAGGCAAGTGGATGAAGAAGAAAGATAGAGAGAGAGGGTGGCTACTGACAGGAGGCTACGGAGAGAACGAACAGGACGAGTGGTTCAACAATACCACACCTGACCTCACCTCTGTAGAGGGAACAAGGAGGAAGAACAGGACGAGTGGTTCAACAATACCATACCTGACCTCACCCCTGTAGAGGGAACAAGGAGGAAGAACAGGACGAGTGGTTCAACAATACCATACCTGACCTCACCCCTGTAGAGGGAACGAGGAGGAAGAACAGGACGAGTGGTTCAACAATACCATACCTGACCTCACCCCTGTAGAGGGAACAAGGAGGAAGAACAGGACGAGTGGTTCAACAATACCATACCTGACCTCACCCCTGTAGAGGGAACGAGGAGGAAGAACAGGACGAGTGGTTCAACAATACCATACCTGACCTCACCCCTGTACAGGGAACAAGGAGGAAGAACACAGGTAAGACTCACTATGATGCAGGATGACATTGGTTGTTCCGGGCACCAGTGGAACATTCCGGTTGAGTCGAACATATCTGACTTCTCAGGGGGCTTGTCGCTCTCTGTTTCCCCCCTTAATGTGGGGGTCGTGCCTGACGACGGTCGACTGCACAGAAGGGTAACAGAGGCATTGAGACAACGACAATCACGTCAGTACAACTGTACGTGACATGCTGTGACAGTCCAGACCCTAAGGTACATGTTGGCAGTTCAGTTTCAGTTTGACAATGCTACCAGTGTCATATGAATTGTCAATTTTTGCGAGGTTATACGGGTTGAACTGACCCACCTGAATAATTCCAGTTTTTAAACAAATGACATCGTTATGTATTTATGTTTCGAATCATAAACCATTCAATCCAAGATACATAAATATGCCTTCAAAACAACAATTCAAAATTGCATTATTCAAACCGGTAGTATACTGTTTTGTTTCTAAAAATGCAAAAAATAAAACTGTTACTCTCACCCCTGTGATTGTATACAAAATGTTGGCGTTACCTCAGTTTTGTGAAATGTACCTGATGGTCCAAACTATTGCAAGCTGTCACATACACACTATATAGTAGTTTGTTATGAATGAAGGTCTAGGCATCAGCTTGTTAAGCTGACATCAAATGGCCACCTTGAACTGCACACATCTGTCCTAGTGGTGACACAAGCATGTGGTGACACAGCATATATATATATATGGATGAACAAGTATTTGCATACAAGTATCTTGGCGAATTGTCGGGCTGAAATTACATGTGTCTCATGTCAACTGCATACAGTTATATAATACATTTTATACAGTGCATTTCCGTAGTTAAATGCACTTTATATAACACATGGAAACCAACAGAGATATTTGTTTCAAGATGGCTCCTCAATTAGATTTTATTGCTTGTCTCATTTCAAAGTAATTTTGCGAAAAAGCAAACCTACCTAGTATCCACTACATCCACTTGTGCCACTTTCTGACGTAGCTTTGATGAAATCACCAGACAAATTATTAACTTTAATGCCCAAACATTACTTCAAACGTTTCTCAAAATTGGAATGTTTCTGTGCTGATGTTGTTAATGTTATTGGCTCTCTCTAAAAAAAAAACACGTGACTGACAAATTCTGTGGTTTGCCCGGCATACAATTTTAGCAAATTACCAGACATACTGACAAAAGTAATTTATCTCAATAAGTAAGCAGCAAGTAAGCACTGTTTTCATTAAACCACTGCAGATGTTACTTAATCTATTCACAGCGCACAAATCTGGACATCAAACAACTGGAAGTGTGATGGACAAAATCAGATGGTAATTGAATGGACTTTCATCAATATATCAGATCACTTGCGAATGTATAAAAAGCCTAGTTATGTCATAGTTTATATGGGCAGAGTTACTTAAATTGTTCTTTTTATCAAATTTCAAATGGGCCCTTTTGAGAATAATATTTCCTAGTTTATCTGATAATTTCAGAAAATATCACACATTTGCAAAAAGTAATATGGCCCAGGGGATACTAAATAGGTTTGATTTTTTGTGAATTTATTCTGAAACGGAAAAGTGCAAAAATTGAACTATGGTAGGATCCTTCAGTGAATATCAAGTAACTCGCAGAATTTCAAAGTATTGAATATTTCAAACAGTGCATTGTATCGCCCTGTGTACAGAATCTAAAAACAGGGCAGAAATCTCAAATGTCAACTAGAATTAATTTTAAACAGTGCACCGAATTTCAAATAACTGACTGAATGTGAAACAATGCACTGAATCTCAAACAGTGCACCGAATCTCAAACAGTGCACCAAATCTCAAACTGCACCAAATGTCAAACAGTGCATTGAATCTCAAACAGTGCACTGAATCTCAAACAGTGCACTGCATCTCAAATGGTGCACTGGCTCTCAAACAGTGCACTGAATCTCAAACAGTGCACCAAATCTCAAACTGCACCAAATGTCAAACAGTGCATTGATTCTCAAACAGCGCACTGAATCTCAAACAGTACACCAAATACCAAACAGTGCACCGACTCTCAAATTGTGCACACAAGCTGAAATGCTCACAAAATCAGATGTGGACTGATTTACTTCAACACACTTGCTGTGAAGTGTGAACACATTTTATGCATCACAGAATCAGTTACTTGAAAAAGTTCATCATGGCTAGAATGAGTAGAAGCCACCATACAAAACACATACGATGATTAGACCACCAATCACTAGGTGGCAGCACTGTGTCACTAAGCTGCGCCATCTGTTGTCATTATTTGAAGTTCTTAGTAGTGCTCAAACCCAGCGAGAATGATTATGGGGTCAGGACACTGTGAGATTTCCTGCTTGGTTACAGGGGAAAAAAGTGCAGTATATTTTTGAAAAATGATTTTTTATAATATTCACTTGCTCTGACATAAGTGCATTTGAGTAGTCAGATTTCTAGATGTGATTGTAGAAGCTGTTGACAGTAAAATTGTGTCTTTTTAGCTGATTTTACTAAGCAGAAGGGTATTTGGCAGCAATTTGGCTAGTTGACACTTTAGCCGGATTACTGCCTGCACCCATTTGTAAATATTGACGGGTGTCATACATACATGCATTTTGTAAGAGCTAGAAATATTAGATTTTGACTAAACTCGACCAGCATGTAAATGAGATGATGACAACGGCAGGTGACAAGTTTAATACAGTTTCTAGGTTTCTTACAATCAGACAAAACATTAACATGGTCGCCAATGGGAAAACTATCAGTGTGCTGACCCCTTATGTTTAGAAGCTAAAGTAGTCTCAGACTTATAAGCTGCATGAACCCTTCCTAGATCTATGACTACAGCTACTTTTTTAGGTTACTTTTCTCTCAGTCTAAACATCAGTAATTACAATGACTAATCAATTAGGTTAGTATAGTTATCCATGTTAGTAGAGCACATTTAACTTTTTAATGCAGGATAAGCTAATATCAGAAAATTAACCTGTCATCAATTTGTGTGTATTTTCCATCTAGATGTGTAGAGTTTAGGTAATAAATTCTGAACAAATCAGTTGATTTTAAAAAATGCTGCTTTAAAAATTTGGATCGAAACCATCATTACACGAAATCTTTTGAAACCGTAATTTTTTTCGCAAACAATTTAGGACATAATAATTAAAATTATTTATTACAAATTGCATTATCACCCTAAATTCTTGGCACTGACGATTTATAATTATTGCCCCAGTGTTAAGCTATGCATGAAATGTTGTGCAGCTCACTCAGAAGTGCTGAAATTGAACCGGACGAAGTATTACATATGGGGACATCACCAAAGTACTTTGATGTATTAGTGGCAGAAGCAACTGTGTGAATTAGTATGAAACTCAGTGTTGCTCCCTGCTGGCAGGTCCTGTCAAAGTCTGGCTATGGGTCGCCGACACGTAACAGAAGTGACTAATGTCAGACATACCGTATAGCATTGATTTCACATGGACAATAGCTTTTTTATTTTGGGAGGAATACAGCAATATACCGTTTTAAAATAGATTTCCTTGAATTGAAGAATTCATGAAAATATGCAGTTTCTTATTTTCATCACACAAGTGTAAAATGAAAAGACAAAGGGAAAATACTTTTGCTACTAGGAAGATGCCCGGATTTGGTTTTATGTCTACAGGTATATTTTGTAGTAACACTCAAATCGGACTACGAAATGCTGTAGACCAGTTTTTAAACGCACAACATGTTACATAGACTTACACAGAATTTCAAGTCAATGATACAGATTTCAATGGAAAAAATGGTGGCATGTCTGCGATTGAAACCATAATTATCATGGAATGAGTAGAAATACGTCGGACGCGCAGCAGTGCTTTGACAGGACTGGTGCATTGTGGGAGAGAAGACAGCGAAGTATGCAAGGGAAGACAGAGGGCATACGTGGATGGTGGGACTATGGCAGCCTCCAGCTCCTGCTCTGTCAGGTCGTCTTTCTGTTTGAGAGACTCTCTGAAATGGAAGCAAGTGGCAGGGCGATTAATTCTGTCCCAAAGCGACGCCAATGGAGTGTCCTACTGTCCAACAATGGCGTTCCCGTTAATGTTAATGTCACTTCACACTCCAGAGGGCCGTATGTGGACAGTGGTGCCAGCTAGTGGCTACACTACATCATGTCTTCTGAACATTTTCTATCATCTATATGATTTGTTTCATTGCATTGAGGCCATGATAGCAATCTTTCAGGTATTAGTACAGGCCTCCATGGAACATTCAAATGGTTCAATTGCAAATACATATCTATATATATACATTTAATGCATATATGTATGATCACTTGGTAGATCCAAATGAAAAACATCTTCTTATCGAGTTGCTATCTAATTGATCTTGTTGCTGTCTACTCTCTGGTATAAAAATGACTAGGTAGTAGTGTTTCCCCTGGTATATAACAAGCGAGGCGGGCCGCCTCGCCGGTTTTCTATGCCGCCTCGCCCAAAATTTGCCAAAATTGCCGCCTCGTAGCTATTTTGTAAGCCCATTTTTTTTCGTTCTTTCACGATATATTCAGCGCCGGCGAGCGGCGCGAAATGACACCACAAAGCCACTTATATTCCTGCAAAATCACAGATTTGTGGCAACATCGTTTAGTCGTCTTAACGATAACGTCGCTCAGAGCGGTTAGGATTTAACTCCATTGGACAACGTGAAAGATATCGCTTGTCAGTTGGCCAATCACGGAATATTCTTGTGGTATCCCCGGTGTCTCCAATAGTGACACCTCGCGGAGTTTCGACATACTAGAAATTCTTAACAATTGTAAAATGGCGCCCAAACGGTAATTTGCGTTTTGGTTTATTACGGTGGTGGGAGTGAAAAGGCTGGTGGCTGATGGCACTACGTCACTAGTCAGCTCTTGTGTCGAATCCGGACTCTTTTGAAGCCCAAATAAAAACCGTGCATCCTATTCATTAGTCGGCACTTGTATCGAATCCGAACCCTGTTGAAGCTCAAATAGCGACCCAGTTTGCGCTAGTCTGTTACCGCACAGCGCGTGTAAAATGAGAGCTGTTAGTGTTATGCTAAAGCAGCGTTTATTGATACAAACCTGGGCGCTATTTACGCTTCAAATGGGCGTAAGACGCAATATTCTTAAAGGTAAATATGCCTAGGATAATGTTGAATGATGGAACTAGGATAATGTTGAATGATGGAACTATCTCACTGAGGTATCAAAGTTAAGCAAAACTCAAGTTATAACGGCAAAATCAATTCAAGGTGGGTCCGGATTCAACGCAAATGCCCACAGACACAGTGTCAGTGACAAGTCTATTCAACTAATGTTCTTCGCCGGTTTTTGAAAACAAAATAAGGAATGTGATTCGTAATATATCTTTGTGCTAAATATATAATACATATTCCGACAACGTTGTGCAAATAAACGTTTGGGAAAGTTGATTTGAATGAAATATTTACTTATAAACCACCAAAGTTCACTTCTCATAAAAGACGCCTACTGCCCAAAACCGTGTATACTAATGGGTTATCAGTAACTTGGGTTAGACAATGATATGTTTGCACAGAAATTGGATATACTCAAAACTTATCCTATTTTATAAAAAGGACAGAATTTGAGAAACGTTCTTGCGTTTAATAGAAACATACTTGTGTGGCATTCCAGAAATGACTGTTTAATTAATTGCATAGCATGCTAGCAGCAAATAATATATAATCTTTGGAACATCATTCTCCAATTTACCATAATATTATGATATTATAATCATTTAAAGGTGATGATGAAAGAGTCTTCATATGATACCCCTGGATACTTCCCAGAGAAGTCAAGATGGTGTTCGACTGAACAGGTCTGCCAGGGAGTAAAGTGTAAAGCGCTTTCAGCAGTCCTGCGCTTTATAAGAACTTACCTTTTTATTTTTTTACTGACTCTGTCAGCGAGGTAACAAGACCAAGGGTTAGTGCAAGAAAACATAACCACAACCAAGTACCAGTGGTCAAGTGGAAACCACATGTCTATTGAGTACCAGTGATAAAATGGAAATCTCAACATGATGAAACACCCATGTTTACTTACTTTTATCTATCATGATTACTACATTTACAAGTAGTTTCTTGTTGTTTTATATTTTCCCCTCTATATTCAAGAGTAAAGGTTAAAACATACCTCAGAATGCACCATTTTAAAGTTAGTTTTAAAAAATCTCCGCGGGAGCATGCCCCCGGAACCCCCTAGCAACGCTTCACGCCTGCGGCGCTCGCATACCCCACCCCCGCCACCTCGCCCATCATTTTACCCAGGGGAAACACTGGCCTGCCAGGTACTATGCGGCACATAGCCACTGACCCTGCCATATATATCAACTGACACCTGCCATATATATGCAACATGAGCCATATACACTATTAACTAACAATCTCTCCTCTACTTATTTTGTCAATAACGAATCAGGTTCGGTAACGTTCAAATTTGTTGTATGGAAATAGTTTAAATGATCCTCCTTAAGAGCTCATTTAAGCCATCAAGCAATTTTATGTTCATGCAGGAATCGTATCGGCTAAATAACCCAAGCAAACATTTGTTAAATCCTGCGGGACGTCACACAATAAAGCAGGTGATTGGACATTAGAATTATGTGCTAGAAATCGGGGTAAAACCCTGCACCAACATCACTCGGTCACAAACGCCAATTCCAACCTTGATTACTGGCAATAATTAAGGATATGAAGAAGGTACACAGCTTGTTTTATAAGGTTTACAGAAACACAAACTTAGTCAAAGAACACACAATTCGTACCTTGATACAGATGGAGCAATCTTCGTTGATAGTGTTGTTGCATTCGTTCCCTGCTTTACCGTCATGTTTGCTGTTTCAAGGAGAAAGAAAACATGTCTTAATGCAATGCATTTTGTGCACAGCAGAAACCTGCAAATTCTGATAAATTAATGCATGGCTGATAGTACTTATATATCTATGACTGAAACTGGTAGTATTTAAGTGGAAATGAATCGTTTTTTGCTTGCATGATGAAATGATAAATGGCAATACTGTCCAGTAGGTGGCAGTACTGCAATAATGACAATTTATCCTGCAGGTGGCAGTACATATTTCACTAACAATTTGTACTTATTACAAATGGGCATAAAGAATTTCAGTGTTGAATAATACTACTTCAAGCTTTTTCCATAAAATCCTGTATAAAACACCTAGTACCCACACTTAAAGGATATCATAATAATTTTAGAACATAAAGTTTTGGTTTTGCAAACTACGACCATCTTGAGAAGGTGCAACAAGGACATTTCCAGTGGTGGTAAACAGAACATATGTGCAATACGAAACTCTGGCAAAAGAAAGTGCACCATTATGAACTCACAAATAGACACATAATACTACTACAAATGACATGTCTGGTGCAAATAAACTCGAGCTGAAATCGGTCGATAACAACACGAGATGACAACACTGTGATGTGGTCACGGTGAAGGGAACTCAAGAGGTTGGCCTCATTCTGGATGTGTCTCCACATCTAAAACTTTGAAGACCTTTCTCACCGTGTACGATGCCAAATGCAATGACACAAATATATTTGGACAAAGGGTCATCCATAAACTGTCACGCTTGGGGAGCGGTGCACGCGTCATGAAGCATCATATGCAGGTTGGGGGGACTCTGGGTATTACACATACTTTATGGATAGCCCCTAAAGTCAGTGTTATAATTTAGATTTACTGCAGTGCACATTTTTAGATAAAACATGCTTGTAAAGATACGTATACGTCAGTATAATGGCTGGATATGACTAAAACTGTGGAGTATGATTTTTTTAAATACTGTTTTTAAATAGGTACACCAAGCTTCTCCCTGTAGTTGTCATTAGCATATATTTTGTGTGAATCATCTGTTTGATCAAAAATAATTTCTTTATGTTTATATTAATTATATTATGCCAGCTTTGTGGAAGACACACATTAAGACTTGAACAAAATAAAGAAAAATTATCTTTATCAGCCATATTTCTGTTTCCATCTTTTCAATATGCAATTGCAGATGACCTACCAATCAATTATTTATTTCAACAAGCCAATCATAATATGGACATATTTGAAAGCACTGATGCAAATAAAAAACTGTTCTTTAACAGGTAGTGAAATTTGTCAAAGTACCTTCATAACACATGCAAAGTGAAACTGAACAATCCAAAGTGTAAGAAACATATCCAGTGTATTTTACAACTGTCTAAGGTTTCACACAGTGAGACACTATCATTTTGTAAGCATTCAATGCACACATTTGTTTAATTTGTATGGCAAAATATGCACATAAATTGTGCAATTCCTTAATTTCCAAGGTACAAAATTGTTCCTTTAATTAGATGACACGTATTTTTATTATTTTATAGCACACTGAAAAAGTGGTTCATTTCATGAATTTTTCAAAGGCAACAGATTATTTTATAACTGGTGCATATCGTGAAATTTCTGTGTTGAAAACTCCTGAAAAAATTTGCACTTTTTCAATACCAGTGATGAAACATTGCAGCAGATGAAATATCCTGTTGGGGGGGGGTGACAATTACGACAGGACCCCCCATCACCACCACCCTGGGTCCACATCTTGTAAATGCTGCATGCAAAGTCTGTGCCTAGCTTGAGAACGGCATCTGTGCAAAGAATATGACAAACAACAGAAATCAGTATGTGACAATAAACAAACTTTGTGCTGGTGATACACCATGATACAGTGCTTGATACAGCTTGTGTGCATTCGTGATACACCATGACAGGCCACCATATGCCTCGACCATTCCCTACATCTCACAGATGTATCATTCAGAATAAACACGTTGAAACTCCACCAGTGAAACTCTTAGTAATCAACCGGTTTCAGTTCTGCAAGTCAGGGATGTTGAACTTATTGGGAATCTGCAAAATGTGCAACTTGAGATATCCATATACATGTATTCGCATGTTACATCAATAAAATTATGGCTAAATTCAATTTGGACATCTCTGCAACTGTGCAGTCTATGTAAAACAATAACAATAGAAGCTCTACAGCATTAAAATAAAAAAGAACCCAACCTAAAAACCACAATATGTCAGAATTGTTAAGAAATATCACAAAGAGGAATGCAAAAAAGCATAAGTTTCGGAAGAGATTTTTGAAGAACCTCAAAGTGGGTATTTTTGGCAAGCCTCAGGGGTGCAAATCAAGGTTTTTGGAGAGCCTCAATGTGAGCGAATTCAGGTTTTTGGATAGGCCCAACCTCCAATATTCACCATGTTCCAACGCCAGTGAAAAGTCATCATCAGAAAGATTGACGGCCGAGGATTTCGGAGGAAGTGCAATTTGGAATAATCATGTCTTCAGTTTTTTGCAAAACACGACTTTAATTCCAAACGATTTTAAAGTGACAAGGTGTTCATTTCAAGACTTAAGCACAGCTACAGAAATGTGTGCTAGCCCATGTTTCATGATCAAAGATGTACACTGGCGTGACAGGACACAATGAATGGCCTGTCATGGTCTTAGACAGGACAGAAGCACAACAAGAATGTATTGATGTTGTACCGATGGCATCTCCAAATGTCTCCGTCGTTGTCTTCATCGCTGAGTGGGACTGCTGCTGGGTCTTTTTACTTATTGCTGCACACATTCAAGACACAACAATCAGTTGGTTTCAATCCAAACACCGTACAACTTGACACAAGCTCATCCAGCAAAGTCTAATCTAACCTGCTGCGCAACTGCGTAGAACTGATCTGAACAGCTTAGAATATTGAGCCAATCTATAAGATGTACGTCTGTAAGTTTTATTAAAGTCATTTATTATGTTTGTTATGTATACGTACAATATTTACTGCAAAAAAACATAATTTTAGAACCTTGAATATTCATTATATTAAACAATTATGAACAAGAAAACAGAAAAGACCGTTCTGTGTAAAAGACACTTTAAATATGTATGATAGAAACAAGCGAAGTAAAATTCAGCACCTTTAAAATGGTCATGCATCTAGAAATTGTGTGAAAATGTGATTAATAATGATGACATTTGTCAGTTGTCTTTTAATAAACTGTGATTTTTAAGATGTTGGAAAGTGAAGTAAAATTCAGCACCTTCAGAGTAGTCATGCATAAATATAGAAATTGAATAAAAAATGTGATTAATTATGACGACAAATATTCAGTATTAAAAAACTATCCACATCAAATCCAATCACAAGTGAATAGTTTTTAAATGTACTAATATATGCCACATGCACCAGTGTAATTATGTATATTGTACACTTGTTTGTATATACCATTTTCTGATACATACATGTACATGTGACCTACCGCAGCAAAGTGGGTTGCAAAATTGTGAAATGGACTTTTGTACCAGTTTGGATTCTATCGACCATGAGCTTTAAAACGGTACTTATTTGTTGAAATATATTCAGACTTAAAAAGTGACGATTTGAGGAACTATGTCAATTTGACTCACATCCTCCGTTGCTTTTTTAATATGTGCGTTTGCAAATTCATGTACTTTATCATTAGCTTTAGAATATTTGTCGATGACAATAAACTGGGTATTGAAGTCTGACTTTTTGGCATGTGCAACTTAGTACCCTGTTCACTGTGGCTGGCTACATGTATACAATGACATTACCAAATCCTGCTTACAATGATATTGGTAATGATATCAGTATCAAGTTAACAGCGACAAGTTTCTCCTCGTTCTAGTAGTAATGTGCAATGAAATGTGCTGACAAAGAAACAAGTGCACCACATTTGTGAAATGGAGTGCAACGATGCATGGAACTAGAGTAAAGTCAGCCAGTGCGTCACGGATAAGCCCCATCTACTGGTAGGCACAGGAACTTTGTGGCGACCGTGGTTGGCTGTTCGACAGGCCGAGGCAAACTGCTACTGAAAACAGTTTATCGACCAGGCTTTGCAACGTGCTCTTTGTATGTCTTCATTCACCAAGGCATTTTTGATTGGGCAAACGTTGTCAGAGAAATAACATCATCTGCTTTTTGCATCATGACTTCATTTAGACGGAGAATGTTGAGAGTTGCCTGTCAGCAGGAGATCCAGTATTTTTAAATCATTAGATATATACTAAAAAACAATGAATATAATGACAAAAATAATGAAAATCACCAAACGTGAAGCATAAATATACTTGCCAGTCTTCTATTAAAAAAACATCATCTGGATCCACAGCCAACAATGCAATAGTTTCGTTGATACAAAAAACTTTCCAAAATAGCTGGATTTCTACTGCGACATTGCTTTTGAAACTAGTCAGATTCATAAATAATCTACCGCAGAGAGTTTGAATGTCCGGACCAGAACACCTGGAATTTAAATAAAAATGCTGCGGTAACGTGTTTGCGTCATCAAAACCACGGCTATTTGAATGACGACAAAGTGACCAACCACAAATGTGAAAGATCGTTCCGGTGACAACTAAGGAAACTTGGCACTCACCCGCGTCTAGACAATGAGAAGATAGAGTTGAACCACACAGGGAGGAAGAGAGAGGGAGAAAGGGAAACAACAGTGATATGCGGTGAAATGCCATCTCATCAAGCATTTGTTTACATGTTCATATCAAGCTAATGCTGTCATCAAAATGTTAGAATTATTTTCATCTTAAGCTGTGAAACAACCACATCTATAGCATTTTTTGTAACACTAACTTTTTTATTTGCAATTACAGCATTTTTGCAACATTTAAAAACAGCTACCTGGGTAGTCCAATGTCTGTTTCGTGCAACGTATAATGCAATGTATGATTTAGTGAAGTTAAACAAACTATGAACGTTTCCTGTAGAAGAAGTGCAACCATGAAAGCTATGTGGTAGTTGTAGTAGTTGTGAAATGAGGTAGCGTTTTAGCAAGATGAAGGGCAGATTTCACACACAACTAGCGGAGGACTACACATCAAACACAACCATATATGTATAATATGTCGAACACATAAGATACTTATATAGTTGTACATACACAGAAAGGTAAAAGAGGCACATTTCCAAAGTCAATATGGCCATCGTGTGTGATCTTTATTATTTTTTGCTATCATTATTCATTATAAAATCACACCATTTGTTGTAATATTACAATGAGAAACTGACCAATCACACCAGCCATGTCCTTTGACGCAGGAATAAAAAAAAAAAAAAGAAGCATTTCACAGTATTTCCCAGAATCTGGTTATTCGAATGACGGGTTTTAACCTTCCAATTCAGTGATGATTAACGAAACAGGTTGAGTTCTTACTATAAACAGTTCGCGCAAATACTGTAAAATGCCATAAAAGATACACTACCTATCAAAGCAGTAGCTCCCTTTTTGAACATTTTCACTGTTCCAAGGAAAAAAAATTAACAAATACACATATTAGTTCGGGCGTGCAACGATTCTGGATTCAATGCTGGCGCCATCTGTTGGGAAACTGGTTGGAAGGCGGATTACATTGGCAAAATGGAAATAACATGCACAACAGAAGTGTAATATTTTGCTTTCTTTTGTTAGCGCATTCTGCTAGTATCTAGAAATCAGTAGGAATAGGCAATTGTAGAGATTTTAAATGGGTTGAAGAATACTAACACATACAAGTAATAATCTGAATGATGTTTCTAGACTATCAATTGTGTATATTTGAGTCATACACTGAACAACAGAAGCACGTGGGGCGGCATCGACATAGCAAAATACAGTTCATCTAGGGGAAAGTGGGGCAAAACCGAAGTGCAAAACAACTGTTATTTGACAGAATGGTAGGAAAGGAACATTAAATTTTTGTTCCTTGATTTTCAAGACTGATTATTAACATGGAAGTTATATTTTTAATGAAAACAATGGACCTGTTGTAGCCTCACATGATTTGGTCCCACTTTCCCCTATTCTTGTCACGACACACATATTCTATATCTGTATGAAACCACTGCATTTGCATAGACGTAATAATTCTTATTCACATCCACTCATTAGTTCGCAAATCCACACACTTGCACACAATGCACCCCACGCCTGGCTTGCCATAACTCATTCACAATCTTTGTCGTGTTTACATGACATACACAGGCCATCAGATGTAGTGTAGTAAAGTGGTATTCTGTATTGACATAATCTTGCAAGTACTCACATGTTTTGCAACGACACTTCTTGATGGCGCGGTAGTCAACGATATCTCCATGACACTGCTTGCAGTAGTAGCACGCTCTGCAAAACACGCATTCTTCACACAAACGTTGTCACGCCTGAGCGACTTCAATCAAATTCAACGAGCCCACTGAATGTTTTCAGGATACAACTATTCTATTCACAGCAGGTTGAATCTTTTAGATTCCTCGGAACAACAATTTCATTACAAAAAAGGCACAACAACACCTGTTCTTCCTGAGGCAGCTCAGGAGAGTCGGCATTGCTCAGGAGATTATGATACGATTCTACCGCGCAATCATTGAAAGTATCCCGACTTTCTCGATTGTAGTGTGGTTTGGCCGCGCCAGTCAGGAGGAGAAACAACGGCTAGAAGTTATCGTGAAGGGCGCATCTAGAATCACTGGGCGTGAGTTGCCATCCATTGAATCTATTTACCATACTCGCTGTGCGTGAAAATCTAAGAGCATTATATGGGATACTACCCACCCAGCCAACCATCTCTTTTGAACTTCTTCCCTCTGGCAAGAGCTATAGAGAAGTATTAAGACAAGGACCACCAGACTTAAAAACAGTTTTTATCTGCAGGCTGTGAGTCACTTGAACTGCGAGATGCCATGATACTGTTTTCAGTCTGTTTAGATTTATGTCGCCATGCTAAATTAATTATTTGTTATTATTTTTTAATTAATTAATTTTTATTTACTAACATAACTACATGTATGTACATACTTTTTAACTGTCAGCTTTGTTTTTATATTTTCGTCAATTAATTTATTTATTCATTTATTTATTTAACTACATGTATACTTTTTAACTTTTTAGGTAATGTTCAGACGGTATTAATATTATTTTACCAAGTTCAAATTTATTGTAACTCATTACAATACATACAATTCAAATCAATGTTCAGACGGTATTAATATTATGTTACCAAGTTCAAATTTATTGTAACTCATTACAATACATACAATTCAAATCAATGTTCAGACGGTATTAATATTATGTTACCAAGTTCAAATTTATTGTAACTCATTACAATACATACAATTCAAATCAATGTTCAGACGGTATTAATATTATGTTACCAAGTTCAAATTTATTGTAACTCATTACAATACATACATTTCAAATCAAATTAAGAGAAATCATATATAATAACATAAAGTTCACTTTATGGCAATAGATGTACGACTGCCTTAAAGTGTGTTGGCAGTTGGCCTTGGTTTACATTTCTACTAGTTTTAGCAGTTTCATAATGTTTCTGATTGTATATTTTGCGTGTGCATGATGGGGGGCAGGGGAGACAAGCGTGTATGTATGTTGACGCCACAATGCCAAGAATTCCTCGTACATTTTAAATGTTACTTGGTAATAAACAGTCTGAATCTGAATGTATTTCCAAAGAGGTAAATCTGGGTATATTGTATTGCTCTGTTAAAAGTAAGCTTTACATCAGTACCTAACAGACATGTGGCACATGATGTCATAACAGGCTCATTATGTGGCTAACAGGAACTCAAAATGTGTAGAAATTAAAAAAACAAGTGTAATTGTTCTAGCAAGATCTTAATGATAATCTCTTCCACTGAAGCACCAAGATTTTTCTTGGGAGAACTGTTCACCGCAAAAAGTTAAAACTAAACAATATTACACATTTCCTTATGGTATAGCAATTCATAGATATGCTCTTCTATTAGGGTAGATATCCAAGTAATGGCAGGATAGGGACAGGAGTGGTGGACGAGAAATAGGGGGGGGAGAGACGGGTGTGTAAAGCAATGACGGGAAAAGAACGAAAACAAATTTAGAGATGAGGTGAGCCTCACGCCGGACTACAGGGTGAAGGAGGGCTTGAACACATCATACACACACGGTGATTCTGTCTAACGTACCAATGTACTTGCAGACACCTATCGCAACATTCAACACAGTCTCTATATTTTTAGAATTAAAATATGTATTTACAAGTAATATATTTCCACTTCAACAAAACTGTCATGATTATAGCTCTCGTTACTAGCACCACTGCGTAATAAAACTTTCGTCAAACCTAAATCCTCAGGTACCTGACACGAGACATGTTTGTCAATGTTACCTTTTGACTTCTTCGGCAGACTGTGCGATAAAAAAGCCCTGCGTATGGTCAGCAATCTTGACCGTATTTGGTGGGTTGATGGCGATGCAGCTGACCCCAGTATCGTCCGAGTGAGCCTCTATAGCCACCAGCAGCAGTTTCAACTTGAGGAAGCAGAGTCTGCAACAAGCAACAACAGTTAGTCGAAACATTTAGAAAGTACCCATCTATCTGTCAGTGCTGAACAAATCATATAAACAGTTTCAGGGCAAATACGATATTGCCAACCAGCTCTAAATTTCTTAAGTGTCATCTACTGTAAATATTTCAGCACTTGCTGCCATTCGCAGCGATTTTGGATTCTTACGATATTTCAATACCATGTATATCATATGTAACAAGGTGACCGAATTAGTCTCCTATACTTTCCGATACAGAACAATTTTGGACTGTCTCAGTGACCTTAATTGCAAGGTGACTGTATTACCAAGGTAACCACCAATCAAGGCTTGACAGTAAATCAAAGTTTCATGCAGTGGAAGAGGGAACAAATTGAAACTGATTTCTGGTATTGTCGTTCATCAGAGTTTTGAGACAACCCCCTATGACGGGGGTAGGACACACTTACTCGGCAGCCTCGGGGAAAGTCATGCTAATAAAGGCAGACGACAGATATTCCGTGTACATCTCCATTCCTGTGCCCCGCATGTAGTCATTCTGCCACTTCGGCATGTCAGGTGACTGAAATGCAGTGACACCATTCGTTGTCAGCACACCGGCACATGTCGGAGAAGTTTCATTACGTCACGGATTAAAAAAATCAGTGAAGAAATGTGATTTTATTTGACCTACTCAAGCAAATTCTAATTATCCATAACAAGTTGTAACTTTACATAACGTGATTGTATATCCTTGGCATATATAAAACATGGATTATAGTAAGGTAAATAACAAAACAGGGCCAGGAGATTCCTCAGAGACTGTCATAGTTACTTTAAAGGAAACATCTTATATACAGAAATTAAACTAACTAATTGACCAAGATCCATCACATGATCTGCTGCCTAGAAAAGGTGTGCGAAGCCATAACAAAAATGGATGCTCAACACATGGAGCATTCGTACATTCCATTCTATATTTTTTTGAAATTCTGGCCTCCAAAGTTTTTCCTTATGACAAAAACATGTGGCAAGTTTTTAAAAGGACAACTAGGTATATGTGGGAATGTTTGATTAATAAGATGCCATGCAGCACACACATCACCATTATCAACATTGTTGGCAAAGGCAAGGCTTGATGGAGGTCACGTGCATAATTGTTACTGTGCCGCAGGCAGACTGCAATGTAGCAGTTCCATCAACTGGCCAAACAAATTCAATTATTCCCAGAAAAAATGAACCTACCTTTTATAATTTCAATACACCCACACAAAACACTATCTTAGAAAAGAATGCCTTCACCATGTATACGTACCGTCTTGTATGATCTCATTGTGAACAGGTTCGCCATGAGTGTGGAAAATCCTGGAGCTAGACAACTCTGAGCTATGAAGCCTAGCTTCATCTCAGCGAGACAGACGGCGTCATCCCCTCGTTTCCAATCCCAGCTTGGGATGTTTAGGAGGTACGCCTGAAACAATAAGCTCAGCCTTGTCATCACACAGACCTTCATAATGACTGGTTTATAAGAGTGATTTCCAAAAAGTTATCATTGAAAATCAGGCATGGAATAATGTTTATGCAATAAGATTTGGCTGGTTTTCGTTGATTTAACCATTTCAGTACGGCAGGCCGGATTTCCGGCCGCACAGTCTGTGACGCTTCAGTACGACAGGCCGGTTATTCGTCTACTATTCAATTAGTTTTTACTCATACTTATCCACTATGTGGAGCCACTTGTTGTGTACGGTTATCAAGGCAAATAAATGAGCTATTCAGCAGTTGTCAACGTTTATTATTGCTTAATAATAGTTTATGGAGATTTTCACGGTTTTTAATGATGGATTATCAAAATATGCGGTGGCCACAATGGCGGACGGCATTACTTCAACTACCAATTTACAACTGTGTGTTTTGGACAAATTATTTGATAGTTTTAGCAAAGAATCTTTGTCGGATGTTGACGATCGACACAATAACAATGACGATGTCTGTGAACTTAGTATACAACTGTGTTCAGCAACTGCAAAAATGTTGAAATCTTTATGACCATCTTGGATTGCTGGTTACCTTGACGACGAAATGTAAAATGTTATGTCTCATTTTACTCGCTGATTATCATACTTTCAGAAAATATATAATATTCCTACTCATAAAATGCATTTTTGTTGCCCAAATCTTGACTTGAAGTGAGGTAGGCCATTGTTTTGCATATTCACTGGGAATACAGTATTCAGTGGTCACAGCTGGTCAGGGCTGTAGTACTGAAATGGTTAAAAGTCCACTTGCCAGAAAGATGTCAGCTGCAGATGAAGATATATTCGATCATTTTAATGACACTGTCAAGACATTGCAAAGAAATAAAATAGCAACAAGTGTGAAAGGCATCATACGTTCTCACAATTGACTTTATTCGAAATCAATAAAGGTGACTATTTTCTAACAGCGTGATGCCTTACCCATTTCAGTGTGAGGTCTCACCATTGCAAGCAACCATGTTACAGCTCACTATAGCAGAACTAGCGATGCAGAGGCTTGGCCCCTTACTAGTTCACTTGCACTTTAACAGTTGCATAATGACTATCACTGGAATCACAAAACTGCCAACTACACGATGAGGTACAATTTGTTGGTGTTAGTATGCAGTCACCTCATGACATTAGCATCGGCTGTTGACATATCTTGCTATCATGAATTGTCTGGTTTCCATGGCATCCAGTATCACAATTTGTATGCTCACAACATTAACTAGTGATCCTAGTTTAATAATAAATAAGGTATTCTTATTTTTTTAAATGCATCTTTCTATATAAAAAATTAGGTTAAAATGGTTTACACACGTTTGACTGAAAGCTCAAAAGAAACCCATTATCTAGTAGTAAATGACAGACCAGAAATTTAGCACCGAAACAGTTCAAAACAAGACAGATCCAAGGAATTCGTATATTTCATCAACCCAAAAAGAACTTCATGAATTCCTTGGCCACTCAAAAACCTTGGTGAGAGGGGGGATAGTGACACCAACCTTGTTATGATATTGCAGACTCTGGGACCCTGATGAGAGGGGGGATAGTGACACCAACCTTGTTATGATATTGCAGTCTCAGGGACCCTGACGAGAGGGGGCATAGTGAACTAACCTTACCATGATATTGCAGACTCAAGGACCCTGATGAGAAGGGGGATAGTGAACAAACCTTACCGTGATATTGCAGACTCAAGAACCCTGATGAGAGGGGGTATAGTAACACCAACCTTGTTATGATATTGCATACTCAGGGACCCTGACGAGAGGGGGGATAGTGAACTAACCTTACCGTGATATTGCAGACTCAAGGACGCTGATGAGAGGGGGGATAGTGAACTAACCTTACAGTGATATTGCAGACTCAAGAACCCTGATGAGAGGGGGTATAGTAACACCAACCTTGTTATGATATTGCAGATTCAGGGACCCTGATGAGAGGGGGCATAGTGAACTAACCTTACCGTGATATTGCAGACTCAAGGACGCTGATGAGAGGGGGCATAGTGAACTAACCTTATCGTGATATTGCAGACTCAAGGACCATGATGAGAGGGGGGATAGTGAACTAACCTTACCGTGATATTGCAGACTCAAGAACCCTGATGAGAGGGGGGATAATGACTCCAACCTTGTTATGATATTGCTGACTCAGGGACCCTGATGAGAGGGGGGATAGTGAACTAACCTTACCGCGATATTGCAGACTCAAGAACCCTGAGGAGAGGGGGGATAGTGACACCAACCTTGTTATGATATTGCAGACTCAGGGACCCTGATGAGAGGGGGCATAGTGAACTAACCTTACCATGATATTGCAGACTCAAGAACCCTGATGAGAGGGGGCATAGTGAACTAACCTTATCGTGATATTGCAGACTCAAGGACCATGATGAGAGGGGGGATAGTGAACTAACCTTACCGTGATATTGCAGACTCAAGAACCCTGATGAGAGGGGGGATAATGACTCCAACCTTGTTATGATATTGCTGACTCAGGGACCCTGATGAGAGGGGGGATAGTGAACTAACCTTACCGCGATATTGCAGACTCAAGAACCCTGAGGAGAGGGGGGATAGTGACACCAACCTTGTTATGATATTGCAGACTCAAGGACCCTGATGAGAGGGGGGATAGTGAACTAACCTTACCGTGATATTGCAGACTCAAGAACCCTGATGAGAGGGGGGATAATGACTCCAACCTTGTTATGATATTGCTGACTCAGGGACCCTGGTGAGAGGGGGGATAGTGAACTAACCTTACCACGATATTGCAGACTCAAGAACCCTGAGGAGAGGGGGGATAGTGACACCAACCTTGTTATGATATTGCAGACTCAAGGACCCTGATGAGAGGGGGGATAGTGAACTAACCTTACCACGATATTGCAGACTCAAGAACCCTGAGGAGAGGGGGGATAGTGACACCAACCTTGTTATGATATTGCAGACTCAAGGACCCTGATGAGAGGGGGGATAGTGAACTAACCTTACCATGGTATTGCAGACTCAAGAACCCTGATGAGAGGGGGCATAGTGACACCAACCTTGTTATGATATTGCAGACTCAAGAAGCCTGATCAAGGGGGGCATAGGCTGGTGGAGGGGGGCACAATGACACAGACCTTGTTGTGATATTGCAGACTCAGGAATCCTGATCGAGGGGGGAGGGAGGCTGGTGGAGGGGGGCACAATGACACAGACCTTGTTGTGATATTGCAGACTCAAGAACCCTGATCGAGAGGGGAGGGAGCCTGGTGGAGAGGGGGGACACAATGACACAGACCTTGTTGTGATATTGCAGACTCAGGAATCCTGATCGAGGGGGGAGGGAGGCTGGTGGAGGGGGGGACACAATGACACAGACCTTGTTGTGGTACTGCAGCAGTTGGATGATGACTTTGATGTCAGCATGGTAGTTCTTGATGGAGATGACGCGCATGATGTTAGCTGCGTCCTCGGCATCTGGATCCTCACAGTACTTGTTGGCGAGCACAAGACACGCGTCCGCCTCCTTCACCTGAGGCACAACACGTTGCAACAATATATGTTAATAATAATAATAGTATGCTTCTGTGACGTCTAGATTCTCAGGAACCTCAGCTCAGAAGCACAACAAAACAAGAATCACTAGGCGTAATCATATTTATAAGTTACTAGCTGCTTGCATTTCCCTTCAACTTTTTTATTGTTTAATCCTTAACTACATTTTCATTGCTTCACTCTGAATATGTTTATAATTTACTGAAAATGTATACTGAAAACATATATTGAAAATGTTGAATCATTTTCAATCCAGTTAAAACCAAAAATTTTACCGTCTGAAAGTTTTCAAAAGCTGTTTGCTGCTGCGCTACTCACGTTCACCCGGTCAAGGTCGTTGGAGTCCATGATGGTTCCTTGGAAGAACTCGACCTGTGTGAAGTGTCGCTTGAACAAACCCTCCAGTTCCAGGTCTGGCTCCTTCCTACAGTCAGCACCACAGGGTTATGTTATAGGTGAATGGAAACATTTTAAAACAACTATTTTGGTCTTGTCGACGATCATGCCAATAATACAAACATGGCGTTTTCATAAAAATCTGAAGAAACATTTGCAAAAGATATCCATATTGTAACTCCCTATCACTTATTTGTGTCATGTTATGCAAATAAATTGTCAGAAAAGTTGGTTTTAGTGAAATACTTACGGTTTCCATACGAAAACACAGCGCCACGCAAAAAGTTTGGTAACAGCGTTTAACGTGCTAGCAGTTATAACCAATGAAAAACATAGGTTGACACATGTGACGTAATTGCCTTGGGAAGTCATGCTCAATACTCGTAAGTCATACGCAGAGATTAGCGGCTAGATCTCGCAAGATTTAAAGCGATGGATTTTGGTGTGGGTTGACCAACGATCCAGTAACTCATACCAGACCTATAGAGCTACGTCACTCGGGCCCACGCCATTGTTTAAACTGACGGTGAGCGCCCTTTCCTGGTTGGACCCTATCAATCATTGTTGTACTTACTTTGTATTCATGACTATGAGCAGTATAACTGATTTGGACACGGTACCACTTTTCGTCCCAGTACACATACAAAAACAGAATATCGTTTGGGAAACACAATGACTACAGAATCACCATTACATCATATACCAGCTCTAATGTAAGTTCTTGTCACACTCGTAATTGTTTGTCCCATAGTTTTCTATAGACAAATGGCACTCAGTCGACCTACAGGAAGTTGCAGGTTCCATCCATGTGAGGACGCTGATCATCAATTTATAATATGGTTCCTCCATGTTAAATCCCTGTGTGCCCTAGCTCTGTTCCAGTAGCTCTGACCACACTCAGCCACGTACTGGTGAGTAGGAGGTTGAAATAATGTTAAACGCATAAAATGTTTTGTAACTTTGCAAACTTATGGGACCAAAGTTTAACCATTTCAGTACTACAGCCCTGACAAGCTGTGACCACTGAATACAGCATTCCCAGTGAATATGCAAGACAATGGACTACCTCACTTCAAGTCAAGATTTGAACAATAAAAATGCATTTTATGAATAGGAATGTTACATATCTTCGGAAAGTATAATAATCATCGAGTAAAATGAGCCATATCATTTTACATTCCGTCATCACAGTAACCAGCAATCCAAGATGGCCGCTAAGATTTCAAATTTTTGGCAGTTGCTGAACACAGTTTGCCGACATTGTTATTGTGTCAATCATCAACATCTGACAAAGATTCTTCGCTAAAACTATGTAAATCGCTAAGTGAAGTAATGCCATCCGCCATTGTGGCACCACAGATTTTGATAATCCATCTTTAAAAACCATGAAAATCTCCGTAAACTATTACTGAGCGATAATAAACGATGACCACTGCTGAATAGCTAATTTATTCGCCTTGACAACCGTACACAACAAGTGGCTCCACAAAGTGAATAATTATGAATAAAAACGATTTGAATAGCAGACATCGTCAATGCCGAATAACAGGCCTGTCATAATGAAGCGTCACAGACATCCGGCCTGTCGTACTGAAATGGATAATTATACTAATGATACCAAACGTCAAAACATCAACACCTTTTATAAAACTGTTTTTGCCTCTGTTATACAAACTAATATATATTATTTTAAGGTTAGTGCTTTTCAAATTAATTGCTTCATCTTCGGTGTCAATGCCAAAATAAATCCTTCTGCAAGATTGATTTTGTTTGTTTTACAAACATCAACTGGTTTTATCTGCTGTGTGACCAAATTTGGTAGACTTGTGATAAATTGTTGTACTCTGCACTTTGTGGTGAAATGTGTGATGAAATAGTTTGTGACCAAATGTCATGTGACCAAATGTTGTAGATCCAAATTGGTAGTGTTACTAGTATGCTGGCAAAACCGATTTGGAAAAGGTTGTGTAGTCAACTGCCTGTAGCGACAGTGTGGGCGAGGGTAAGGTAAACACATTATCCAGTCCTTAGGACTGTATCCCCTCTTTGGATTGCTCAAAGCGCTTTACACTTTACTCCCTGGGAGACCTGTTCAATCGAACACAATCTCGATTTCTCTGGGAAGCATTCAGCCAAGCTGCAGTTAATGCACGTAGACTATTCGTACACAAATATCCACCATATAGCCAGGTACTCATTCATACAGCTGGTGGACTGGAGCAACGAAGAGTGTATGAACCTGCCTAGGATTCTACACCACAGCGCAAGATTCAAACCCAGGTTCTCTCGAATGAGAGTCCTGTAGCGACGTGTAAGCGCGTGTGACACGTACCTGTGCATGATGACAAGTTCAACGTCGATGTCCTCCCGGTCTTTGTGTACAAAGTCTGACATGAAGTTTGACACTGACTCATAGGTGATGTGTCCACACAGGATGACATGTCTGCAACAGAGGACACACGGATGTAAGACAAGTGAATCACGTCTCATACGTATCACTCATCATGTTTTCATCTAGCTAGTACAACGGCTACTGCTACCTATGGTGTATTTAGTTCCGAGACAACATCTCGTAGACAGACTGCCCACCAAGGCTATGGAGGACCCATCTCCCTTCACCATTTGCCCATAGTTAAGGGCTGGATTAGTGCAGTATTGGGACATGTCCACACACTGGTGGGCCCTGCTCACTGACCTAAGGGGCTCCAGTTCTGCTCCTGATTCCAAGTCACACATGTTTAGTTTTATTCATGTCATATACCAAGAAATCATTCAGTATACTGTACTCAGCTGGCATACAATGTGTGTGTTTGTGTGTGTGTGTGCGTGCATTCGTGAATGCATGCATATGTATATTTGCATGTGCGCGCATGTCTGTGTGTGCGTGCGTGGCACGTCACATACCAGAAAAAAAAGTCTACATATCGAATCCCATGACAAATATAACTACAACTAACCCATTCTAAAACCATAAACAAAACACATAATACCTCAAATCAACATAAATCATGCAGCTAAAAGTGTTCATTACATAAACACGAACCCCCGTATTAGCCTAACATAGAGATATTCGGAGTACTGGAGATATAATCAAAAACACCGCACATGAAATTAGCCTATAATAATAGTTTTGTTATACAATCAATAAATCAGATGAGTAAGCGACGTGGGCTAAATCGAGTATTATCAAACCAATAAAAATGAGAAAACAACAAAATTATGCGTCTTCTGGGTGGGAACCTAAGAAAAAACATAATCACGGACGTTTTGTAAACATCCAGACTGGGACAGCATGACTAGGTCCCCTATCAATGACTAGGTCCCCTATCAATGACTAGATCCCCTATCAATGACTAGGTCCCCTATCACTGACTAGTTCCCCTATCAATGACTAGGTCTCCTATCAATGACTAGGTCCCCTATCAATAACGTTAGTGCAGAAAGCACTTGTATGGTAACATATCTATCAAGAAGCTTAGCACAGCTGGTAATATTTTTTTGTAAACGTCCAGACTGGGACAGCATGACTAGGTCCCCTATCAATGACTAGATCCCCTATCAATGACTAGGTCCCCTATCACTGACTAGTTCCCCTATCAATGACTAGGTCTCCTATCAATGACTAGGTCCCCTATCAATGACTAGGTCTCCTATCACTGACTAGTTCCCCTATCAATGACTAGGTCCCCTATCAATGACTAGATCCCCTATCAATGACTAGGTCCCCTATCAATAACGTTAGTGCAGAAAGCACTTGTATGGTAACATATCTATCAAGAAGAAGCTTAGCACAGCTGGTAATATTTTTTTGTAAATGTCCAGACTGGGACAGCATGACTAGGTCCCCTATCAATGACTAGGTCCCCTATCAATGACTAGATCCCCTATCAATGACTAGGTCCCCTATCACTGACTAGTTCCCCTATCAATGACTAGGTCTCCTATCAATGACTAGGTCCCCTATCAATGACTAGGTCTCCTATCACTGACTAGTTCCCCTATCAATGACTAGGTCCCCTATCAATGACTAGGTCTCCTATCAATGACTAGGTCCCCTATCAATGACTAGGTCCCCTATCAATGACTAGGTCCCCTATCAATGACTAGGTCTCCTATCAATGACTAGGTCCCCTATCAATGACTAGGTCCCCTATCAATAACGTTAGTGCAGAAAGCACTTGTATGGTAACATATCTATCAAGAAGAAGCTTAGCACAGCTGGTAATATTTTTTTGTAAACGTCCAGACTGGGACAGCATGACTAGGTCCCCTATCAATGACTAGGTCCCCTATCAATGACTAGGTCCCCTATCACTGACTAGTTCCCCTATCAATGACTAGGTCTCCTATCAATGACTAGGTCCCCTATCAATGACTAGGTCTCCTATCACTGACTAGGTCCCCTATCAATGACTAGGTCCCCTATCAGTGACTAGGTCCCCTATCAGTGACTAGGTCCCCTATCAGTGACTAGGTCCCCTATCAGTGACTAGGTCCCCTATCAGTGACTAGGTCTCCTATCACTGACTAGTTCCCCTATCAATGACTAGGTCCCCTATCAATGACTAGGTCCCCTATCAATGACTAGGTCTCCTATCAATGACAGCTGGTAGTATTTCTCCAGGACACACCTTCATTAGAAAACTCATGATAGATATAATTACACAGAATGTGCATCACACACCACAGCTGTGATAGAGGCTGTTGATTTAGCTTCAAGAAGAAGGCTCCACCTGAAGGCTCCTGTTCCCAGTTCACATGCCTCGTTGTTACAAAAGCCTCAACGTGAAACAGTCACCGTGATCCCATCAGCCAAAAATCAATATCACTCTGCCAACATATGCAGGAAGGATTGCTAACCGGGCCGAGAAATTTATATCTGCTTCGTAGGGTTTAGAAAATTGTTATTTATAATTTCTTGGCAGGTGGTACACAGTCAACATTTCTGTTTCTCCAAAGATGTGCAATCATCACTATGGACACGGGACATACGTGCAACATCCGAGAAGCTCCATGTTTTATTTACTATATTTATACTACAGATCAAGAACAATGGATCGTAACCAGTTAGCAACCAGCCAGGCGTGGGCTCCATGACCTTGGTGGATATTTGATTTATAATGTATACATGTGACAAAGGACGTAATGGGAGTCAGTCTCCATGACCGACACCCTGAACTATATCAATAATTAAAATGCAGACATTGTCTCTGAACAGAGGGGATGGAGAGAGGATGGTGGAGAGAGGGGGTGGAGAGGGGGTGTAGAGAGGAGTGAAGAGATAGAGGGGTAGGAGAGAGAGGGAAGGAGAGAGGGTAAATGACATTGTCTCTGGAAAGAGGGGGTGGAGAGAGGTGACGAGAGGAGGGTGGAGAAAGGGGATGGAGAGGGGGGTGTAGAGAGGAGTGAAGATATAGAGAGAGTAGGAGAGGGTAAATGACATTGTTTCTGGAGAGACGTGGTGGGTAGAGGGGGTGGAGAGGGGAGGTGGAGAGAGGGGTGGAGAGAGGAGGGTGGAGAGAGGAGGGTGGAGAGAGGGGTGGAGAGAGGAGCGTGGAGAGAGGGGTGGAGAGAGGATGGTAGAGTGTGGGGGTGGAGAAATAGAGCGGGGAGACAGGGAAGCGAGACTGAGGATGAGAAGTGGAGCAAGAGCGAGAGTGGGAGATAGGGGGGGAGAGAGTGGGAGATAGGGAGGGAGAGAGTGGGAGATAGGGAGGGAGAGAGTGGGAAATATGGAGGGAGAGAGTGAGGGAGGTAGTGAGAGATGGAAGAAGAGAGGGAAGCTGTGAGTGAGAGCAGCTGAACCCTACCAATATAGGAGCTATTAGGACATTTCTATAACAATTCAAATTTGTAAGACCTTTTGAAGGCAACATCCAATTTAAGACTGTTTATGACTTTGCATTAACACCCACACACACACACACACACACACACACACACACACACACACACACACACACACACACACACACACTTTACAACAGATTAAATTTACATTGTCGGACTGGTTACTTGTAGTCACTATCTGCAAGTGTTTGAGTGATTCTACAAACCTCTTGCCATGTTCCTTTTTGTATGAACCGCCATAGCGGGTGCGCGTGCCCAGGATGTCAGCAATTTCTGGTACAAAACTTGCAAACATCGCCTGAAATTTGAAAAGCACAAGACAGTCATAAAAAAGACAGAGAATACTGTATTCTACTTTTATATCAAAAGATTTACTGCCTTCTTACAAAGGGTAACAAATGCTGCTAAACTGTGCATGCATTTTTTTTAAAATTCACCCCACTAATAGTATTACTCTTTTTATGAATAATCAAATTATGTCTCTTGTCTCTCTTCCAGGTTTGCCATCTGGCACATAATATAGAACAGTATGTTGATTCTTTTAATGTAACAACATTACGGTTTCTTGGCTTAGTTCATCATTTGTTGACATCACCTCCCAAGAAACTTACAATTTTGCTTGTTTTTTTTAAATCGGCTGCTTGGTCATTGGCCTAACCATTAAGATGATCGACCAGAGCAGCTTATGAACTACACATCATCCCTTCTGGAGGAGAGGTTTTTTTGGCTATTGTTATGTCATGTTTACACAAAAAAGCTTAAACGGCTTAACTTTAAACCGGTTTATGACACACAGTTATTCACAACGCTACGCATCTTTTTTCTATTGCTTTCAAGCTACGTAACTGTCGTTCACGTGAAGTTAAACTACTTAAATTTAATTCTCCTTGAAAACAGCATAAATAAGATAGTACTTGAGAGATTAAAGAGTGCGGTCAGATTGACAGGTTGGTGGACGGGACTCACCAAGGCACCGAGGATGAAGAAGACCATGAAGGTCCTGCCGATGACAGTCTGACAGAAGATGTCCCCGTAGCCGACTGTGGACATTGTGACAAGCATGAAGTAGACACTCTCCCAGTACGTCATGTAGTGGGGGTTGCTGAAGTTGTAGAATGGATCTCCAGAGTTCTCCACCTGCAAGAGGAACATCACACAGTGAGGAGCATGAGGACTTGTGAAGATGTCATCAGCAGTGGGGGTTGCTGAAGTTGTAGAACGGGTCTCCAGAGTTCTCCACCTGCAGGAGGAACACCACACAGTGAGGGGGCATGAGGACTTGTGAAGATGTCATCAGCAGTGGGGGTTGCTGAAGTTGTAGAACGGGTCTCCAGAGTTCTCCACCTGCAGGAGGAACACCACACAGTGAGGGGGCATGAGGACTTGTGAAGATGTCATCAGCAGTGGGGGTTGCTGAAGTTGTAGAACGGGTCTCCAGAGTTCTCCACCTGCAGGAGGAACACCACACAGTGAGGGGGCATGAGGACATGTGAAGATGTCATCAGCAATGGGGGTTGCTGAAGTTGTAGAACGGGTCTCCAGAGTTCTCCACCTGCAGGAGGAACACCACACAGTGAGGGGGCATGAGGACATGTGAAGATGTCATCAGCAGTGGGGGTTGCTGAAGTTGTAGAACGGGTCTCCAGAGTTCTCCACCTGCAAGAGGAACACCACACAGTGAGGGGGCATGGGAACTTGTGAAGATGTCATTAGCAAGCACATTTGGGGAGAATGTCAGCAAGTAAATGTAAAAAGTAAAAAACATAATTAGCAAGGACTTTCAGATATCCTTAATAAAACCATGTGAAGACATAATTAGCAAAGGCATTTGGAGAACTTCAGCAAATAAATATAAAACATAATCAGCAAGGACATTCATAAATCCTTGGCAAAATCATGTGAAGTCATCATTAGCAAAGTTATTTTGAGAACTTTACCAAGTACGTTATGAAGACATGATCAACAAGGTCATTCAGAGATCCTTGACAAGTACCTGTGAAGACATCACCAGCAAGGATATACACATATCTTCAGCAAAGAGACAAGAACATGCCACATAACATCACAAAGAAATGTAAAGTTTGTCATTATAAGAACCATGTGCTGTCGCACGTACACTTGTCCAGGATGTCAGCAATCTCTGGTATAAAAGTCAAAGTGGAAAGATACACCTTTGTTTAGTTGATATTTCTAATTGACTGCTAAGCATTTTTTGAAACATCACACTGCATCACACAAATTAATCCACTAATTTTTTATACCACATGACTAAGAATACTATCATGGATAAACAATGGAAGGATGAAGACGAGACTGCACTCACGAGATGTACAAAGCCCGCTGCTGTGAACCAGATGCTGATGAGTGTGGACACGAGCTGACATAGTCGTATACTGTTGCTGGTCTTCAAAATGTTCAGGTACTGCAGCACGTCTGGGATGGTCATCAGCCGCAGCACTCGGGTGAAGCGCAGGCCTACAGGAACAGCAGCAGACATGAGGACATGGACAGCACATGGTCTACAGGAACAGTAAAGTAATGGTAAGTACTTATATAGTCAAGTATCCAGTCCTCAAGAACATGCCCAAGCTTCGACATCTCAGCACAGGATTCAATCCCGGGTTCTCTCGGTCAAGAGTCCAAAGCTCTAGCCACTGCATCATTGCGCTCCACAGCAGCAGATATGAACACAGAGTACACAGTCTACAGGAACAGTAGTTGAGTAGAAAATAACAAAAACAACAGCGCAATCAATAGCACGAATGCAAACGTTCAGCTGAATGGCCATATAAGGAGGAAGATGACAAAAACATGTAAAAAGTCTTGATAAAAGTATGGACAAATTCCTGTCGACAGTTCTCAGATATAAACAATGTAAAATATGCAGATATGTCTTCTAGCAAAGATAATCATGTTAACAGTTTCAACTGTGCAATTATGTTTAAATATTATACTGCTGAACTGTATACACCTATGAGACATCCGGTCTAGGACATCACCTTACTTGACACTGGTAACTGATCACGTTACTTATGCGCTGGGTATGGCAGTGTCATTCTAATTCTGAACTTTGATTAACACTTCCAGGAAGTCACTCTGGGTAATGGCTTATCAGTAGATGCTTATTTACAAACACAGTGGACCCTTGTGCCATAAACTCAATTAGTGTCTTTTAGTGACCATTAGTATCCTTGACCAAGTCATCTTTATTCCTTTGACTAGTGCTTAACCTTTATTTCTATGACATAAGTGAAGCTGACACAACAGATCAGAGCATCACAGAAACATAGAGCAGCAGGATACAAAAGAGCAAACATAGTACTGTTGAACCACTCGTTCTGTTCTTCTCCTTGTTCCCTCTACAGGGGTGAGGTCAGGTATAGTTTTGTTGAACCACTCGTCCTGTTCTTCCTCCTTGTTCCCTCTACAGCGGTGAGGTCAGGTATAGTTTTGTTGAACCACTCGTCCTGTTCTTCCTCCTTGTTCCCTGTACAGGGGTGAGGTCAAGTATAGTATTGTTGAACCACTCGTTCTGTTCTTCCTCCTTGTTCCCTCTACAGGGGTGAGGTCAGGTGTAGTATTGTTCAACCACTCGTCCTGTTCTTCCTCCTTGTCCCTCTACAGGGATGAGGTCAGGTATGGTATTGTTGAACCACTCGTTCTGTTCTTCCTCCTTGTTCCCTCTACAGGGGTGAGGTCAGGTGTAGTATTGTTGAACCACTCGTCCTGTTCTTCCTCCTTGTTCCCTCTACAGGGATGAGGTCAGGTATGGTATTGTTGAACCACTTGTCCTGTTCTTCCTCCTTGTTCCCTCTACAGGAGTGAGGTCAGGTGTAGTATTGTTGAACCACTCGTCCTGTTCTTCCTCCTTGTCCCTCTACAGGGGTGAGGTCAGGTATGGTATTGTTGAACCACTTGTCCTGTTCTTCCTCTTTGTTCCCTCTACAGGAGTGAGGTCAGGTGTAGTATTGTTGAACCACTCGTCCTGTTCTTCCTCCTTGTCCCTCTACAGGGGTGAGGTCAGGTATGGTATTGTTGAACCACTTGTCCTGTTCTTCCTCCTTGTTCCCTCTACAGGAGTGAGGTCAGGTATGGTATTGTTGAACCACTCGTCCTGTTCTTCCTCCTTGTCCCTCTACAGGGGTGAGGTCAGGTATGGTATTGTTGAACCACTCGTCCTGTTCTTCCTCCTTGTTCCCTGTACAGGGGTGAGGTCAGGTATGGTATTGTTGAACCACTTGTCCTGTTCTTCCTCCTTGTTCCCTCTACAGGGGTGAGGTCAGGTATAGTATTGTCGAACCACTCGTCCTGTTCTTCCTCCTTGTTCCCTCTACAGGGGTGAGGGTCAGGTACAGCACTTGTTACTAGTCGGCTTGACTATTGTAATTCCCTTTTTCACAATATAGCCCTTAAGGATATCACTAAGTTACAATGTGTACAGAATTGCATAGCTAGGGTTGTGACTCAGTCTCCGCAGTTTTCTCACTCAGTGTCTCTTCTGAAGTCTTTGCACTGGCTTTCTGTCCAATACCATACTATTTTTAAGATGTGTACCATTACCTATCAGGCACTTTTATGTAAGCAATTAGCATATTTATATTCATTGCTTACTCCTGTAAAAAGCCTATTCAGCTTCGATCATCTAGTTCTGATATACTTTTTGTTCCTAGAATCAATACTACCCCGGGGTAATATCAAAACTACGGCATTTTCTATTGCTGCACCAACCCTCTGGAATATGCTCCCTCTTAGTGTTAGATCAGTTGAAAATGTTATACAATTTTGCCGTCATTTACAAACTTACCTTTATAACCTTGCGTATCCACCTTAGCTCCCTGGCGTATCGACCCATCTGCTGACGACTTTAATATGGCTCATCAATTTTGATAGACTAACCCTTTTGTATTGATGCACCACTGAGCTTGGTTTCCGAGGATTTAGGTGCAAAAGAAGTTACCTTATTATTATAACTTCCTGTCAGTAGCCCTCCTCTCTCTATCTTTCTTCTTCACCCGCTTGTCTCATGTCCCTCCTCACACAGTCCTCCCACCTCAGTTATGGCCTTCCCTTCTCCTGTGTCCTTGGTCTTCCGCCTCGGCTCTCTTTGTAAGTTTGCCTGCATCCATCCTTGCCAAGTGGCCTGCCCATCTCATCCGGCTACTCACCAGTCTTCCTGTTAGGCTGCATTCCATCCCAGCCCCTTTCCTCAGGTCAGTCATCCTTCTTCTGTCTACCCTCTTTGTTCTTGTGATTCTTCTAACCCAGTTGTTCTCACAAACTTGCAGCTTCCATTGATGTTGTTTTGTCAATGCTACCATCTCCAGACGATACAGGTATGCTGGCCTTGCTGGTGTAATACATGCTCTCAGGGCTTTCCCTTTCAGTTTATTCAGTTTGTCTGTCTATAGAAATGCAATAATTCAAAATCAGTCACAAGATCTCCAGACATCCAGATACGTGTACATGATTCAATAAGGTGAAACTGGCATGTTTTTTTCTCTTCACAATCAAACTTCATAGTGGCGAGAAACCAAGTTTGAACTCATCCAGAGTCTCAGATGTAGGGACAACTTGCCAACGGTGCTACGTGACCCATGAGAAAGTAATTAATCAAGTTCATTATTCATGTTGACTTGGAAAGTTCCCTACTTGGCACAAGACACCTACTTAGTGAATCAAATTGAAATCAGTGCCACATCAAGTCCTTTCACCATCAGGCACAGTAAACATGATATGAAGAAGATCTACCAGGAAAGAATTCACTACACTGTATGATAAAGATAAGTAACAAAATATGTGTTTGTGCATTTCATATCTTATTTATACAAATGATAATAATGACATCCATGGGTAGCCAATACATTATGGTGTTGATGTGGCATACAAGTAATTCAGATATCTTTATTTTATTTTGGGCATGGTGAAAAGATAGAAGCATAGAGACAATACCAGTTGGCTGTCTGGCTAGTGTCTGGGGTACAAATGGATGCAAGCAATTCTGTCAAGAAAGAAATGGAAAGTGGAAATGTTTCAAGTGTTTTAACTACTTTGATAAGCAATGTTGGCATGGTACCTACCTAACCAGTTTTAATGCAAATGGCATTGATGACCAGTATCAAAGTGGTACCCACCTAGCCAGTTTTAACATTAACAGCACTACTGGTAATAATGATTACCAATTTTGATGTGGTATCTACCAGGCAAATTTTAACTCCAGTGACATTGATGAGAAGTTTTGATGTGGTACCTACCAAGCAAATGTTCATTTGAGTGACGCTGATGAGCAGTTTTACTGAGATACTTACCTAGCCAGTTTCTGTTTAAGTAGATGGCGACAAACGAAGGCGGGATCGTGAAGTAGTCGACAAATGAGTAAATCTCGACGAGGAACCATAGTTTGTCCGCAGCCGCAACAAACTACAACACACAGAAGTCCATTCACAAGTGACATTGTCTGAATCTTATATTTGTCAATGAAAGTAAAATATTGCAAAAACATCAATGAATTTCATTTTCATTTAGTATTGATTCTTCTTAATACACATCTATGAAGTTCGAACTCACTTCGACATTTCAACCACCGTCGGCAGTCTTCATCTGGAACTGATGAAGACTGCCAACAGTGATCGAAATGTCAAAGTGAGTATGAACTTCAGTTCATCGCTGTGTATTAAGAAAAATCAATACTATATCTGATTTTTCAACTTGATGAACATTTTCACGAATTAATTTTCCCTTGGGTGGGTGGAGGGGAGGGATGAAGCTACCGATAACTCACTTTGGTTGCATGCAGCGGCATATAGCAATGTCTTCAGAGCATCACATCAAAATTGTATTTAAAATAATTGTACATCATAGAATAAGAACAAATAAGAAACCATACAGCATACTAAGTCAAGACAGATAATCATTTAATGCAGTCATGATGTATGAAGCAATTCTGAGGATATGCTATGTCACGACGGTTCATATGTTATGGTAAACTTTGGAGGTCTGTAGTTATGTGCATCATAAAAAGATTAACATTTACAATGATACCAGTGCTATCCGTGCAAGGTCAATTTGTTATAAAGTTATGGGTGGTGAATTTACCTTCCAGAACAACTCACGTTTTAACATACAACATCAAAATTAGGTATTTACATTTTAAATCACATGCCATTCAATCCAAAACACGCATCAAGACACTTTCAAGATAATTCCAAATTGCTACATTCAAATTGGCAATAAGGTGTTTGTTAACTACAACAAACAAAAATCAATACTTTCACCCCTGCGAATGTTTTTGTCTTTTCTCAGTTTTGTGAAATGAACATTACAGTCAAAATAGTAACAACCTGTCACAAATTCCAAGACCTTTCCTATAAACTGCCTCTCAGGGAAACACACCGGCCTAAATGGTTCAGCCACCCATGATTCTTGGGAATAACAATACAGACGCAATAAGAGCGCCGAGTCCAAGCAAGCTACTCAATCAGACTGTAGCACACAGACACGCCAAAGGACATGTGCAGACATATATAATCATTGCACAGAACTAAATCAGCACTACGTAGAGACCGTTCCCGCTCATAGAGCATGTCGGGAATGCATCACATAAACGTGGTACTGGTTTATGACATTATGTATTTTCCTTATCATGTCATTAGAACTTCTAAGGTCGGGTATATTTAACAACAATGGTCGAGTAACTGTAAAAATAAATGTATATAATTCTTAAAGGGAATAACAACATCTACTGCTTGAATTCATATTATATTACATCCTGCTATCTATTTCCATTTTCTACACAAAACAAAGTGTAAAGAAAATCAATGGCTTGGTGTCAGAATTGAACCGGCGTCGCCCGATTGCAAAATAAATGACAAGAAACCAACGCGTTTACTAAATGAGGTAGTGACACCGACAGAAATTTATTGACTGATTTAAGTTGGTATGATAAATTGTACAACTCCTCCTTCATACATCGATATTCTAGTGATATTATGAAAGTATACACGTGACTTTCTGTAGCTGGATACAATATATGCTTGCTATGTATGTATATTGATGTAGATTATCTCCCGTTGGTTGCATTCGATGTAATTATTCTGAAAAACGAGCCCAAGCTCAGCAAAACCTTGTCGACTTGTAGGCTCATTTCATTCATTGTTTTGAATAAAATTCGATTCATGTGGAACCGTAAGACAACTGCTTGTTCCTCTATGATGACTAGTGTTTGTATTACATCGGACTATTGCACAACAACTCATTCTGACGCTCGTTTCGATCCAAAAACTATCCTTGTAAACTTGCTCTGAATGCATGGAAAGGGTCGGCCTGATGCGAGTGTGGGTCATACGTTACGTCACAATACCACGTAATCGCCTAGCTCATTAAATTTTTATTTTCTGTGGAAATCACTACACAGACGGGTTTAAAATCGAATTTATGCTACAAATATATTTTTTGGTATTTTTTTAATGTTACATACAATGTTAAACTTTGTGTACACGTGGAAAATGGATTTTAGCTAATGCCTTGTTTTTATTTCCTTTAAAGGTTTAAATACTGCGTTCCAACACCTCTGATAATAGAGCTACTTGGTCCATGCACAAGCCATTAACTATTCTTAAATGCTTACTGTAATATGTGATCAGCACGAACACCATGCTGTTTCCATGTGATCAGCACGAACACCATGCTGTTTCCATGTGATCAGCACGAACACCATGCTGTTTCCATGTGATCAGCACGAACACCATGCTGTTTCCATGTGATCAGCACAAACACCATGCTGTTTCCATGTGATCAGCACGAACACCATGCTGTTTCCATGTGATCAGCACAAACACCATGCTTTTCAGAAACTCCTCATCTAAGACAACATCTTACAGGGTGCACATGCACTTGGTTAGCCCTAGTCTGTACTGCCTGTAGTTGCATCAGATCTGGGGCCAGTTTCATGAAGCATACTTAAAGTTATGCAATTATTATCGTCACTTGTTTGCGTAAATCCTATGTTCGCTTATATTAAAAAAATCACATAATTTACTAAGACAATCATTTTAGCTTTAAGAACGTTCTTAGCCGCTTCATGAAACTGGCCCCCGATGCAGAATTACTTGACCAAAAAGATAATATGACACAAGCATTAGCAACTTAGCAATCAGCAGGAAGCCTAAGGTCAGGTAATCACCTGAACCCAAGGTGGTTAGTGAGTAATCTCATGGCAAGTGGAACTTATGCAAATGATCAGACAGAAACAGAGTAGAAACATCTTTAGCAATTTCTTCAGACCAATATGAGAAAACCATATTTTCAATATTCTGACAGCTAGTGACTGGGTCAAGAATAAAGATTTCTGTTTTTCCTTGTGCTTGCGTTATGACATTATGTATTTTCCTTATCATGTCATTAGAACTTCTAAGGTCGGGTATATTTAACAACAATGGTCGAGTAACTGTAAAAATAAATGTATATAATTCTTAAAGGGAATAACAACATCTACTGCTTGAATTCATATTATATTACATCCTGCTATCTATTTCCATTTTCTACACAAAACAAAGTGTAAAGAAAATCAATGGCTTGGTGTCAGAATTGAACCGGCGTCGCCCGATTGCAAAATAAATGACAAGAAACCAACGCGTTTACTAACTGAGGTAGTGACACCGACAGAAATTTATTGACTGATTTAAGTTGGTATGATAAATTGTACAACTCCTCCTTCATACATCGATATTCTAGTGATATTATGAAAGTATACACGTGACTTTCTGTAGCTGGATACAATATATGCTTGCTATGTATGTATATTGATGTAGATTATCTCCCGTTGGTTGCATTCGATGTAATTATTCTGAAAAACGAGCCCAAGCTCAGCAAAACCTTGTCGACTTGTAGGCTCATTTCATTCATTGTTTTGAATAAAATTCGATTCATGTGGAACCGTAAGATAACTGCTTGTTCCTCTGTGATGACTAGTGTTTGTATTACATCGGACTATTGCACAACAACTCATTCTGACGCTCGTTTCGATCCAAAAACTATCCTTGTAAACTTGCTCTGAATGCATGGAAAGGGTCGGCCTGATGCGAGTGTGGGTCATACGTTACGTCACAATACCACGTAATCGCCTAGCTCATTAAATTTTAATTTTCTGTGGAAATCACTACACAGACGGGTTTAAAATCGAATTTATGCTACAAATATATTTTTTTGTATTTTTTTAATGTTCTCGAATGTTACATACAATGTTAAACTTTGTGTACACATGGAAAATGGATTTTAGCTAATGCCTTGTTTTTATTTCCTTTAAAGGTTTAAATACTGCGTTCCAACACCTCTGATAATAGAGCTACTTAGTCCATGCACAAGCCATTAACTATTCTTAAATGCTTACTGTAATATGTGATCAGCACGAACACCATGCTGTTTCCATGTGATCAGCACGAACACCATGCTGTTTCCATGTGATCAGCACGAACACCATGCTGTTTCCATGTGATCAGCACGAACACCATGCTGTTTCCATGTGATCAGCACGAACACCATGCTGTTTCCATGTGATCAGCACGAACACCATGCTGTTTCCATGTGATAGGCAAAACTCTTGGTGTACAAACATCCTGGTTAGTCTGTGGAAAAACACTGACCCAATATACCGACATATTTCTTTACACAATAACATAAAAATGCTGCTCAGGTAGTGTTTTTTAGAGTGAGAGTTGAACTTCGCTTGATGATTACCTTGGTGATACAGCCACCTTGTCATTGTGGTCACCCTGGTAGTAGGAAAATCCACAATTATCTCCATAACAGTAAATTTTTGGATTTGAGTCCCACCAATATGGTCACCTCTTTATTCAGTGTACTTACTGGAAATAGTGAGTTGCCACTGTACTGTGTTTAACAATTTTTTTTTTTTAAATGTAGGTCTACATATTAATTAACAATGGTTACCAAATAAAAATGAACTACATATTGCTCCTGAAAACTTTTACATCCTGAAGGATATCTATCAGTATTTGTGAATCCTTTGATTGATTTTCCGCATATTCCATGTAGACTGCACAGCTTTTTACCGACGTTGACAAAAATAAAAATAAACATACACATCGGCTATCAACATGTATTTTGGTCTTGTCTGGTGTAGTTTCAGTTTATGATTCACCTGCATTCACAAACTCAATGGCAGGGTCCAAGTTGCCATAATGTGCCTTCATTCCGGAGCTTCGAATCTAACGACAACCAACTTGCTACAAGGATTTTTCTTCTAAATTTTGATAAATGATGATTTTCGACTAGAACAACATATAAAGTCACTGATGTGGTAGACATGAAATAACGTGATGGTAGACATGAAATAACGTGATGGTAGACATGAAATAACGTGATGACAGTCAGACCCAGAGCACCTGCAATGTATGACTCCCCTTTGATGGGAAGTTGAAAGCCAACCATCATTACCCTTGTTATCCCCTATCCCTCATTGTTCCACTCTCTCAACCTCTTCTATCATTTATTATTCCGCAGGCCGCACCTGGTGACCGGTAATTTTGCAAAAGCGAAATTTTTAGAATAACGTCAAATGCCAAAGTGACGGTAGCTAAAAATACTTAAATATTGTTCATGTTCTACATAAACTTTCTTACCAACAGTTAAAAACTGTAGGTAGTTTAACTCAGAATGCAACATCAATTAACAAAGAACAATGTAGAATAGATAAATATCGTAAATGTTTTATTATTGAGATTGTCTTGATTTTAATTCACTTGAAAGCAAAACTTTGAGTAGGTCTAATGGTAGAAAATGTCGACTGTGGGAAAAGACATCAACAAAGCACTGCCGTTGAAGTCGACTTGAATCGGCTTAATTGGTAGTTTTTCCTAATTGGTCACTGTGATACAACCCATAACTCTGGCCTGATCCAATCAGCAGTAAGCTTAAGTGGTCCCTGTACATGCAATCCAATCAGCCCAGTCATCAAAGTCTCTTTATGGCCCATAATTACAACGATTATCATTCATGGACCTACAAAGCCATTGATTAAAAGCTGGCAAAGAGTAAAGGTAATTTTATTAAGATGGTGTGTCAGCTTAATAGTACAACAAATTAGAAAATAAAACAAGTACCACATCGTTTAGTATATTTACCTCTAGCAAAACTTTTTTTGTTTTTCTTCTGTATAATTTCGGCCGCGAGATTCAGCACGACCATGAATTCAGTCTGCTGAATCGCGTGCCAATGGCCGATAAACAATTAGTAAACAGGATTAAGGTTCAGGGACGGAGAGAAAAACTCACAGATTGAAGAGCAACTGTTATTAATATCATCTTGGTCAACCCACAAAGGTCATGCTTACATGAAAATCAAGTTTACGGGAAATAAACAAACAGTGTCATACATAACTGGTCTATGAGCTGATAAAAGAAATGCCACTAAAACTAAGAAGTTGTACCCGTAACCATGCCAAACATTCTGCACGAGTCGCAGACCAGCATATGTTACATTTGCCAGAAATAGCGTCGTCTCTTAGAACCATCAAAACTGAGGTTGCCAAGGCCTTCCCTCACACGCCTTACAATCACTGGCTACCTCTGCAAAAGTGGGCAATATTTAGCCGGACGGGGCTCATCTAACTCTCGCAATACACTCTTAGACCTGCACGGAACACATGTCAGTACTTACAAAGGCAGCACATAGTGTTGGTACAAATATGTCAACATATAGTGTGTTCTACGACTTCTAGTACTGCTTCTGTACAGAGGAACTAGACTGATAATTTCTTCACATTCGTTATCATGCACACATTTAATATGCTGTATTTACCAAGCTCAGTGGTCATCAATACAAAAGGGTTAGTCAATCTTAGAATCGATAAGCTATATTAAAGTCGTCAACAGATGGATTGATACACCAGGTAGCTGAGGTGATGACAAAACTATTCTTTAGGTAATCGCGTACAAAATGGTTGATGTACATTCAAACAGTGTTTTAAAACCGAATGGCCACTGATCATAATGCTAAAGAACAGTCTGCACAGTTCTTCAAATTTGCTAAAAAATCATCAAGCATGTGAAATATATATAAAATTATACATTATGTGATCAGCATCCTAGTCAGTTGGTGGAGTAGTACAAATAATCAGATGTGGTCTGTGGCCTTGTCCAATTAGTTGCGTTACCCTGCCACTGTCTCAGGCAGTTACAGGCAATTACACCAGGATGCAATTTGCCAATATACCCTTTCACCTAAAATCATAAATATTGTCTACTACACAAAGTATTTTGAGTTGTTTTCTGAGAAGACCCCCTCCTTTAGATCAACCCTGCTAACAGGTGCTGTCCGCAGTCAATGTTGTATTACGCATTGCAAAGGAGAGGTAACCTAAGGTTGAAAGCAGGCAGGTGTTTGGCAGGAGGCCTCTTAATCACACAGACATCTATTGCAGTAACCTACCACCGAGACAATAGCAACGCACGCATATAGAAACACGTTCATTCTATCAACTATATCGTTGTCTCAAAGGACAAAATCACAGCTAGTTTTCCCTAGTATTACATGATAATTGAGGTGGGCTGTTTGATTGTTTTTATTAAATTACCTCGCCCAATATTTGCTGAAATTGCCACCTCATATTCATAGCTATTTATCATGCCCAAAGCATTTGTTACATCGCAATGAATTCAATGATTTCAAATTCATGTCATGGTTCACTTTGGAAGAATTAAACTGACATGAATGAACAATGGTATGTTTACGACAGTGAAAGATATTCCCCTTGACATCCACACAAGAACCCTTACACACATAAAACACCAGCACTTAAGTTATTCCATGTGGTCAAAGCCGCTATTACCAACATATAAAAAAACTGCAACAAGGTGGCACGCCCCAGATGCCCTTTGAGTGCATTGTGCCTTTGGCGCTCAACCTGTCTACGCCACCATTATTGTACCAAGGGGAAACAAGCTGCATGATCAAAAACAAGGGCATCTTCATCTTCTATTACAGCTCATGCCTCTAGATATATGTCAAGTTGCATGCATTTGCACTGTTGGTGGATGGTAGAGACACCACCAGCTTTGCCAAGTTACACACATATAAAGTTATCCCCTGTGTTGAATATTTTAATAATAAATAATTTTAATATATTTTATATAGCGCCAGATCCAACATTTTTCATGGCACTTCACAACATACTAAAATACATAAAATAGTGTAGAATTAGAAAATAATAATAATGTATTACAAATACTATGAATAATTTAAAACAAATACAGCAATAAAATGGGGTAGAATTTCTATATAATGGAATAATTCAATCAATATATTAGGTGGAGGTAATAAGAATTAGTAAAACATTAATACTGTACAATAATACTAATAACTAAATAAATGTATAAATATATATATATATACATATACTTCCCCTGACAAAGAAAGAGACTACGTAGACGGGATAGTAAGACACATATTTCCCCTCCCAGGTGCCAGGTGTGCTGCGATTGGGCAAGTTGTACCCAAGTTCTATAAGTTGATTCAGTTGTCTGCTGGCCTCTGGTTCAAGCCCAGTATCCCCTGGTCCTGAGACAGGCCCCCAGCCACCGAGTCACCCGCCACAGGAGAGTGGGTAACTCTGTGGTGATGCAATAGATGATGGACACCGCCAGGAGAGGGGGCCAAGGACTAAAGTCAAAGACCCTCATGAAGAACTGTGACAACAGCATCATAACAGGCAAGGCCCGAGATGAAACACAGCAACTTCTCATTTTATGAGTTAAAATTTCTTTTTGGACGAAAAACTAAAGGCAACTTTATTTAAAATTGCATTTCCACCCTAAGTCCTCAGTGATCCTATCTAATGATGACTCTTGCGCATCCCAATTCATAATTAATGACCACTCTGGAAAGTTGTGCTTATCAGCTCTTGTTTTCGACGATGTAAGCATTACAGAAGTTTATTATTATATTGATTTATTTCCATTAATATTCTCACCAGTCCTGTATAAAGGTGTTAACATTAACTTGTCTGTCTGAGTTTATTGCTATGTGGAAGGCATAGTCTGCAATAAACAAGCTGCAAATGTAAGGACATCTTCACATTGGTCTCAGACTCTCAGCACTTTCACTTTCCTGGAGCTGGGATTGCCAAGGATTGTCCTAGCCTTTTGACCTGGTGTGGATGAGTTGAACCAGGTCAGAAGAACAGCCTCATTAAATACTTTATGTAGGGAATTATGTAATTTCTAATCTAGGATGCTGATGATCTGTTTGACAGTTCAGACACTATTTAGATACTGGGGGTAGTTTCCATCTCTCCAAAGACCAAGTCCTCCTAGTCCAGCGGATATGTGCAGGAAAATGACAGAAGTATGCACTTTTTGATTAAAGCAAGACACATTGCTCATATATTCTGCATACCAAGGGGACCATTTTAAAGACTGGAGGTATTCAAGATTTTGCTGCATTCAAAACTGGCGGCCATTTTTTTTGGCAGTCGTCAATATAAATGTAACGATATCTTAATAATTGCGCTACGTAGAGCCGTACAGTTTACGTTTTTGAATAGCCTGGAGGATAGCGATTTAAAAAAGTATAACATTTTACTACGTCGACCCGCCTAGATCCGCCATTTTTAAAGATGTCGCCCTTCAAAGCATATTATTCCCATATCTCAAGAACTACACAACATAGAGCCACAAAGTTTATGTCAAAATGTATGTTTTTAGATGCGATGATTTCAAATACATTACTTTTGACCTTCATGGACTTTAATATACCTGCCATTTTGATATATCCACCATTTTGAAAGATGGCGGTAGACAAAGCCTATTATTCCCGTGTCTTAATATTTACATATCGTTGAGCCTTGAAGTTGGTGCCAAAACATGTTTTGGGATGCGACGAAGTTAAGGGTGTTATTTAGATATTCTCAAAAATGGGCAATGTCACTTCAAACATTAGATTATGATGCCTATACCTTCTAAATCTACAGCAACGATTTCAAAACATTTCACACATTTCACTGACACTCGCTGCATTGGCACAGCATTGTGCAGCGCAGTTTGGCTTTGAAACACAGACACTGTCCTCTGCAGCTTTCGTGCAGCCACAGTTGATGATCACACGGCAAGCTGTGCCTGCAGGTGGCAGTGTCATCAACTGCACCTACCATTCAGACACGTTCTCCTTTCATGTCCAGCCGAAGTCTGGTGCTTTCAGCAGGACCTAGCCCCAGATGTGGCAAGCCTGGTAGCCCACTCACAGTGGTGTTGCATGAGGGCATCCTGTGTTGGTGGAATCTTTTTGATCTCCCTTCCTTTCTGTGTGAAGTGGATCTGTCTGCCCGGTTCACGTGGACCTCAGAACTGCCTCGGCCGTACAGTACAATAACGTACCTCTCGATGGTAGGAAGAACGTCTCTCAGGATATCTGTTGAGGGATTGTCTGCACGAGCACACAGCGCAGGCACTACAGCACTGAAAGCATTCCATGATGCCCATGCGTGCTTTTGCTTCTTTCAACGGAACACGATGTTGTATGACACCTGGTCAGTGCATGGAAGACATTTGTCAAGACCAAGCTCGTGTGCAGTAGCAGTTGCATCGACGTATCAGAATGATTTCCGATCGCTACCACAAGACTTTCACAGCCAAGTCAGCGAGCAAAGCTGACGGCTAGAACGACAACATCAGTGTCAAACTCTTCTCATGCAGTCTTCCTTGCGTCCCACCATCTGCAGCATGCAGCAGCATCCGGGTGTCAGCATCTTCGTGTGTACATGGTGATAGCTGGACTATTACCACAATTTAAACAACTTTCGTTTTCTTTGATTCAAGTACGCAATTGATGTCTGCGGGGGCAAGGGGGCACTTGCCCCCTGGATTTAATTTTGTTTGTATATACGTCAGTTATAGTATATGTTAGACTTTTGTTAGCCTTACATTTCATGTAATATCTTTACATTTTGTAATATATATATTTATATATATATAACACAATGGATGGCCAAGTACCACAGCACGAGAATCTTCACCACTTCGAACAAATTCACAAGCAGCTAGCTATCCTGGCTGCAACAGCTTCTGGCAAGACCAGCCAAGATGCACACCATTTGCAGTGCGCATCTGAAACGTCGACATTCTTGGTGTGCCTGGTCATCATGGCGAAATATTGACGGTCGTTGGAGCCAGTGACACAAGCTTTGCAAGCTGTTCAACTCGATGTTCTCAAAGTTCACGATTACATCCAGCAGCTGTTGCTCATATTGGAAACTCACAGAAGAGAAGCTGAAGAACACTTTAATGAAGACATAATGGTGCAAACTGACAAGATTGCAAAGGCACTTGGAATTGAGTTGCGTATGCCTCACCAGTGTGGACGTCTAACTCAACGACCAAACCACTAGAGCAAGACAGTGGAGTAGTATTATTAGGTGGCAATATTCATTCCATACCTGGAATCCATAATCAAGTCACTAGGAAATCGGTTTGCTCTCGGAAACGAGCAGTTTTATATAATGACTGTTATCACAACACACACACACATAATAACTTGAAATTAGAATTATTGCACTGTCTTAATCAGATATGCATTAATTAAAAGGTTTCAGTAATCTTCAAACAAAGGTGGTGAATTTCACATGCCTGATCTTCTTATTCTCAAGACAAGGTAAACAACTCTACGTAAAGATATTGCCACAACGATTCTGCCTACCACCACATAAATATTTCATCAGTATTTGACCCATGTAACCTGTGAAAACCCAATTGGCGTGCGAATGGCCGATAAACAGTTAGTAAACAGGATTAAGGTTCAGGGACGGAGAGAAAAACTCACAGATTGAAGAGCAACTGTTATTAATATCATCTTGGTCAACCCACAAAGGTCATGCTGACATGAAAATCACGTTTACGTGAAATAAACAAACACTTTCATACATAACTGGTCTATAAGTTGATAAAAGAAATGCCACTAAAACTAAGAAGTTGTACCCGTAACCATGCCAAACATTCTGCACGAGTCGCAGACCAGGATATGTTACATTTGCCAGAAATAGTCTCTTAGAACCATCAAAACTGAGGTTGCCAAGGCCTTCCCTCACACGCCTTACAATCACTGGCTACCTCTGCAAAAGAGGGCAATATTTAGCCGGACGGGGCTCATCTAACTCTCGCAATACACTCTTAGATCTGCACGGAACACATGTCAGTACTTACAAAGGCAGCACATAGTGTTGGTACAAATATGTCAAACTATAGTGTTCTACAACTTCTAGTACTGCTTCTGGGAAATGTTTTCGTTTGATTTGCATATTTTCTATAACCCAAACACTTGCTTCCTAAGTGCTACTGTACAGAGGAACTAGACTGGTCATTTCTTCACATTCGTTATCATGCACACATATATATATATGCTGTATTTACCAAGCTCAGTGGTCATCAATACAAAAGGGTTAGTCAATCTTAGAATCGATAAGCTATATTAAAGTCGTCAACAGATGGATTGATACACCAGGTAGCTGAGGTGATGACAAAACTATTCTTTAGGTAATCACGTACAAAATGGTTGATGTACATTCAAACAGTGTTTTAAAACCGAATGGCCACAATAACACAGTTCTTCAAATTTGCAAAAAAATCATCAAGCATGTGAAATATATATAAAAGTATACATTATGTGATCAGCATCTTAGTCAGTTGGTGGAGTGGTACAAATAATCAGATGTGGTCTATGGCCTTGTCCAATTAGTTGCGCTACCCCGCCACTGTCTCAGGCTGTTACAGGCAATTACACCAGGATGCAATTTGCCAATATACCCTTTCACCTAAAATCATAAATATTGTCTACTACACAAAATATTTTGAGTTGTTTTCTGAGAAGACCCCCTCCTTTAGATCAACCCTGCTAACAGGTGCTGTCCGCAGTCAATGTTGTATTACGCATTGGAAAGGAGAGGTAACCTTGGGTTGAAAGCAGGCATGTGTTTGGCAGGAGAGGCATCTTAATCAACAAGGCATCTATTGCAGTAACCTACCACCGAGACAATGGCAACGCACGCATATAGAAACACGTTCATGCTATCAACTATATCGTTGTCTCGAAGGAGCCGGTCGCCGATCTACTGGCGAACTCTCAATAAATATACAAACTGAGAACGACACTAAAACATACCCCAGAAAATGGACAGGTAAATGTTCAACAAGAGGACCACATTAATGAGAGCGATGTTATGCAATCAACATGGTCCTGAAGAAGTGTAATGGCCAATACAATATTACATAAAAAGTACATACATGGGGTGAGGAATATATGAAGACATCTGGCAGTGTTCCCCCTAGTATTACATGATAATTGAGGTGGGCTGTTTGATTGTTTTTATTAAATTACCTCGCCCAATATTTGCTGAAATTGCCACCTCATATTCATAGCTATCTATTTATCATGCCCAAAACATGTGTTACATTGCAATGAATTCAATGATTTCAAATTCATGTTATGGTTCACTTTGGGTGTTCGAAGAATTAAAATGACAAGTTACACACGTATAAAGTTATCCCCTGTGTTGGATCCTTTAATAATAAATAATTTTACTATATTTTATATAGCGCCAGATCCAAATTTTGTCATGGCACTCCACAACTAACACACAAAATAGTGTAGAATTTGAAAATAATACTAATGTATTACAAATATTACAAATAATATGAACAATTTAAAACAAATACAGCAATAAAATGGTGTTGAATTTCTATATAATGGAATAATTCAATCAATATATTAGGTGCAGGTAATAAGAATTATTTAAACATTAATACTGTACAATAATACTAATAACTAAATAAATGTATAAATATATATATATATATATATACATATACTTCCCCTGGCAAAGAAAGAGGTTACGTAGGCGGGATAGTAAGACACATATTTCCCCTCCCAGGTGCCAGGTGTGCTGCGATTGGGCAAGTTGTACCCAAGTTCTATAAGTTGACTCAGTTGTCTGCTGGCCTCTGGTTCAAGCCCAGTACCCCCTGGTCCTGAGACAGGCCCCCAGCCACCGAGTCACCCGCCACAGGAGAGCGGGTAACTCTGTGGTGATGCAAGAGATGATGGCCAGGAGAGGGGGCCAAGGACTAAAGTCAAAGACCCTCATGAAGAACTGTGACAACAGCATCATAACAGGCAAGGCCCGAGATGAAACACAGCAACTTCTCATTTTATGAGTTAAAATTTCTTTTTGGACGAAAAACTAAAGACAACTTTATTTAAAATTGCATTTCCACCCTAAGTCCTCAGTGATCCTATCTAATGATGACTCTTGCGCATCCCAATTCATGATTAATGACCACTCTGGAAAGTTGTGCTTATCAGCTCTTGTTTTCGACGATGTAAGCATTACAGAAGTTTATTATTATATTGATTTATTTCCATTAATATTCTCACCAGTCCTGTGTAAAGATGTTAACATTAACTTGTCTGAGTTTATTGCTATGTGGAAGGCATAGTCTGCAATAAACAAGCTGCAAATGTAAGGACATCTTCACATTGGTCTCAGACTCTCAGCACTTTCACTTTCCCAGAGCTGGGATTGCCAAGGATTGTCCTAGCCTTTTGACCTGGTGTGGATGAGTTGAACCAGGTCAGAAGAACAGCCTCATTAAATACTTTATGTAGGGAATTATGTAATTTCTAATATAGGATGTTGATAATCTGTTTGACAGTTCAGATACTGTTTAGATACTGGGGGTAGTTTCCATGGTGAGTGGATCTCCCCAAAGACCAAGTCTTCCAGGCCACAACAACAAGATTTACCATCCCATGTGGCCTCACATGTTGCAATCTCCTACTAAACAGCACTAAATCACAGGTTGTTTGCATGCATGACTTGACTGTCCGTTCATCAGCGAAAAAAAGACCAAATAAAATATTCATGCTATTGTGCATGTTTATACCTGGAAACACATATGGTGTAAACGCAGGGCTGATACATGATTCCTAGATTTAGGCATACATAAGTTAGTCTCGATAAGCATTACCCACGATGCACTGATTACAACTCTAGGGAGTCTGCTGATGGTAGTGTGGCTTTAAAAATAATTACTTGCCATAGTGCCTCACTTTCTCTCCCTTCTTGTCCCCTCTTGCTCTTCTTGTCTCCTCTCTCCCTTCATATTCCCTCTCTTTCCCTTCATGTTCCCTCTCTCTCCCTTCATGTCCCCCCTCCCCCTTTCGTGTCCCCCCTCTCCCTTCGTGTCCCCCTTCTCCCTTTGTGTCCCCCCGCTCCCTTCGTGTTCCCCCTCTCTCCCTTCGTGTTCCCTCTCTCTCCCTTCGTGTCCCCCCTCTCCCTTCGTGTCCCCCCTCTCCTTTCGTGTCCCCCTTCTCCCTTTGTGTCCCCCCGCTCCCTTCGTGTTCTCCCTCTCCGTTCGTGTTCCCCCTCTCCTTTCGTGTCCCCCCGCTCCCTTTTGTGTCCCCCTCTCCCTTCGTGTTCCCCCTCTCCCTTCTTGTCCCCCCTCTCCCTTCGTGTTCCCCCTCTCCCTTCGTGTTCCCCCTCTCCCTTCGTGTTCCCCCTTTCCCTTCGTGTCCCCCCTCTCCCTTCATGTCCCCCCGTTCCCTTTTGTGTCCCCCCGCTCCCTTTTGTTTCCCCCCTCTCCCTTCGTGTCCCCCTCTCCCTTTGTGTCCCCCCTCTCCCTTCGTGTTCTCCCTCTCCCTTCGTGTTCCCCCGCTCCCTTTTGTGTCCCCCCTCTCCCTTCGTGTTTCCCCTCTCCCTTCGAGTCCCCCCTCTCCCTTCGTGTCCCCTGCTCCCTTTTGTGTCCCCCCTCTCCCTTCGTGTTCTCCCTCTCCCTTCGTGTTGCCCCGCTCCCTTTTGTGTCCCCCCGCTCCCTTTTGTTTCCCCCCTCTCCCTTCGTGTCCCCCTCTCCCTTTGTGTCCCCCCTCTCCCTTCGTGTTCTCCCTCTCCCTTCGTTTTCCCCCGCTCCCTTTTGTGTCCCCCCCTCTCCCTTCGTGTTCCCCCTCTCCCTTCGGGTCCCCCCTCTCCCTTCGTGTCCCCTGCTCCCTTTTGTGTCCCCCCTCTCACTTCATGTCCCCCCCGCTCCCTTTTGTGTCCCCCTCTCCCTTCGTGTTCCCCCTCTCCCTTCGTGTCCCCCTGCTCCCTTTTGTGTCCCCCCTCTCCCTTCGTGTTCCCCCTCTCCCTTCGTGTCCCGCCTCTCCTTTTGTGTCCCCCCTCTCCCTTCGTGTCCCCCCTCTCCTTTCGTGTTCCCCCGCTCCCTTTTGTGTCCCCCCTCTCCCTTCGTGTCCCCCACTCCCTTTTGTGTCCCCCCTCTCCCTTCATGTCCTCCCTCTCCCTTCGTGTTCCCCCTCTCCCTTCGTATCCCCCCTCTCCCTTCATGTCCCCCCTCTCCCTTTTTGTTCCCCCTCTCCCTTCGTGTCTCCCCTCTCCCTTCATGTCCCCCCTCTCCCTTTATGTCCTCCCTCTTCCTTTGTGTCCCCCCTCTCCCTTTGTGTCCCCCACTCCCTTTTGTGTCCCCCCTCTCCCTTCATGTCCCCCCCTCTCCCTTCATGTCCTCCCTCTCCCTTCGTGTTCCCCCTCTCCCTTCGTGTCCCCCCTCTCCCTTTGTGTTCCCCTTCTCCCTTCGTGTCTCCCCTCTCCCTTCATGTCCCCCCGCTCCCTTTTGTGTCCCCCCTCTCCCTTCATGTCCCCCCTCTCCCTTTATGTCCTCCCTCTTCCTTTGTGTCCCCCCTCCCCATTCGTGTCCCCTCTCTTTAGTCGTGTCCCCCCACCATCCCAGGAAGACCCTAGCATTGAGGCTATGGGAAGATTAACTTCAGGCTACAATATACTCTCTTTTCTTAAACTAACTACACCTAAATATTACTTAAATTATTCACACACAGCATACATATATACACTACAGAATAGCTGTTGTGCATTAATTGCTACATGGCTGAATGCTTCTAAGAGAAGTTGAGATGGTGTTAGATTGAACAGGTCTGCCAGGGAGCAAAGTGTAAAGAAAGTGCTTTGGCAGTGGGTACTGCAGAATAAAAACTTACAAGCCTGATGTGCAAAACCAATTGAGGAGGGTGTTTTAATGTGGTTCCACTACCAGACCATCACAGCAGAGATAAAATGAGGTGTCATTATGTATGGATCAACTCAAACTGCCAGAATGCAAACCAACTGTAAAGAACTGAATGACAGTGCGGCATTAAGTACCCTTGACAATTCCAGTGAGTCTACGATCGATAAGAACTGCTTAACGTCTGCCTTCATTTGTCAACTTTCGATAATGTCTTTATTGACTGATGCCTCGTAATCGCCGGATGTAGAAGCACAAAAAAGTCATCAAAGTTATCATCCACTGTCGTATTGCACATGAAAGGTGTGGCGCTCCCCTGTGGCAGCAATGCTGTCTGACGATGTTGCCACCATCGCGCGGACACAACACCTACCAAACTAATCCCAAACGTTCAGAAAAATAAAAACATTTCTGAAACAGATAGTGACCACTACAACTACCTTGATAGCTTTGGCAGCCCTACAGTATCTTTGTTGGCATCAATACAAGACAGATTCTGGTGTCATGTGACCTGGGGGGATTGTTTCATTAGTTAATGAGCTCTTTGGAAAAATCCATCACTAAACAAAATCCATAGTTAAATTTAAGGCATGTTTTAAAAATGTGTAAACTTGCCGCCATATCGGCGAGGACACTATTTCCATGACACACTGGCGAAAGCTTCCTGGCGGCACGCCCTGATGTTGACAGTTTTCAGTATACATTAGTGTACAAAACCACTGTTAAGAAGTGAAATCATATGAAGCTGATGAGTCAGGGGTAGTACAGTCTGTAGATTAATAAAGATTATGGCGGACTAGTAAACCCGCCTACCAACTAGTCTGGCTGTCTTGTAAAAATCAGCACGTTGCGTACCACTGACAAACTAATTCTTTACCTAATGAGGCAACAGTGAAACGGTGCTTTTGATTGGTTGTTGTGTGACATCGAATTCTGAAATGTCAGTTTTGTTTGGTTTAGTATATATGGTAGATGGGTACGGCTAATGAGTACAATTGGTGGCCATTTTCAAATGCACGGTTTTCGAATATGGTTTACATCTACATTGCTTCATTAGTCTACATTTACGCACGATGTATCATTACTTGACTGGGGTTGCAAAACCAGCAGTAAAAGTGTCACTGGGACACGCAGTACGACCAGCAGAAACAACAGCGTGGGTACTTGAAGGTTTGGGAGCGCGACCACACATTGTTGTCTTGCGATGAGGACAGTCACAAATGGCACAAAGGGGAAGGGTTTGATGTTCTGCACAGTGTGCGAGCAAGCCATTCAAGCACTGAACACCACCATGGACAGTCTGTCGCATTTGTTGCGATTTAAATATGTGTAATGTTTTGATATTTTCAGGACTAGTAAACCTTTTGGCGGACTAGTAAACTTTTATCTTTACTAGTCCTGCTGTCCAGTAAAATAAATGCTGCAGTTCTGTTCCCTGTGAGCTCATAAGAATCTTAGTGAAATCCAGATCCATGTGGAATGTTGGAAACTATATTTAACCGGCATTTCGTGTACTACTTTACTCGGTAGCCCCCCCCCCCCCTTATTCCCGGTGTATCCGTGTTATGTTCATGCAGCCCTTTCTCTGTTTGTACTGAATTTACACCAACTATTGGGTAGGTTGGTATTGGGCAATTAAATTTATTAACACAGGGATTGCCTCTGTGCACATATAATATATACAATAGTCACATCTTGTGCACAGCCAGGTACATGCAGATTACAGAGTGATGCACCACACATGTTATGTACGACACATTTTGTACATTTAGAATAATCATACTAGACATTTACCAAAAAACCCTTGATTGCTGTTAATTTAAATTACAGCATACCGACTGTAATATGCTTACAGTATATAAAACACAAGGGAAAAAGATACCTGGTGTGCAGACTGCGCACCTTTCTATAGTACTAGCTACAGTAATTCAGCTTGATATATACAAAAGTGGGGGATTAAAATCCCCCTCTCTTACAACATTCATGTAACATCCATATTTAGTTATCTTGCATTATGTATGCTAATATGGAAGTAACTAACACACGCTATACGTACAACAGATACAACGGGTGGGTGGTATTCAAAATTTTGTAGTCAAATCTGAAGTTGTCACGATGGCGAAGCGAAATGAAGTGACGAGAAACCCTGCATCGTCTCCTGCCCACAATTTTTTCCCCGCGTCCAGGTACATCCAGATTACAGAGTGATGCACCACACATGTTATGTACGACACATTTTGTACATTTAGAATAATCATACTTGACATTTACCAAAAAACCCTTGATTGCTGTTATATTAAATTACAGCATACCGACTGTAATATGCTTACAGTATATAAAACACAAGGGAAAAAGATACCTGGTGTGCAGACTGCACACCTTTCTATAGTACTAGCTACAGTAATTCAGCTTGATATATACAAAAGTGGGGGATAAAAAAAACCTGGCCTCCCATGTTCACATGTGGTGGCCCTCACCCCCACTAAAGGGCTGTTACATCTTGATTTCCTTATATTTTTCTCTTATTGTGATATTATGGCATAATTGGTTAACATTACGCTCCCTCCTGCGATGAAGGACCGGCTGGTTTCTCTAATGGATGTCAACTAGTAGTTGAGGCTATAATGTAATATATTTTGTAACCCCAGACTTTTTCAAACAGGTTCACCACTGTAAGGTGTGCCCCATGGAATGCCTTAAGTGTTAATGGCAATGGAAGGGATTCCTGTACATCACACTGACACAATTATTCCTACTAATCAACCGCAGTGGTCCCACCAAACACGGCGCCGTGCCAGAATTCGTTCAATGGCATGGTAACTTTTTGTTGCTTTCAGAGTGATTCTCAGCCACAGCGAGAATTTACATGTTGTCATTAATCACAAACTCGGACGATTTGGCACCATCCTGAGTCATTGATGATAGCATATTGATTTTAGTAAAATCCCAGTATCACATAACAGGGCAATTTGTTTTGTTTGTATATGACGTTTATCATACTCACTGTAGTTTCTCGTTTTTGTCCCTTTTTTATGACTGAACCACCTTTGCCAATGATATATATATAAATAAATAACTTGGATAGCAATGAAGACACTCTTGGTAGCTGACAGAGGTATTAATTAACGTGTTTAATTATGGATAGCATCGATCTAATTACCGCACAGTGGAATTTTAGATAAAAATAAAATGATCCATACAGTTCAGCAACACTGGGCACATAGTTGAATGGAGCATACCATAATTTATGAATGAGATCATGAGGGGGACATCCAGGTCACTGAAAGTTATTATTTTTAAAGCCACACTATCACCAGTAAATCCCTAGACACATATTCAGTGAATCTCGTGTGTAATGTCTATAGGTCGCCAGACAAGATCAGAGTAGAGGTGAGTATTACCTGGGCATTACCAACAGAAATGTTTCCAGGTGTAAACACTACATGCTTCACAACCATAGTGCACCTGTATCGCATGACATGTACAACATGAATATTTAAATTTTCATTTAGTATTTTTTCAGACTAACAGGGTAAATGATTGACATGCACGCACCAAAACCCTGTGATTTAGAATTGATCAATGTGAAAATGTACTATCTGGGACAGTTTTATTTTTGTGGGGAGATTTGTACATCGGGGGGGGGGGGGACGGACACCTGCCCACGGGAACAAGGCAGTGTCAGGGCAGAGAAATAAATGACCTGTCCTTGCAGATTAGAAACTGCACAACTCCTGTGTTCTAAGGCATCATTTCCAAAAAAAATTTGGCACTACAAATTGATTTCACAATTGTGTTCAGCAGGTGTTTCACATCGAGGGATTGTAGTGATGTATGTTTAAAAAACACTCAATTTCGTATCAGAGCTCACAAGGAAGCTAACTTTGAGTGTGTGCAGGCAGTTTATGGTTTATTACCACCTGGCCAATATGATATGACACACAAGCTGAAATACTTCAGTTAGGTTGAGGGATGATCGGGGGGGGGGGGGCATGGGGGGTCCGGGGGGGTCTGGGAGGGCTAGAGCCAGAACAAAACTCAACTGGACAGCATTTATGATATGTTAGTGCACTATTGTATAACAAGAAACGGTTTCACTTACCCGTATAAAGAAGTATATCATGAAGAAAATATTGAATGCTAAATCTACTTGTTGCGTTGTGCTTTCTGACCAGTTCACACATGTTTCTACCTCGCTTCTGGAAAAGAAACACAAAGAATAGCATGAGAATCCTGACAGGGTTTACACAGGATATCTCTAATATGTGTTCTGCTAATGTCATGTATATTTTTATGGTCAGTCAGTATTCATTCACAACTAGAGTAATAATATGTGTGTTCATTCGTGTATAAATTGTGAGTGTGTAAGTTATGCATAAACCGTAAATAAACATTGTCCAATATTGAAGACGTGTACATATAAAACCAAAATTAAACAGGGCAAGATGAGATAGATATGTTTGTGCATATTTAGAACACAAAACAGACTATAGGATGCGCTCAACTATGGTCAGATATACATACAATACAACACTAATATAACACTGAATAAAAGAATTCCTGTAATGTCTACATTCCAGCATTAGGACGGATTCTCTACTATGGTTGAGAGTTGATCATTACTTTGCTACTGTGCTATATGCCACTCCCATACACTGACAGGGACCCCACCAAGAGACAGGTCTAAGCTCTACAGATCACCCATCACATCTTCAGCAGGGACATGAAGGGACCAGCCATGAGAGCAGTAATCTGTGTGAGCTCATAAATTATGTCTGATTGGCAGCCCTGGCAACCACACATATTTATAAACAAGTGTAACTGCACCAGCAGGCAGTCCACAAATATATACGCCAGGACATCTCCAAGTCGGCATGCCAAACTACATTGCAATGTCATGTATTCCAACTTCTTACTAAGACAACCAAATCACCCTCTTAACCATCCAGCAATTTCTTTTACTATTTCTTAGATCACCTTCTTAACTACCTAGCATTTTATTCGACAATTTCCCAGTCATGCTTCTTGTCCACCCAATGATCTCAATCTAGACCATTTCCAGATTTATCATTTTCTTAGCCACCAAAAGATCTCATGTCCAATTAATCACTTTCTTAACTGCCCAATGATCTTCTTAAGTTAATCTGTCATGTCCAGTTCATCTTCCTAACCACCCATCTTGCAGTAATCTACCATTTCAAGTCATCTACAACTGATCCGATCACCTTCTTAATCAGCAACAATGCCAGACAAGTAACCGTTATATCACTGCCTGTTATATATCGAGCTATCCTAAACATCATTCAAAATGTTTCACACTTCAACCTGGCAGACCATTTAACCAGAACATCACGTCAACTCATTTATATAGAGCCCACTTGTTTTCTATTCTTAAAGTTGAGTGAACTGGGGCACTGTCTTGACTTCAAACGGCAGCATGGATTCCACCCTTGGTTTTCATAATTGAAATCTATTTTGTGAACTCACAATCAAATCAAATTTACTTATACACCACACATCTCTACAAAGAAAATTCAGGGGGGTTTACAAAGTATAACACAATCACATACCATTCTACAGTAACAGATGTCATTCACTCCACCTATAATTTAAATAATCAAATAATGTATAAGACTCCCAATATACCCTTAGACCTAGCATCGATCTATAATCCTACAAGACTCCAAAATTTGAAAATCTTACGGATATAGAAGAAATCATAATAAAACATCAAATATTAACATGCAGATCAATTCCACTGGGATTACCAGTAAGTGAAATCAATAAGTGCATGTAGACTTCTATAAGAGTGAAGACAATCTTCACTAACACTTCTACATCCATCTGAGCTTGCTTTCCAAGGTGCAAAACAAGTTAATTCGTCTTAATATTATTATAATTATATTATCTTTTGCCATGCGACAGAGCTGACAAGAGAAGACAACCTCGTGTAACAACTTATATATATATGCTAACAACAGAATATATCTCTAAATATTAAATTCAAAATATTATGAAAGAGCATGGAATGATAGATTATTCGACTCTATGTAATCCAACCTCATACTTGTGAAATTCATGTTTCAATGCATTCACAGTGCTAGCATTTATACTATCCAGATGTAGATAATTTGTTCCATTCATTTATTGTCCTCCTCCAGAATCAATATTGCTAAATAAATCGGTCTGTCTCCAGCGATGGAAGACGCAGCATCACATAACCGGACAACGTCAAACGCATGCACGCCATGCACAAACACATGCACGCATTCTGGCTGTCTCCTTTCTGTAGCAGCAGCTGCTGGCAGAGGAGAAATGTTAGGCCGCATGCCCGATGCACACCCACCATGCAATCAATATGCAGTCCAGTAATAGGTGAAACTGACCGGCACGCTGGGCAGTGCTAGCTTTGCAAATGGCTCAATCATGTGTGGCACCCAGCATGAAAAGCACATACTAATCAACAGATATGATACAAGCTACTGGTGCCACTTTGCACTGATTGGCACCCCGGCGTCACGCAACTAGGCTCATCATATCGTCCCCCGCAGATATATATATATACATGTACCGCCGTTCACACTCGATGTTGAAATGGAAACAACCTGTTAACAAATACACAACACTCAGAAACAGGGTTGCACTCTAGCCGTTCAAAACCTGTTTTGACCCCTTAGCGGTTAAAACCAGGTTAAAACCGGTAAAAACCTGGCCAAAACCTATTAATACTATTGAAAAGCTTAAAACTAACCCAACATACACCAAACTTCTCCTAGCTTATATTAAGCTCATATACTAATTTTACCTAGTGATAGAATGTAAATATTTACTTGTTTAAAACAAGCATAGCTGGAGATTATGAACCATCAATGCTGAATTGTCGTGCAATTACTCTGAAGCAGTCCTTGTTTTTGCACAACTGAAACTGAATTGACACACATGTGCTTAATAAATAAAAGCATGTGTATAACAGTTATTAATTATTTTAAAATATTCACCAGTTACAAAGTTCTTTATATGCACAAGTATTCTAGAAACTATTTTGGCAGAAAAAAGTGGCTGTGTTCTTGAATAATTTACATAGGCCGTGGCCTGGCCCTAAATCTATGCTACGGAAATGGAATGGTTACTCCGAATTTGAATACGTTGTCTGGTGTCAATTTTTGCAGTGTCATGCTAATGAAAACGATTGGATTTACGAGTCCTGTGTATTTTAAAATATTAATCTGAATATATAACAAGTTTTTTGTTGTGCTAATGTAATACACAATTTGGGAATGGGTGTAAATGTAATGCTTAATAGTGAAAACGACAAACGTAACACATTATGTGCATGCCACCTGGCAATTGTATACTGGCGTTAGCCTCTTGACGTGGTGAAAGTGTCAATGTGATTTAAATTAAAAATTGTTATGCAATATTGTATGATTTTAACAACGAGTACACTTACGTCAAATGAAATATCAACTACATCGCACTAATATGTCACAGAGATATCTTGTTTCTTATTCACATTGAACATATATTTTGACACTTGCATTGTTTTTATAGTGATTAACAATTAATTACAAAAATATTGCACACAATTATCACTAAATTAGGTTTTGACCACTTTTCAGGGAAAATGAGCCCAATTTTAACCAGGTTTTAACCAGGTTAAAGTTATTGTTAAATGACACTGCCTGATGGTTATGAATGTTTATTTGCAATTTTGCATGCAGACACGTATGAGCATACACATGCATGCATGTACACAAACACACACGCGAAGGCATACGTGCATGCACAAACTTCCTTCAAAACACCTCCCTTTCAGGATACTTTGAGCATGCAGATGTCCCACCTGTCCAGTGCCCACATTAACCAATTGTAAAGGCCTACTAATTCTAGTGCCTTGCCCTAAGGCATGCATACATCACCTTAAAGACAGCATCAACACACCGTTCTTTTCAACAAGAAACACAATTATAATATTCAATACAAAACGTGAGAAGTGTACTGCTCTATGGCCAAGAGACATGGAGAGTTCCCAAAGCAACAACCCAAAAACTATGAATGTTCATGAAAAAATGCCTCCGAAACAATCTAAAAATCAAACGGCAAGATAAAGCCACAAGCATAGAACTGATGAACAGGACAGACCAAACAAGCATCAGAAATTCAAAAACGAAAATGGATGTGGAATTTGTGGATAGGTCATACATTTCAAAATGACACTACAATGGTCGGTAAAGCCCTAGAGTGGAACACACAAGGAAAAAACAAACTGGAGGAGATCCACAACCGAGGAAATAAAGAAGTTTGGTAGCATCAGGAATGACATAAAGAAGACAGCAAACACCTTTGGACAAGTTTCGTTTCGGCCGTGTGCTCTGATCACAGCGAAGATAATTAAGTAAGCAAGCAAGCACTATTTTGGTTTGAAAATAATTGTTCATGTGTACACTGTGAATCACATTCACTCCTCTGTGAACCCCTGAAGGCCCGGGGCTGTACAGAGGACTTACTACACTCAAGCGTCAGCAAACATATATGTAGAATGTATGCGCAAACCAATAGGACTTCGATGTCAGCTTCAATTGCATCAAGTGAACATCAATACATAGCACACACACTCACACGCCACCACCTTAAAGTAAGCATGCTCAACATTACTCCCTCCATAAAACATTTTCCATCCAGGATTGGGAGGAATCATACTCAGTAGTTGTTAAACATGCTCGATTATATTTCAAAAGTAAGTGTGATCATTATTACAATCATGATTACAATTTTTTCATGTGCGCATACTCATGTTGCCAAGGTCCCAGCTACAACATAAGGTGTCTGTCAAAGATGGATCAATTCCCCTGAAGTCTAATTTGACTGCATCTGTATAAATGCCATATCTATCTGGTAACAATCAGCCACATCACAACCAGTGAAAACAACATACAGACAATGGCTACGTCGTCAACGTAACCACGATTGTAATCACAATAACATGCAAAATTTGTCATAATCGTATTCATATATTTTAATTGTAATCAATTACATTTGTGATGTAATCTCCTCCATAACCATTTCCACAGTGAAGAAGGGAGATGTTGAGAGTCTCCCCCTGCATCCACGCAGGAGTATGTCAGCACGGTTGCTTGCGATGATTGTTGCCATGGTTTCTATGACACTGATCAATAGGTGGCAGGAGCTTCTTGGCCAGTAAACATAACCGCCACCTATCATCACCTCCTGCCCCTGACAAGTACAAGTACAACTCTCTCCGAGTTCACACTCGATGTGCCGACTAAGTGTGTCTGCTACTTCACTATAACCACACCTTAATCTCTGGTCATATTACAGGGACGTTGTCAATGGGAAGTGAGCATCATTGAACATCAAAGTGTATAGCAGTTAACTCAGCCCCGACTCAGTCATATTGCCAATAAAGGTTATTTTGAAAGTGGATGTTATGTTTACGATTTGAACATGCCCCCGTGGTTGTGTCTTCAAATTGTGACCGTTGTTATGGGCTTACTAAACACAATTTGGTGGGCAGTATACCTTCAACGTATAGTGTTAAGAACATTTACTAATTAATACATGAAAACTAGGAATAGACTACATCCTTTTAATTACATGTTTGCTATTGCAAGTACCTGCTTAAGTCAACTGATACCTGCGTAAGTCAACTGATATCAAACCCCAGTGCCTGGCAGGTACCGCAACAGGTGTGCAAGGAACTGGGACCAACAGCTGGAGGAAGTCAGCTCTGACCAGTAAGATATCACCCTCCCCAATAACATAACTCCCATTTACAAACACACATCTGGCCAGCAATGCACCGACACTCCAGTTAAGATATGTGTTTCATCAGGAAAAAGACGCCACGATTAGATATAATGTGTATTTCCCTTTGTGGATCCCTATATTCCCTTGCACCTGTCGTGGGTCTGTCAGGGCTACAGCAACATTTGCTACACACCAGCAGACAGAACATACATCTGCTTGTGTTGCAGATTGTCAAGGGAAAATGTCCATCTATTAGAAGAGAACTGTAAAAATAGTACATACTGATAAAAACAACCACGGTAATGTTGTCAAGCAACTGAACCATGCATGTGTGTGTACTTTGTATTTTTATAAGGACCAAACAAAAAGATACAGGTATTATTTGTGTATTCTTAATTTACAATCTGACATGGCATGTGGGTGTGATCTATTTATATTACTATAGATTTTTGCTTGGCAAAAAATTGCAGCAATTTTTTTATTGTACGACACATCGGCTGTGCAATGTTTGCTAGCTTAGGGGAGCATATTCCTGCTGCTGCATTTGTTGGTACAAGGATGTTCATGAACAAAGGGACATTGTTGGCATGGGACTTTTGCTGGAATGTAGTGATGTAGGCTGACATAAGGACGTTCAGTGGCAGATAGACATTTTGGGCAGGTGGACATATGCGGGAATAAATATGTTTACTGGCAACTTGGTATATCTATGATCTCACAAGCGGGGCTAAAGTATCCATGGCAAACCTAGTCATCTATTAGTTTTCCATGTTAAAATGTAGTGGTGCAATAGGCTAAATCTAGGATTTCTTAACTGCCAAAGTGAGGCCATGTCCCAATGCCCCCTTTATAAAAAAAAACCACTGTTTACTGGTATTACTTTCTACAATTAATGAATCCAGTACGTCTTGATTTGCATACGTCACAATAAAATAAAACATATTGCTTGTGATTTCTGTGAAGCTTTGCTTTGCCAACAATATTTATAACGGTCATATACATGAAGTAAATTACTATTGCTGCATGATATCTATAAATGAAACACTCCCGTTGTTACATTAAAAACTTTGTGTTATGTTTTTGTTATAAAGGAAAACTTTTGTGGCTAGAATTTCAAAAAAATATACGCCGAAATGCACGAATGCGCCACGTGTCCGGCATCCATTTTTTGATGGCTTCACAGAGTTTTTGCTTAGGCAACAAGTTGGATAGGTCAATTGTTCAATGTTACAACTGATTGGTGGATGCTTTACATAGCTTGAAACAACCATAGAAAATACACATGTACAGCACTGCAAACAATCATTAAACATCTAGTGAGAACCCTTTGAAACTGGTATGAAGCCTTAAACCACGAGGAATTTCACAAAAGTAACAGCGTTACTCTTCCTTTGTGTGATAGTAGATGAATACGTGAAAGTTGTGCACCTGAGATGCAAAGCAGCTAGAAGTTGCATAACAGAAACGTACATACATGCATGCTGCATACAATACATAGATATATGTAATGCATGCCGCATACAATACATAGATATATGTATTCATGATTACACATGCTCGCTTATAGTTAGAATTGCGTAACATTTCAGACCCCAACCAGCTACAAACGTCCAATCCACCTGCTTCCCAATCCGCCCGTATCCGTCCAACAACCTTGACGACACATAGAGATGGCATCATCTTCTGGATAATTATGTAATACATCTCATTAGATTCTGTAATTAAAGTATCTGCTGTGTTCTTTGTATTGGAAATTGTTGATGAGCAGCGCTGTTTGAAAATATCAACTGATAGAGTTCACAGACACGTAGTATTCTATGCAAACCAACCTAGCACAGTGTATTGCGTTTTATATATATTTATTTTGAAGACGATCAGTATATATTTAGAACCACCTCATGCAGAATTAAATTATCTTTAAAAAATAATGCACAACCTGCAATGTTAGGAAATGAAATACAAAAACGTTACATGTCAAAAACTAGATGCACCCGCATCATGGAGATTTTGTGTGACCATTACGGTGAATCAGAGCACATGTCATAACAAGGCTAGTGGGTCTAAAGGGTGAATAATGACGATTGTTAAATATGCATGCCCATTCCAGAGTATGCTCTCCCATGGAATGGACATGCACGACAGAGTTGGCCAGGACACAGACTCTGTGATTGTTGTCAATTCCCAAGAGGTGGCAGTTACTACCAACATGCTGGTTGACAATATGATCATCTGTGGTGACAACAAGGCTGTCATGGGTTTGTTGTCAACCCTGGTAAGTAAACAAATGACGGCCTTCATTCGCAATGGTAACCATGGCACGTTTATCGCGTGATTTTCGATGAGACATCATGATCACGTTTGTATTACATGCATGCATGATGGACAGGATGTATCCAGGGAAACGGGTTGCCAAAAAGAGATGTTTTCTCCTCTTTTTCCCTACTCGATGCTGGTCCTTGATTTTTCTTCCGTTCTCCTTTGCTGACTCTGCATTGCCGTATCCATTCCCCCTATCTCTTTCTCCCTTCCCAGCCCTACTAAATCTCTCTGCACATAGACCTCTCAGATCCTAATCACGGTCTTCTTCTCCTTACTATGAAATGGAAAACAGCTATTCTGAGGATGGGATTTGGGTAAGAGAAAGGTCTGATCAGGGGAACAGAGTATGGGGAGAGGGGAAGGGGGTGGGGGGAGATGGACAGAGATTGGGAATAAAGGGCACACAGTGAGACTGAAGAGAGGCAGAGGCTGGGTGGGAGAGGACAGAAGAGGGATGGCACAGTCTTTCCTGTGCCAGAGAGGTGATACTGAGAAAGGTGTGATGTTGCCCCAATGCCACAAGGGAAAGTGAGGTGTACTTACTCCCTGTATGAAGCTAACTAGGGAACTCTGACAGTAGTGTTCTCCGACCCACATTACCTGATTACGTGCAATGACAGAGGACTGGATGCACTCTGTCTGTCTGATAGCCCATATCAATCAGAGCTCATTCCTACCCATTCCTTCACCACGCTACATCTGTGCTAAGTATTGCCAGGGATTTCTACACTACATGCAATACATACTACTTCACACTTGCACAAGCCGAGTCATTACAAAAACTACGAGATAAGAATTTCTACTACGTTTTCGTTTGTATGCCTAGCAGTGGTGAATTTTGTTTGTTTGTTTGTTTTGTTGAATAGTTCTGTTGGTAATTTCTTTGTTCATTTATATAAAAATGGTGGCAATAATAACAACATTTTAATTGAAATGTTGACACATTCTGTGTTGTCTCTGGCTTTTGAACTGTTAAATTAGTGAGATATCTTCAACATGTGTGGGAGATATCAGATCTATTTTGAATCCTTTCAAGTCACCTGGTCAAAATAAAACGGGTGACTTAGAACTAAGCATGTAAAAGCACTCACTGTGAATTATATACACGCATTTTTGCCTGCCCACACACCTATCCACATATTCATTTATATGAGGAATGCACAACCCACACGTGCACACACACACGCACGCATACACACAGGTGGTATATTAACATTTTTAGTAAATATAATTAATTAAATACCATCTTAACAAGTCAATACTTTATTAAGACTGAAAAGAAAAATGATCTGACGAACCTTCTGACATAAACTGCTGGGTGTTTATACATACTTGCACTATGTTCAGTATCCACTGAATTTATACTATATATTAGTCCTGACAGTCATACCTTGCCTTCCCTGAAACAAATACTGGGTTAAAATGGGTCACATGTCTGGTTTCATGGATATTTAGGGAGATCAAAAGATGTAGTTTTGCTAGTGACGTTAACATTGCATTCAGCATTTTTTAGGGATATTTACTGAGAACAAAAGATGTCCAATCAAGACGGGAACATTTTGGGAAAACAAAAAACATTGAGGCAGAAATAGCACCCAGCTCGCAATGAGAATAATTTTTTTCAGACGGATATTATACATTTCAACCATCTTGGGTCCAAATAAAACAAATGAAGTTGCTGGATGAGTGGAGGAAGTTTCTCATGAATCCGTAAGTGTTTGTATTAGGTGATTGCTTGTAGAGAGATGCAAGTCAAATCAGATGGATGATTTTCATAAACAAGGCATCTCTCATGGAACAGAAAGAACAGAAACAAAACCTTGTTTCTGCCTACATAAATTGTGATCTGCCACAGCAATGTGTGTTAAGTTGCACAATTTTGAAATGAAGTCTTGTACATTTTGTTGTTGTACATACCATGATTTTTAAAATGGCACCTCACTTATTGAAATATCTTCAGTAGTTTTTCATTTATTGCCAAAATTGAAGCAAACTTTTAAAAAGCGAACTTTGAAGAAAATTTTGACTCATATTGTTTATTGTTTTTTAATATGTCGGTTCATAAATGTATGTTTTTTATTAGTTTGGATTACTATAAATCCATCTCTCACTGCCCTCCCATAAGTCTTCCTCTTCTTCAACTTTCCTCCCTGTGTGCATCCGCTCTCTTCCCCAGCCAGTTCCCTTCCACTCTTTGGGACCAATCTATTTTAGCCTGATTATCATTTTTATTATGTCATTTTTGTATTAATAATAATGACATTTATTGCATATATATCACAGATGCAAATGTGTAATGCACAGTTCATCCCCACAGACTAGTAATTTGTCAGAATAACAAATCCCAGATTTCACAAAACATGTTTCGCTGAAATATTATGCAATCTGTCAAGAGACTTGAGCAGGTTCCTGTTAGCTGGCTTAGATACGGTCCATTTTAAATGCCAAATGCTATCTTCCCCAAAACGCATTTGTATGAAATTGTGATAACTCACGAAACAATATGGACAAGAATATGAATGTTCAAACCAGAGCTGTGACGTATTATGTCTATTCTGCTGATAAAGTAACACACATATATTACATATTAATTAACCGAGACATAACCTAAAATAATTTCTACATAATTATTATATAAATCACACTGAAGCTAACAGTGTTAACCACGGTGCTAGCCGACTATGTCATATTGCCAGAAATCATGCTTAAATCTGCATTATTTAAACACAATTTGTTTTCTATTTCGCCTAATTAGATTAATGTTATTCATTACACCGAATGCACTTGCTACAGACCCTTAATCTTGGCAATCTTCTGCAATCATACATGATGAATAATTCTGCAGGATCAACAGCACCATACCCATCTGGGGTCTAAATAAAATAAGCGTCACTCTGAGTGCATTGGATGATGTTTTTGCTGCATCTGTAAGTGTTTGTGTCGGCTGATTGCATAACACTGTGAGGTGTTTGCATGCATTCGCAATGTCTCAAATTACGTTACGGGGTGATTCAGCCATCACCATGTATCACAGGGGAAGGAATAAATTTCCACAGTGGCGTCACATAGCCTGTATTAGTGCAAACTTATGTAAACAGCAATGTTTAATCATAAACATCGCAAGTCCCTCGTCATGTACTCGTGGGGGGGGGGGGTTGATTCAATACTTTTTTGACTTCGCAAACTTATAAAACCATCAGTGAATACCACAAGTACAAGGTGAGTGGTACCGGATGAATGCTCAATACAGTTTGTACATGATTGAGCTGTAAAATTTACAGTTTATTCATACCAATGATATCGCTCATGGGTAACTGACTACATTAGTAGGTTGCTGCAATACACAACTGCAATATTTGGTTGTTAGCAAGTAGTGACTGTTGTTAGCAAACTATGTGATTGTCACATGACTTCCCATTTTAGCAATATAAGATCTACTGACCATACAGTGTCAACAGTGGAGAATGAACCATAATTCGAGGTTTTTCTATTTCAACCACAAGTACTCAGTATTGCAATAAAGAAATTTTAAGAAACCACTGAAAAGCAACTACCTCTAGAAAATGTTTTACTCATACTGCCTAAACTGGTCATTCTCCTCTTCCATTGGTAAGTATAAAGAGCAAACAAGTCAAAAACTTTCTATTCTGCACCTAAAGGTTTCTAAAAACACGATCATCATTCCATAACTCACTATCAATGCCACTGACCCAAGACAGTTCCAAAAAGTGTTTTCAAAGGAAATAGTAACGCGTGAACAAAATATAACATTGAAATCTGGTTTGTGGTGCGATACAATAATGCATTATAATAATGCCATTATAAATCCACCTAGGCATTAAACCAGAATGATGATATCAAAGTGGGTCAGTGGTTCGTCATCCCGGCCACTAATAAAACTATTTCCAGCACAAAGCAGTACTCATAAATCCAGCAGCGGATCAGATTAAGATATGAACATCTCCACACAATTATGTATTTTTACTAATAACAAAATCTATCGGCAATATCGACCATTATTTATGCCACCTCGTCGACGCTGTCACGAATCATACACGTCATCGGGCGAGACTGGTAAATGACGCAGCTCGGTCAAGCGTGTCAATCTCTGGGCTTCTAGAATTTGTGGCGCAGATGTTCGCATCATAATTATTCATTTCTACCTACATACCACTACTGGCTGAATAATAACAGACTCGCAGCCAAAGAAATCTTGCGAAACTTCTGAATTTTCATAATTATCTTACAATTATTTATGCAGAAATGTATGTTAAACACACCTCAGTACCTGTCATTATTAATGTAAGGCCGTAGCACGTGCTCAGATGTTGGTCGGGTTAAGGGGATACTGGCGGCGGTTAGAGGCAAATTGTGCAAGAGAAGCAGAAAGCTGAATTGAACAATATATCCACAACATAGGTAAAATGTTTCTGGAACTGTCTGCAGTCCTATGTGCACTAATCCCTGTGATGGTCTAACAAATGCATTTATAACATTACTATGGCATTATGATTAAATCACTTCAGATTTACATACCGAATGAATGACCCCATGTGAACTTTCATCTCCGTTGACCCCATGCCATAGGCCACTTTAGAAGAACATCTTTCAGAATCGATACACTTGTACATTGACCACACAGAAAAGGCAGAGTGATGCAGACTTCTGTTGCTAAAAGGGGGCACTTAAACCCACTCATGGACAAAGCTTTGTAGAAGTAGTGGCCATCTCTGTCAATGGCAAGTGGCTGACTTGTCAATACCGGAGTACAGTGAAGTCTGAGTGTTTGTCACTTCACAACTGACATAGTGTAATACACACTTGTACACAACCGACAACGTACAAGTGGAATACAACTGGCAACACTAGATGGAACCAAACGAACTATTTTTGTTAATGTACAGTAAAGAATGCAAATGTAACACACTTTAATATTAAATATTAAAAAAAATTAATTAAGATCAGATGTTGAGTAATTAAACTGTATGTGAAGAGAACATCTTTCTCTGGTTCACGACTATGGGATATTCAACAATGACTCTGGAAAATGCAAGGTAATTATAATTACGAGATAAAAGGCAAATCAATAACTTGAAAATGTAAGGTAATGATAGAGTATAAATCAATATCTTGCGACCACCACAAATACAGATGTCGCACAGTTAAGTTGCTCATAATCTATCAGTGCTCATTGTATCATAATGACGGAAATAATATTAACTTATTAATATTGAAAGGTTAAGCACATATGAGGATATTCCAGCTACATTCACAAAGAAAATTACCTGAGTCTGACCTGTGTCTACTGTCTAGTAATAAAATTAGTAGTATCTCTAGGTAACCTTTCAAAAGTTGGGTGCAACCAGGGATGGGCTACATACGTCACTGACCAATGTCACTGACGATGTCTATCAAGGCTACGGTATGTAATACAACCAGAGACTATCCAATGGGCATTCTAATACGCCAGTGACCATTAGACTGCCAGTGCACTGGCCCAGGGGCATCTGTGCAGTATTGTTTGTGAGTTTTTTGGTCGTTGGTGCAGCCAAAAGTGGTGCAGTAACATTTGCTTAAAACAGAATCATTTCAGGAGGGACAAAACCAATTTTATTCTATTAAGCAGTGGGTTCATTTACAGGTGGTTGCATAAGTCTGCAAGTCCAGAAAAACCAACAGCGTTTTGTACTGGTTCAAACCTCCACCCACCCTCATCAATACATGTGAATTAGAATTCTGAGCGGACTAAATTGGCTCCTGGAAACCACAGCCAATCCCCACCAATTTCAACTTTTTTGGGGGGAAAACAATGTTGTGCAGATATGAAAAGAACTAATTAAACTTGTATGATCAATTGTAAAGAAAACTGCTTCCATGGATCTTTAAGGATCTGCTACCATTGTATAATTTAAGCTCTGATTGACAAATGTATACCACACCACCATACACTCAAGGTGAGGCTAGCAAAAAGTTACCATAAATATATTACTAAAAAATAGTAAACATACAGGAATATATTGATGAAGTGAGCAAGGAAAATAGAAGGTTGATGGATAAAAATAAAAATTAGATCTATGGAGATAGTGTCAAGAGAGTTTGTTAGTGACCTCCAGGGTAAACGGCTAAGATTAGAAGAAAATGGCAGCAGACCATGATAAATAGAGATGACTTACTGAGAGGGCAGAGCAAACTAAGTGATGTGACCTTCAACCTAAAGGGATCATATGGGGAAGGAAATTAGGTGTATACAAAATTATTTCATGCCAAAATGTTTAATGTCGTCACATATCCGCCATCATGCCATAACTCTGAGTTGCACTTTTGGCCAATCTGTGCCCACAGTATTTCGACATCAGCGATCAATAACAGCAGGGTTATTTGATTATGAAGCTATGAATAAGGACACAACTAGATTAGTAACCTAACAACAGAATGCTTGTTAGGCTGGCCGATGGCATTGTCTGCTGGTTACATCACTAAGTGCATTAACAAAGCTGCAATTTCACTTAGTGAGAGTTACTACGCTACATCTAGAATCACAAAATGTGCTAAACTTTCTCTGATCTATGTTTTAGAGAAATTATTTTTTAATGAGGACCTTCATTCTCAAAACGTACTCTCAATACAGTTGTCAAAGTCACTCAGACAAAGTGTAAATTATTCATTGTAACTTCCATAGCCATCAGTGGCGGATGGTAATAAATATTCTAGTAATATGGAAGACTACCCGAAGTACTGTAGCTTTCATGCCGGAAATACCCTTCTCATACGTGTATGTAGGATTATTGTGCATCCATGTTTTTCTGATGAAATGTCAAAATTTATATATTTTTTATCATGGGACTATTCTAAATACATGGTGACAGTCTCCATTGATTTCACATTTTCTCACGCTTGCATTCACTGTGACTGGGAGAAGCAAATTGAAATGACAACCCATAAAACCAACGCATGAGTCTGCAAAAAACATTTTTAAATGAAACAACGAAAGTTGAAAGAGACGTTTCGTGCTTTTCCAACCATGAGCACTTTCCTACTTTCCCACAAGCAGATGTTGACACCTATAAGCACTTCAGCAGATTAGTTCTAGGCCAGCAATATCTATCAGTGGGTAATTGGTGATGTGCATGAGTTGATATACAAATACCACGATCAATAAACCGGGAACACGTACCAATTGCTGTAGATGTGTCAGAACAGAACAGAACACGGCCACAGATAACACAGGATGGCATAATCAGGTTTATCGGGACACAGATTATTACTGATTCTGGAACCACAAGTTTTTAGCAAATTTTATCAATATTTATTACAAATCTCATGGAGACATTTAGGGGGGCATGCATCGCCTTAAACTGAGGCTGTGTATTCCTTATTTTTAATATAATGCTCTTAATACTATAGTAAATATGTTGAAGGTGTCCTGTTCACCAAATTGCATTCAAGCCCGAAACATAAGTCGCAGTTTTAAAGTTGCATCCGCGAAATGTTAAAATTGTAAACAAAACATTAAAATTGCAAACAGACATTACTGGCAGTGCACTTTTCAGCAAATATCTTTGAAGCTGTATGGTTTCCACTCTCCTGACCACAAATTGGGATGGAGTACGACTAATTCAGTGAACTTCCTGCTAATAATTACCACCCCTGGATCATTTCGGGTAACGGAACAGACCTCGCTTTAAAACTGGGGTCATGCCGACAAATGTCTAATGTCAAACTACAGCATCAAATCTTTTACATTGCAATCTGGATCTCACACATAAATTGGTCACCGAGAGTCCATTCATCAGGTATCAAAGTGAAAAACCATTAATATCAGTGACTTAAAACCAGCTCAAACTCACTCAAACACTGAAAGTAATCTGTATGTAGTATTATGCACTGGATCTGCCTCTAAACCTTATTTAAATTAAAAGCAATATAATCCTGAATGTTGTACACGGTATTCGGCGTGACATTTTGTTTTATGCAGTTTTTAATTTCCAGACTATACTATTTTGTCTGTGGGTCAACAATTTCCACGAATGTAATTTTGAGACCTGCAGTAGGGGAACATTATAACAACCCATACTGACATGTGACGAGGCGAACAGCCACATGGCAGAGCCCCTAATTCTGCCAGGCTGCATACAGCACCGTACTGGACCCGCTAAACAATATACAGCATAATGCAGAATGTCTATTTTTGACAAAAATAGCCAAAGCACCTGTCAGGTAGAGGCCCACCATTCCATCACGATGATGGCTTGGCACACTGCATCCCAGAGAGTGTACTCCGCGTTTATGTCGATTTCATCATGCGATCATTCACGTTTTATGTCATAAAAATGCGGCTGTGACTTGTCGTGAGAACTGTAAAATAGTGTACCTGCTGTTTATCTGATCTGCAGCTTACAGATGCAAACGCAAACTTTCTGACGGTTCGAGCCAGACTGCAAAATTTGTGTTGAGTATGTCGCATTTAAGATGCTCACACATAACCCATATGGAAAAAGTCAAGATCCAGAAAAAAATCGGGTACATTTTACATCTTCATTGTAAATTTAGGAATATTAATTCTCACTCATTGCTCAGCATTCAGTGAGTAAGACATCTAGATCAATCAAAATGTTGTGAAATATATGTCTACCATAACATGTCTGATACCAATAGATATAGGGCATTGTATGTTCCTTTGTATCCATAGATGCTTTTGTTTCTGATAATTGTTTGATACTTTAATAGTTCTAAAGAATGGTGGTAATACAAAAAATTAATTTTGTTGTTTTCTTGTACATTATAATAGGTGTGTCGAAAATGCCACATGTGGTAGCTGATATCTTTATAATCTTACAGGTTATAATCTATGCTTTTAATCCTAGGTTATGTTATCCTAATAATTAAGTATAACATTTAATACCTGGTGAAATGGTGCAGCTTTGTCAAAATGTGTAAAGTGGCAGAAATTCATTTCTACAGTTGAACCGAGGTCATCGACCAATAAAAAAATATGATCTACGTTATAGTTAAAATTTTCCCAAAATATAATAAACGGTGTAATTAAAAAATATGTTGTCATTATTAATTTGTCAAAATAAGCATGCTTCCTACTGACTACACTACTTTGTTCCATATTGGTTAGTGAGTCTGTGATTTTGACTGACGTTATATAGCTAGACAGAACTGGCTAGTATACATGTGGGTAATTAACAAGCTCAGGCCAATCTCGTTTGAGCATGGTTTATATCTCCTACAGTACTGCCTAGTTTATTCACACACGCATGGCACGATCGGCACATACAATTTACCCGCAAGCTACACATCCACATTTAACACGTGAAAACATCACAATGGCTTGAGACATAACACAAGCATAAAACTGCCCACCATAACTGCCCAGTGTAGAAATAGACATCTAGGGATCACTGAACATGCAATCCTAACAAAGCCTTCCGGCATCTTGTGAAATATCAATATGGACAAATGGCAGAGAGGGGTATTAGAATTTAGAATCTTTTTCTCCCCACTAGATACAACACAGACAGTGCCATAGTGTAGAGGTTAGCACATCCACCTGGCATACCATCGTCCTGAGTTCCATGTTACTTGGCGATCACATTAATGTAAATCCTGTCTCAATTTGGATAAAAGAACCACTGAGGACAACAAGCACCCTCAGTGCCAGCATAGAAAGGTTGGTTTAGTGATTAATGCTGAATGAGACCTCATAAGACCATAAGATTCTAACCACAATGCATATAATTATACAGTATACATGTACAAACTAAGACAATGTTGCCGAGCACTGGAAACAACTAGAACCAGAGAGGATCCGTGGCGGCGTGGTTCATTTGTTCATCCTCCTCGACGATCCTCTCCATCCTTCGTGATCCTCTGCCATTCTCTCTAACTCTCGGCTGTTTGAGGCTGCCCTTTCGAGATCTCTCTCAATACTACTCTATCTCTCCATCTTAGTGATCACTGGTCTTCCTTCGACCTATGAACTATTGCAACTTAAGGGCCGAATACATGTGTCTGCGGTAATGGTAAGCCTCAACGGAAAGCAGTATTCTGCGCAGTATAACAGTAAACATAGCTCTAATCCTTCATAGTGTACACACACACATATATATATATATATATATGTAAATTGTTACATGTTCCTAGTTACATGAACAGTTTGTGGATTTCGCAAAACATCCAGGGTAATGTTGCTGATTCAGTCTGCAGACGTTCACCCTTCTTCAATGTAAAAAATATACACACTGATCATAAGTATATATTTATGTGTTTTTATTTTTATATGGATGTTTTTATCAATGTACTTTTTTCCTATATGGACACAATGATTGTCTGAAATAAAAACATTATTACTATATTTCATTTTAAATAAGATCATTAAAGTGTTGTTCTGTCTATAAAATTTGAATGCATAGCTCCTCATTAAACACAACATTCACAACAAAATTATTTAAACAAATTAATTGTATTACTTAACTTCCATGAAAATTAAATTAGGCTGATATAAACCAAAAATATAAAACAATGGATCTGCGATTTAAAATTGTTATTGAACTTGTGAATTTGACATCACATCAAAACAACAGTTCACTGGATGGTCAAACAGTAAATTTTTCTGCATATCAATTTTGGGAAAATAAATTTTTGTTTCAAAACTCACCAGAAAACCGTTGAGCAATTTTACCACAGAAACACCATGTGTGTGTGTGTGTGTGTGTGTGTGTGTGTGTGTGTGTGTGTGTGTGTGTGTGTGTGTGTGTGTGTGTTGTGTGGGTGTGTGCTTGTAATTCCAATATCCAATTAGAAATTTTTTTATTACCTCATGGATTACCATTACTGCCTGAATACAGGTCCTTTGTGTAGCACTGTAAATTGTTTTTTGAAGCACTAAAATTTTAGTCGATTTTGTTAAGCCAGTGTAACAATACATGTAACAAAGTAATGATGTTTTGAAAGCATCTAGCCTTTGCAGTTGATTTCTTGCAGCAAAAATATGTTATAAATACATTTTACAGTATTATGTAGTTTTTATTATGCTGTCAAATTAACATAAATTTCCAATTAATTCCAACCATGAATCCCAGTGAGAAATCAACCATGCTACCTCTATGCTCACACCACAGGGAGCTGCCTATTCTGCTTGCACACAGCAAATGTCAGCAATTAACTACCAGGTAATTAAGCAGTATGTAATAACAATGTGTGACTACTTTGTTTCAGGACATACCACAGCTGGTGCATTTACTGCACCACTTCCTGGAGTAATTGTTTCCCTAGCTTGCACTCAGCTAGTTTACCTGGCTGATCTAACACACCCCCCTTGTCAGCAGCTCAAGAAATTTAACCTGATCTCGTTTCATCTTTTTCCTGCTCTGCATCATTTCACATTCACTGCTCAGGCTAGACGGAATTTTTGATCAAATTAGATTAAAGATTAATACAACTCAAAATGGTCAACGGATCATGCGATTAATTATTAAACTGACATAACTGCCGCAATTCTTGGGCGTGCCGTGGCATCATGCTTAATGTACGCTTAAGAAGATGGATTATAATGGTACGCTATTCATTGCAAATCGGTGACTTTGATAGTACCCATTTGCAAATAATCCTGATCCATCATTATTTTCTAGGGTAGGCTATTACGCTATGTACAGATATAGCTTGCATTATTTGATTGCTATGCGTCATTTCAGATTGTGTATGTTGGTTTCCAAATCGACTAATGCAGTCTATGACAGTTGCCAAGTAATGGATTATCGCAGACAATTCGTAGTTGTATCACGGAATGACCTGGATATTGACCACTGAAGAAACTGTTCATGCTTCCAACAGTAGATATTTGATAAAGATCTATAGATCATTCTTTCATAAATTCTCAAATTTGTTGTTTACAGGTACACATTTTAATTTTAATGACCCACCCAAATATGTTTTAATGAATGGCATTGACAAGTATGTACTTAATACAAGTTGACAGTTTTCTGTGTTTAAATGTTTCCATTTCAATATCCTGTTTACAATTGCATGAAAAACAGCAAGGTCAATATCCATAAATGTGGCTCAGATTCTACCAGACATCAGTCCAATTATTATTATTGAAACACATAGTATGCAGATCTACATGTATGAGAAAACTAGTGCCGGCATTGCTTCACTTAGTGATTTAATGAATACTAAACAGACGTTTGTTGTGAAAAACATGCGTGCAATTTATGATATAAGACACAACAGGTCCAGTGTTTATGCAACTGGAACATAAAGATGGCTTGTGAATCCACAGCATAACAACAAACCAAAGACCAATGAGAGCTGGCCATAAAGCCAACTAACCACCATGAAAGTCGATGATGAAACCATCAATATATGATTACACAAAATTCAGGCAGCAGTGAACTATACCGAAAGGGTAACAATACATAACTTCTAAAGGGTAATTTCCTTAACAACCAATGAACCATGTCGTAACTTAAACTAAAAATGCCCCCGGTTCATGTAGTGGGTTCCATGTTCCATTTTGCATTTAAATGAAACCACCAGTTTGACCGAAGAGGTTCATTTGACTGGATGATTCAAATGGGTAATAATTTATGTTTATTTATTTCATTCAATACATTTTTTTGGACATTTAAGGAAAACCAAAGACAACATGAGCTGAGGTGAGGGTTGGTACTAACTCTCGCATGGTCTATATAGTGGTGTATTTCGGCATATTTAAAGGGGTCATCGCAATTCACATATATTATTTTAGCATGAAAACTAATGGCTAACTAAATGTGGATTCCTTTGGCCCCTTTCTTAGATCCTACATATGCCACTGACTATAAGTAGACCTATAATGGTGACATATTTAAAAATAATGATGGAAGAACCAGATGGTGAAATAAGATATAACTGTATCATGTGGACCTTCAAGGCATGGAAGCCACAATCCTTTATTGATTGACACTGGCAATCTTGTGATAAATAGAACTCTGGGGCAGCTGTTTTTTAGCACCTAGCTTTGTGCTGAATGCTATATATTTGTCTTGGTGCAATCAATTTAGAATCTAAGAGTCTGGTTCACTAAATAATAGCCGACCTTCATCCTGCTGTCTTGTCAAGCTTTTCAGAAACCTCCACACACAATTTTCTGCTAAATGGCTTAAAGAACTGTCTAGCACTAATACACGTCTACAAATTGCTAAACTGTAATAATTTACAAATTATAGTGTCAGATACTCAATAACTGGGGGGACAGTGCTTCAGGAGGGTCAACTATTGATGATCAAATTAAAAATACTAAAAATATTCACTGTAGTTGTAGCCTGTCAATGACAATCGGAGTTTCACAAGGGAAAATTTTTAATTTACCAACTCTAGAAAGTGATTTGTTAGCACTTACCTCTCTGAAGCGTCAATAAAATAAATGATGAGTGAAGCTATGCTCAGGAAGAAGACAAGTACAACCTGCAAACATAGTCACAAGTAATTAAATTAGGTCATGGTTGGATAAAATCGTGCTCCCATTATATCATACCAAATTTAATTTGAACACGTGTTAAAACAGCAACTGTTACAAAACGATACAACTGGTACATAAGTTTCAATTAAACATATTTTTCAAACAAAATCAAAGATTATACTGTACTAAAGTGATGTCAAATTGTGTGTAACATTTTGTTAGACAAGAAAAACAATACATACTTTTCCCAATTTATACACTGAATAGATACACTAATTACAGGTACACATTGAGTTTATGTTTTGATGACACTCAATAAGAAAATATTTTTGCAATCAAAATGCAGTGCTCAAACAAGTTAGCATTCAACAACTGTTCCACCACAATGAAATTATTATATAAATTTTAAAATTATTAAAATGAGTATAACATGAGGTTTTATTTTGTCAATCAATTTAGTTGCACCAGCAGCATGTAGACTACCCTGCCATCCCACCCTGGAGTGGAGGGTTGCATCAACCAACATTACATCTCACCAGTATTTACCTACCACAACCAACAAGTACTCTATTTGTTTATTTCTACAGGAAGTGTGATCTGATGGTTCAGTGAAATACAAGATGTGTATAATCTATGTGTGAGCAGAGCTGTAAGAAATGACAAGCTCAGGTTAACTATTCAAGTTCTCTGCTTTTCTGTTAGTTTAAATGAATATGCTTTTCTCTTTATGATCATATTTTTCTCTAGTTTTTTTAAATACTACGTATACTTTGCATATTTACTACCATAAAACCATCACCGTCATAATAAATAACGGTAACTATATTGTGTCTGCTTGTCAGCCACAACTTCACAAGATTTATTTATTTTACGAACTCTCCCAATGTCACAATGACAATGCCTGGTCAGTGTGGCACACCGTCAATGGCATTGCAGTGATTACTAAAAGTCTGAATACATCCATGAGTTCATGGCCTTCAATAACATCAACACAACGACAACAGACTGCGAGGCAATTTCGTAAACAAACTGATAGCTGGGGTTGGTCGGACCGTCGGTGACGGTGTCAATTCGTAACTGTCATCGCTAACATAAATGGTAAAAACTGCATTTAGATATGGCCCAAAAACAAAACAATAAATAGTAACTAACAGTAACACTTACAAGAATTCTACCAGTTGTCGTTTGACCAGATATAAGTTCGCCGGCCCAATCTTTTGCCTCCGTTACCCATCCAATTTCGGCGTCCGTCGCCTTTTTGGTATGGACTACAGTCTTTTGCGGACCGCTCGCCCTGCTACGTTTGTTTTGGTAACACAGCCACGCGAATATTCTCCATGTCAATACGAGAAGCAACCCGGCGAAGAAGGTGATGAGACTGGAGCAGAGGAAAGCATACCACTGCCGCGGTCCCGTACATTCCCAAACCCTAGACATCGTTGTTGTATTCGGGTCTGATGAAACTGGCATTTTACGTTGTGACTGGTCTCCGTATTCCTGGCATATTCCGTGACAGCGGAAGAGCGTTCATCCATTCTCCTTTCCCGACTGCATCCATCGGTCCTGCTTCAGCAGCCTCGTTTGAATATGGCAGCTTTTATTTGGAACGAATAATGAATGCATAGCATGACGTCATGAGCTCGGCGCCCATTCCCTACTGGCTGGGCGCCGCTAGCCAATCGGAGAAGTGGCGCGGCCGACGATTGCGGGACAAGAGCAGTGACCTGAGATGTACCGGAACATGCCACAATATTCCAGGTCCGATTACACGGTGTAATTAATAAATGCATTGCGTACACAGTGGTGTGTATCGAACCTGCCGACAAGGCTGCGGGTGAATGTGGAAGACAAAATAGAAAAGAAGACTAGCAGTTCACCAGCTTATATAAGAAAATAATGTTTGTGAAAATTGTGGGCAGAATCTTGGCAATGTTCATGCAGTCCTTACACTTACTTAATTATTGTCGTGAACATGAACACGATTTTTGCTTTTTTGTGATGTATTACTATGATTTTGAGCTATTTCTAGAGAAATTATTAAATTATTCATTAAAAGGTTTGATTAAATATACCCAAATATAATATCAAGCATGTAATTGTTGAACATGAAAGAGATACTTTCCATTTTTCCTTTGAGGTCTTATTTTTTATATTTACCATACATTACACAATGTTTACCAAAACGTTACATATTTGGGTTTTTATGTTTTTTACATGGATGTATCATTTGAAATGTCTGGGTCAAATAAAACAAATTCTTCTTCTTAATATAATTTTTAGCTATTTTGATGGAAATATTACATTTTTCTTTTAAAGATGATACATAATAATGGTACGATACCGTTGGTAATCTTTATACGATGCAACTTCATGAGTGTGTAACATTACATGCATGTGCAGTAATTTGAGCACCGGCGCCGGAATGTGGTGTATATTGGGGACAGAGGCTCTCCAAAAACCTCTGTTTGCACCACCACCCCCCCGATCTCGCTCACCAACAACTTCACCTTGAGGTTTTTCAAAAACTTCAAATTGCCCCCTCATGAGGCTCTACAAAAAATGTACACCCCTCTTTGAGGCTCATCAAGACAAAACCACATTGAGGCTCTCCAACAACCTCAAATTGCACCTACCTGAGATTCATAGAAATAACTTCAGGCTTTAAATATTGACGCATTTTGCAAGTTTCAACCTGCGAAATGGTTTCTATATGCCGATGAGATTCTGCATGACAAGACTGCAAACAAGCAACACTTAAAATTTTCTATCAAATGAGATCATTCGTCTTCACTTACCTATAACTATATTATTAGGCCTAGTATATAATTATTATAGGTGGATTTTGTATGAAATAAATGTATTCAATTAACAGGATTTTATTGGCAGAACAGGTTGGCACTGAGGCGTTCACTAAATATGTGGATGTAAGCATAACTGTACGTCAACTCTCCCGTGAAATCCGATTGTCTCCCGGATAGTTTGTGTATCTCCCGGTCTCCGGGAAATCAGGCAGATCTCCCGCATACGCACCCCTCCCCGTCTTCGAGACGGCGCGCACCACGGGAGACGTGCTGAACCGCTGATTTTCCGGCGAAAAATCTCCAGCAGCACCTCTCCCCCACCGTCTTCCGATGTCAATATCCAAGATAAGTGATCCGAGATAAGTGACAGAACTCAAGTTGCTCTCGTGAAATGAGAACTGGACCATAGAAGCTTTACTCAATGAGCCAATGCAGGCGCAGAAGAGCAGCGCAACGGGAACCAGCTCGAGACTGCACTGTTGACTTTGTTCTTAGCTCAGCAGCTCATGGACACCAGTGTCACACCAGTACAACCATGAACTTGATGACTACAACACTGGAAAGGTCGTAACAAACTACTGATACAGACTGACAGAGGCAAGCTTACACGAAACGGCAGAGGCATATGAGCTAGATGCTGGCGTGCATGCTAAGTTTCGAGTAGGCCTACATATTATACATTCACAATACACATACTTGTTCCTCTTGTCTCTCGGCGGAGTATCACAACTTGGAGCAATTAAGGCAGTACCGACTATGGGCACTTGAAAGCAGTGGTTTTGATAAAGTGGCACGCTTTTACTGGATTTGACACGATGTAGCCAACATAAGGAAAGGGGAACGATGTTTCACAGCTTCATATCTGGCAGTACTCAATGCGATGTTTACTAACATTGGTGTATGACGTGAAGGGTCTACCAAAGTGTGTGAGACTTGTGCACAATTCCCATGCAGACACTTCACATCACATAATTTCAAAATCGTAGGTTAGGGTGGGGCATGGAGCCTGCTTAAGGGAACATGGGCATCATTATCATTGTGCAGTCGTGGTGTCAGCATGTCATTTCCAAATGTGCCTTTCTTGCGCTCTCCTCTGCCAGTTGGTGCCCTTCCAGTACTCGTCTAGTTCGACACTCCACCACAGTTTCCCATCGTAGATTCTCCAGGTTGTGATACGCGATGTCCATCGGTTATCTCGTAGTCTGCTGATGTGCCCTGCCCGGGTCCACTTCTCTTTTCTGATTTGTTCTATGACCTTTGTCTTCTGTCTTACCCAGGCGTTAGTTTTTCTCTCCCGATATTTGATGTTTAACATACCCCAGGTACTTCTTTACATCTTTGTTCGTGCGACTGCTAGCTTGTTCTTTGCCTGGATGGTGAATGTCCATATTTTCGCGCCGTTTGTTATCGCTGGAAGTACGCATGAGTTACCCTTGAAGTTGTCGCGGTGTTTGGCGAATGTTGTCCACCCGGCGGTGGTTCTTTTTTGAATCTCCTTGTCTTGGTTTTTTTCTCTGATACTGTATCGCTGTCGCATATAGACGTACCTTTCAACGTTCTCTATCTGCGTGGAGTTGATACATATTGGTGTGTCATTTTCTGGCATCACTTTTGTCTTCGAGATGTTCATCTTGATACCTTGTCTTTCCCTTTCATCAGGTAGCTCCTGCAGCACGTTTTGTAGTTCTTGCGGTGTAGTAGCACACATGAGTATGTCGTCGGGGAAGCGAAGATGGCTGAGATATTCTCCGTCTATCATCAAGCCTCTGGTTTCCCAGGTCAGTCTTCGGAATATGCTTTCGAGTGTTGCCGTGAACACCTTGGGCGATATGGTGTCACCCTGCCGTACTCCTCTCTTGATGTTGATCTTGTGGCTCTTTTTGTGTAGGTGGACTGTCACCGAGCTGTTGGTGTAGTTGTCTTTCAGGAGATCGATGTACACATCTTCTATTCCCTGTTTTTGAAGGAAGGTCAGTATTGCGTGAGTTTGCACCGAGTCGAAAGCCTTCTCGTAGTCGACGAAAGCGATGCAGAGCGGGATATTAAATTCTCGGCACTTCTCTTTCAGTCGGTTTACGACGTGTATGTGGTCTGTCGTTGAGTACCTGCTTCTGAATCCTGCTTGCTCTCGTGGTTGGTTTTCACCGAGTGTCTTTTCTAGCCTATTCGTTATATATAGTATCTTTGTGAGTAATTTCTAGATGTTGTTTGATAACAGACATCGGTCTGTATAGTTCTTTAAGTTTTTCTTATTTCCCTTCTTGAAGATTATCATATCATCTTTGCGTCCTTCCATGTGGTGGGTATTCGTCTTTCTGATAAGCATATAGTGTACAGCTTAGCTAGTGTCTTCGAGATGGTATCTTTTCCTGCTTTTAATGTTTCAATGTTTACATAGTCGTTGCCTGATGTCTTCATATCTCTTAACGTTGCTTCCATCTCCCATGGTGTTATTTCTGGTACCTCTTTCGGGTCGGTGTGAATTATGGTACTCATATCTTGGTCTTGTATTTCTCAACCCTGTCTAGAAGTGTAGCCACATGGTTGTGTGGTTATGCTTTTCATGCTATTTATTTTCAAAGCATTTTACAACAATAACTTTTATAATCGTTGTTTAAAATATTGTCCAAAGGGAGCGCATTGCCCGATACCTGGGGGCAAGACGCCACCTTGTGTGGGGCATAAGGTCCCATTGTATAACATACGAATATAGACTTGTGATCAACATAAAAATGGATTGTATGTTTTATCTCATCCAAAACTCATACCATAAAAGGTGATACACTTGATATATAGTTGGTATTTTGAAAATACACGGGTCGTATGTCCTATTCAAGGCGTCGATGATTAATTCCTGAAAGTTTGGCGCTCGATGTTCATGCCGTCTAAGTAGAAAACGTTAACCTACCAGCATACGCAAGCTCGATTAAAGGCAGACGTTAATATATGAAATGTATAGGCTAATGGTTGGCACGGCTTCTGAAGTACTTATTAGGTTAATAAATCATATGCATGATTTACTTGTTCTGTTTCTGACATCATGGATGCGTAGTACATATATGTTTACGTTTTCACACAAAATGTCATGCAAATCTACCTAGCCATTTTGCTGCAAGAGGTAACATTTTAATGAAGTCTGTAATAATAATAATAAGATAACTTCTATTGCGCATAAATCCTTGGAAACCAAGTTCAGAGGCGCATCAAAACAAAAGGATTGGTCGATCTCAAAATCCATAAGCAGTATTCCAGTTGTCAACAGATGGGTCAAGGCGCTAGGGAGCTACGGTGGATAAGCAAGGTTGTAAAGATAAGTATGGTAGTGTTCCCGTTTGCAGACACCGGATGGGAGTACGTTTGTATTTTTATGCGCCGACAACACACAGAAGCAGTCCAAAAGACATATACAATGACCAAAATAGAGCTTTTTTTTTGTGCCTTTTCCTTAACAAGTCACCCTATATTTTTTGCCAATAATGATAATTGAACATTTTTATTTATATTACCATACTCGAAATTTTATTGCAAACAACATTTGTTAAAATAACTTTAAGATCCAATCACTAGATTTGGCTATAGAATATCATTTTTTAATAGCTTGACTTCCGCTTGAAAATGGCAGCAATGTATAAATATGGCGTCCAAAAAGATAATAATTAAGCTACGCTTCTGAAATGTCCATCACCCATTTTCGGACACTTCAGATATTGGTGTAGCTGAAAATCATAGTGGGAATTAGTCCCTCAATTTGAGAATCAACTTCAATATTTGCATGCTTGGCTCACGGACTAAGTACCGAATACCATTCAACTGCAGGACTCAAAACATCTATTCAACGAACCCTTCCAGTTTGCCAATCTGCGCCCTCGAGATCATACCAAAGACAGAACATCCTAGCCTAGCGTTCGTTGAGCGTTGTTGAACATTTTTGCCGCCCCGTCGCCGTATGAATGAATGAATTAATTAATTAATGATTCGTTTATTAAAACATTGACAACGTAATACAGGAAAAGACAACAGTGTCTAAAATTATATACACATACATAACCATATACACATCCATATATTTGATGCGATATAATTATACATAATCTACAAAATACGATATACCCACACAAGTGTGTATACGATGTTTGAAGGGGGTAAACACGAAGTCAGAGACTTATGTAAGTTTACCCCTGTCAATAATATTAAGTGTTAGGCTTCCCACACGTGTACTTTGTCCTTTTTCACACAATATAATCAGTACATATTGTGCACCCTCTCAGTGTATTTATTGTGATGCACGATACACAGGTTATCATATACTACATAGTATGATTCAATACGTTAACAGTTACACAGTAACATATTTGTAAAATACAATTTTTTTGTATTAGGATTTAAATATAATTATATTATCAATGTTTTATGTCATTACTCAGAGAATTCCACAACCGCTCTCTGTAGACACTGAGATGCATCGATCTCATTGTGGAATGAACACGGAGCTGTTCTAAATCATGATTAGTTCTCAACGAGTACGACGTTTCCCGCCTAACAAATAGACGTTGAATGTTTGATGGCAAACAGCACAACGGTAGTGAACTTTGTACATAAATAATTACGTTTTCAGTTCTATGATATCTATACATTTTAAGACATGTAATTGTTGAAAAGTGCATTCGTGTGATCCAAACGCTTGACACCATGTATAATGCAGATAATTCTTTTTGTAGTAAGAAAATACAATTAATATTTGTCAGGTATGTATTACCCCATATTTCTACACAATATGTTAAATAAGGCAACAACAGTTAACAATATAGAATATACATAGGATTTTTGGCGAGCCTCAAGGATGTGCAAATTGTGGTTGTTAGCTTGCTTAGAAATTTATGGATGTCGCCTCAAAAAAATATTCAACAGCACACCACGTGCTGAACCGAAGTTTCAGGCTCAGCCCCCTGAGTATGTCCATTTCGTTCCGACGCCAGTGGTTATGTTATGCCATTCAGGGTTGGGGCCGAAGTACTCGTTACTCGTACTCGTTGGTACTCGAGTACTGATTTTTCACGAAGTACTCATTACTCATACTTTTACTTGTATATATTAAAGTACTCAATCTCGTTACTCATTAAAAATATGAGTATTTACGAGTACGTTGGGAGTACTCTGGGAATACTTTGTATGTATTTTATCATAACATAATGTATTATGATCTTCAGTTCAAATGTCTCATATTTTGCACTGGTATCATGATATCCTCATTGTATAACAGCTCTGGGTTGTCATGAACACTGTTTACTGACTGGTTCAGATCATTTGAACAAGACTGGGAGACAGGACTGACCATCACATCAATGACCTATACTTGCACTTGAATGTCAAATAAACTCACAATGACATTAAACAGTCTCCACATTGTGTAGGCCTGACCAGCTGGTGTTGTCTAATCCAGTCATACAGTCAGAAACTGGCTTCCCTTTGAAGATCTGCCACATCTCTTGAAAGGCATAGCTGTCACTGTCAACAGGCTCAAGGCTGCATGAGTGAATGAAATAGGGTTATGTAGAATGGGAATCCAGGTGAAATACTCAGATGTAGGTCAGTCCAGTGACTAAAAGATGCCACGTTTGAGTGTCTCATGTTCACACGCTGCAATGTGGTCAGATAACTAGCTAAAAACTAGTGAAAAGACACTGAATGAAGTCAATGAACACTGATGATTGCTGTTGCCAAATCAAGCAATTGGTTTTAACGGAATGGACATTTTGATATGCTGCAAAAATAAACTTACAAAGCCTTGTTTTGGTTTCTGTTATTCTTTCTCGCTACTAATAATATCAGTCAAATTAATCTAGACACCAGTTGACTGAAACAGCTAGAACATCAATATATAATTCTTATATGATCTGCACATGCAACTCGGGGCCACATCCAAGATCAGATTTCTACCAGGCCAAATTTGTTTTGGTATTAAAAAATGTGTCAGAATGCGTGACTGCGCAGCAGGAGAATCAGTTGGACACACGATTAACAAAAAATTATACTAAGTACTTGTGCTTGAGTACTTTTAAAAGTATCCACACGAGTACTTTCAAAAGTAATCGTACCTGCACTTTCAAAAGTACTCATAATTGTTACTTGAGTACTCTCTCGGATGAAGTACTCGTTATTCGTACACTTAAAACTGGTAAACTTAAGCCAAAGTTTCATGAAATGTATATATAAAGCTATGAACCAGTGATACGGAATGTTGCTAAATTGTCCATTTCTAGATTACTGTGGAGCTCCATAGTAAGACCAGCACTATTGTTTGAATAATTTGCACTTTACCATCGTCTTAAAGGAACACAATCTGTTCGGTTTTATTTTTAAATACTGCTATATAGTATAAATGTATAGAGCTGGGTGGATTTTGCGTTGTCTGGCTGTCCAAAATCATGGGCAGAGACCAAAGATGACGGATTCACCTTTCGGTGTATGGGGTGTTTGAGGGTGGAATGTCTGATGACGGAGTTGTGTAAGTTGACGGATATAGTGAAAGAGATGGAGGTGAGTCTCAACATAGAAACAGATGGAGCAGAGAGGGATAATGCGGAGAGAGTTGAGAATTCTACAACACAGAAGGAGCAGAGTTGTGACACGGAGACTGAAGAAAGGAGACTGAGAGGAGGAAAGTTGACCGGTGTGAAGGAACAAGAAATTGAAAAGACAGAGGGACGGAGGAAAAGTGTTCGGCAGAGGAAAAGAAAACGGGTTAGTGGGGATAGATCAACAGGTAGTCAGACTGTAGAGAACGAGGAGAGACGCGACAGCGATACAGGTGGTGAAGAGGTAGATACCACAAAGGCAGTTGGTAAGACTGTGAGACAGAAGATTTATGGAAGAAGACAGAGTGTTCAGCAAAAAACAGAAAACATGACAGGCGTGACGGTGACAGGGAGAAAGTGACTGTAGTGAAGGAGGTAGCCGGGGAAAAGGGACGGGAGAGGAGAGAAGAAAATGTGATGGGAGGAAAGATGAAGGGACGAAAGTAAGTGAGAGTAAATGTGCTAGAAGAGAAGATGACAGGAGGAAAGGGGACAAGAGAAAACACGACAGGAAAGAAGGGAATGGAAGAGAATGTGACAGGAGAGAAGACGGCAAGAGGAAAAGACAACAACCAGACATATGCAAACCGGAGGAGCTACTCCGAGGCAGTGACTGAGGGGGCGAGGAGGAAAGAGAGTGTTTATGGGCGATTCAATTCTGAGAAAAACAGACAAGACTATATGCGAGGGGAAGGATGTTGTTGTATGTCTACCAGGGGCTAGAATAGAGCATGTGACCGAAAGGGTATAGAAGGTATTGGGGCATGGCAAGGGAGGGTCTATACTAGTACATGTAGGGACAAACAATGCAGACAAGGAGGGAACAACTGGGATAGTTCAGAAGTACAGACATTTAGTGAGGAAGCTAAAGAAGACAAGAGTGGAACAGGTTGTTCTCTCAGGAATTTTGTCAGTAATGGGAGGAAGGGGGGCAACATACAGAAACTGTAAGAGGATGGCGATCAACGCACTAGTTGAGCAGATGTGTGAAGAAGAGGGCGTGGGATTCATAGATTTATGGGGGTACTTTGTTGGGAGAGAAGATATGTACATGAGAGATGGCCTCCATCTAAATGGAAAGGGGGCAGCAGTATTCTCAGAGAATCTGCTGCGATCTGTTGACAGAGGGACAAGTTGCATCTATTTAAACTAAATTCGCAAGGGGGACTCGCAGAGAAGCCTGAAACTGGAGGCATAGATAAAGACAGCAAAAATAATTCAGCAAAGAACAGTCTGGAAAACTGTTCTTAAACTGGATATAAATGTGTTTGTTTAAATGCAAGGAGTATAGTAAACAAAAGAAATTAACTAAACATTATGGTAGAAGATATTGACCCTCACATAATAGGTATAACCGAATCATGTGCAACCACCGATATATCAGGTGCCGAATTGGGACTGACAGGATATGTAATGTTTAGGAAAGATAGAATAGGAAGAAGGGGAGGTGGAGTTATTTTATATATTAAAGAATCTATCCAGGCTTATGAAATAAAATTAGACAGAGAAGCAGATTGCGAAGAAGCTGTTTGGTGTAACAGTTACAGGAAACTCAACGTTAACGGTTGGGTTAGTTTATCGAAGTCCAAACATAAGCATAGAAGAGAATGAAAAAATACAAAACACTATAAGGGAAGTGAGCAAACGGGACTGTGTTATTATGGGGGATTTTAACCATGGGCATATAAAATGGAAATCTCTACAGAGTATGGGTAGTGAGGACCACATGTTTTTAGTTTTAGTACAAGATAGTTTCCTTTCTTAACATGTGCCAGAACCAACCAGGGGAGAGAATGTGTTAGACATAGTGTTGTCCTCACAGAATGAATTAGTTGACAATGTCAGGATATGTGAGCCACCGGGGAATAGTGCTCACAACCATATACATTTTACCATCAAAATAAAATCAGAAAGGAATAGTAAAAAGCAGTACAGGCGAAATTTCCACAAAGGAAAATATAAGGACATAAGGAAATATTTAGCAAAGATAGACTGGAATAACACACTGAAGAATAAGACAGCAACAGAATGCTGGAATATCTTAAAGAGTGAAATTGAATGTATCATCGTCAAATTTGTTCCCTTAAAAAACACGGGAAACGGTTCAAAAAGAAACACTTATCGAAAGAAGCCATTAGAAAAATTTAGTATAAACAAATGATGTGGAAGTCATATAGACGTACTGCAAATGACGAAGACAACAACATTGATAAAGAAGCACTAAACCAAGCTACAGCTGAAATTATAAATTCAAAGAGAAGCTATGAACATAAATTAGCTTGTAATATAAAACATGACAGCAAGAGTTTTTATGCGTATGTTCGAAGCAAACAGAAAGTTCAGGATAAGGTCGGTCCTTTAGAAGATAGTGCTGGAAATATAATATCAGAAGGATTCTTAATGGCAGAAGACCTGAATGAGTATTTTAGTTCAGTGTTTACCAGAGAAGACATTAGTTCACTGCCAGTACCAGAGGTTAAGTTCAAGGGGGCAGAATCAGACTATTTAAGACAGTTAATTGTAACTCCAGAAAACATTTAAAAAAAAACATAATAAATCACCTGGAGTGGATGGTATTCCACCCAAACTACTATTGGAAATTGTAGAACAAATTAGCATACCGCTTGCAACAGTTTTCAACTTGGCATTAGAAGAGGGAGTGGTTCCTTTAGAGTGGAAAGAAGCAAACATTATACCGTTATTTAAAAAAGGTTCGAGAAACAAGTCAAATAATTATAGACCAGTTAGTTTAATATCGGTGATTTCTAAATTATTAGAAAGACTAATTAAAGATCACATGGTGGATTTTCTTGTTAAACATAACTTGATAAACCCATCTCAACATGGGTTTCTAAAAGCGAGGTCATGCTTAACAAATATGTTATGTTTTTTTGGAAGATATCACTAAGTGGGTAGATGATAGATCACCAGTAGATATCATCTACTTAGATTTTCAAAAAGCCTTTGACAAAGTTCCACATCAAAGATTACTGCTTAATCTAAAGGCCCATGGTGTAGGAAATGGTATAATTAACTGGATAAAAAAATGGCTGATTGACAGAAGACAACGGGTAGTTGTTGATGGAGAGGCTTCAAACTGGAAATCAGTTTTGAGTGAGGTTCCACAGGGATCAGTACTGGGACCTATATTATTTTTAATATATATAAACGATTTGGACGATGATATAGCTAGCAAGGTGTTGAAATTTGCAGATGATACAACAGTGTTTAGAATGATTAAAAGTGATGGAGATAGACAGCATTTACAATATGATCTTGACAGGTTGATCAAATGGTCTGAAAAGTGGCAAATGTTGTTCAATTTTGGGAAATGTAAATGCCTTCACACAGGACATGGGAACGAATATGTAGAATATACAATGGGGGAACTGTACTAAGTACTACTGTAAAAGAAAAAGACTTAGGGCTGACAATTAGTGCTGACATGAAGGTTTCAGAGCAGTGTGGAATTGCAGCTTCAAAAGGAAATCAAATCCTTGGATTTATTAGGCGAAATATAGCATATAAAGAAAAAGAACTAATAATACTGCTGTACAAAACAATAGTTAGGCCTCATTTAGAATATTGTATACAAGGAGATTGAGAGGAGATCAGATAGAAGTGTTTAAAATATTGAATGGTTATGAAAATATTGATAGAAATATGTTTTTTTTTGTTAAGTAAGATATAAAGACTAGAGGACATGAAGTTAAAGGAGCAGTGTAGATTAGACGTAAGAAAGTTATCATTTTCACAAAGGACTGTGAATGAATGGAACAGATTATCTGATGATTGTGTGGCTGCTAGTAGTGTGAATGTTTTAAAATAAAATCGACACATACCTCAGAAGGGCTGGATATATGTAGATAAAAGGGTTGGACTCTTGATAAGCCAAAGGGCTTCCTTGTCCACCTGCCATCTAGAGTTAATTCTCTGGATGGCAATCTTGTTAAATCTTGTTAAATCACGAGATACGTGATCACGTAAACGCTTAGTAGCGAGTTTGTTGTCACTGCGCGTAATGGCGGGCAAGAAAAGATTGCGTCCGTTTGTATTATCTTCCAAAATGTATTGACCATGAACATATATGTCTCTCCACTGGTATACATATTGAGTTATTACCATTCAAGCAAATGAAATACGGATAGATGGAAGAAGTGCATGTATGTGTAGATAATATAATCATAATCTATGTTATGTGAGCCACAGAGTGTGTGTAAGAGAAGCCGTTATAGGGGACTACCAAAAGTGAAAAAGAACATTTGACTGTCCAACATAAAAAGTAGACCAGCAGACAGGCATGTAGGCTAGGATGTGTCGGGTACCAACAGTGAAGAACACCCTCCCACGATCTTCCTATGTCGTCTCCGACAGCATGGAAGGGTTCAGTGCGACTCTGGTAAAAATCTGGAACGTCCACAGCAAAAAAATCTCCAACTTCCTCCCTTTCCCCCCATCCTCTTCCGATACGTGTACGTCTGACAACATCGAAGGGTTCAGTGAGAATTCGGTAAAAATCTAGAACATCACCGCAAAAAAATCTGCAGCAGCACTCACTCCCCATCTTTCCGAGCTGTGGCTCTGGCTGATTTCAAAACAAGTTCCGCGTTTCCTAAAAACGCCTCCCCCCGAAATACCATCCACGCTACTGGCCTGCTATCGGGTAAACCAGACCATAAAACAATAATTTATCTCTATAGGCATCATCCACATAATCGTCATTAATGACGGCAGTGGATCATCGAAAGAAGAATACACCAGGGGCAGCAAAGCATTTCAATCAAATGCTATGATGGAAACACACGTTCCGGACGACGTAGTCCACATTCCGGATCGATGACGTGAAACTAAATAACAATAGCGTCGCCTCGTAATTCACGAGCTAGCCCCCTACCCTTAACGAGGAGGAATTCGACAATTAATGAGCCCGTTAGCAATTTTTTACGTCTCCACTTTTTATGTGGCGTGGTCCTATTTTCTTGATTGTGGCAACACCCTGTCATTCGTGGTTCACACGCTCAACCGATTTGATCAACTGGTCTTAAATATCACACTAGTGAGATCGCGTCCTTGACCAGCTTGCAACGATGATTAAAAGTCTAGTTAGATAACTCTTCAAAAGGGCAATTTTCTTCGTTTAGTGGCTGTGTGAGAGCCTTTACATCAATCAGTGTAGCACGTGGTTCGGGACGATCATCTGCTAAGTCCACCATACTTTCCAGGTGCAGTGCAAGAGCAGCTTTGCTGATTATGTTTTCTTCATGCTTCCGTCAATGTGTGCCCCTGACCATAGCTGTGGCCCAAGAGAAAGGGAAAACACAGTGTGCATCCTTTTTGCAATGCCATCCAAGAGCTGATTTTCTAATCGGACGGTTCCAGCAAACGAGTCAACACCCACACGTGGTTACTCCGCTGTGCTGTTGATGCTGTATCTGCAAGAAGTCCAGATAAATCAGCTGGTTTGACTGTAGGCGGGCCTTCTCTTTTCCCAACGCTGTACACTGGAAGCAATTTCTCGGATAGCTGGACTGATTACATCTTATCTGATGCGGTTTGTACTTCAACAACTTTGGTTGGAGAATGATGCCAATAACTAGATGTGATGTTTCTCCCCCAATCAGCGATTCCTCGTGCCTATTAATGTCGAACGTCAACATTATTTGGACGGAATGACGTACATTGGATGGAAGTACAGGTGTGTGTGTAGAACATAATCACTGTCAACAATTTATAGTTGATCAATGCACAGCGCTGTGTCAATTTCTTTCAGAGCCCACTAAGTGTTCCCGTGCTCGAGAAGCTACAGTGTTCTGATTGCCTCAATCTTACCTGTGACAGACATCGGACGTGCAACACTCACAGCAGTGTTAACACCCTAGGTTACTGACCATGCCAATTTGTTAACGCGAGCAGAACCGCGGTCACTTGCACCGCGTAAGACGCGAAGAAATGTATGTAGTTATGGCGGAACAATAACATCACTAGTTTGTCGAGTTACGCCTAGTTACCTAGTATAGCAGCTGGACTAAGCACATGCTAATGCAAAAGGCGGTTAACATTGATTACTGACGCGTTACTTTTAAAGGTATTGTTTGGGTATGATTTAAGGTCAAACGTTTGAAAACAGATCATAACAATATGTAATTGCCGATAATATAACTTGATTTACATTTCTATTGAATTTATATATTCGAAGGCAGACGTTAATACATAAATGGGGTCAATTGCATATGTAATATAAAACTATTACTTTGTTTCCTTCCTATTACTATTACATGCTAAATTCTTCCTATTACTATTACATTTGAAGCAATTACTATTACATTTTTCATTGGAACATTTTATGGTATAGTGCACAGTTTGCATAAATGTGTACCACAAACTATAACATTTAGTATTACCTACTAAATAGACTGTTTAAGGACATTATAAAACATATTTTTTATTATATAATGTATATATATATATATACTGATATATATATATATCAGTAACATATATATATATATATATATATATCAGTAACATATAGGAATGAAGACAAAAGCTATGTCACTGTCACTTAACTTGGTAGATTATAATCAGTGTAATTAAAGCAGCATATTGCTCTACTGCTGCTTGGTGGACAGTTAGTTATTGGTTCAAGTGCAAATACTTGGTGTTAAATAGGGTGCAGGAAGCCACAAAACATATGTGTCATGCAATGTGCATTCATTCTTCAGTCACCAGTAGTCAATTAATTATAACTCCTGATTCAAACAATCGTCATTGATTTATTTATATTGCAGTCGTTGGTCTCTTTCATACAATGTCCAATCCAATATGTGCTTCAAAGTTTAAACTATGGATGGAACATGGCCCACACTAATTAATGTGAACTACATAGGCCTTTTATAGTTGGTCACACATACACATATGGAGACTGACTGAGAGTGACAGGCAACAAACTTGTTAATACAAAGGTAAATTTTATGAATAAAATAACAAGTAATTAAATGAGTTAACTTAATTTTGCAGGGACCACTGGTTAGGTGTCAGGGGTGCAATCTCCAAGCCTAGTAATATGTAGGTACATCACATACTGACACATATAGTGGAGCAGATATGTGAAATAATTGTTGGTTTTGTGGTAACATCACCAAAATTACAGAACCAAAAGTTAATCGCGCAACTCTGTGCTGGTGACTTCGTGGCACAAGAAACAAAGTACCATTCACATTGCCTTGTGAAATTGTACAATGCTAGCAACAGGAAGGTTGAGGAGGGTAAAAAGGAGAACACTGACCGGGTTTCTCATGGCATTGGTAGAACTCGTAGGCTATATCGAGGAGACAAAAATTAGTGCCAAGGATGTTGCACTTATCTTCAAGCTGACGGATCTTCTCCGACTGATAGAGCCGGGGGTGGACGTAACTGGACGTATTAATTCTACATATTTTAAATGCGTACAGACAAGGTCGAGATGTCATGCTGCACTTTGATGATGATATCGGACACACGCTGCGTGATGCGTGTTTGAACGATGCTGATGATGAAGCTATTTGCTTGGTCAAGGCGGCACACATAATCGTCAACTGCTCGTGGTGCTTTTCATGACACAGGCATGTCACTCTTTCAAAACAGATTCACAGAGTCTGACGGAATCATGCGTCACAAATCAGAACTACAACCAGGTATTCCAAAGAAGGAGATACCACCACTTAAATCGTACACAACTTTGACCCCTCTGACAGTGAAGAAGAAAGACCCCATCACCCCTCTTGTGGAGGGTACACTGACAAGTGATGGTCAACTTGTTAAATCTGCCATTGAAGATGAGAAGAAGTGGCAGAATACTACACATCGGCTCGTAAGCGAATAGGTCCAGAGTATTGATGATCCAATCGGATGGGCTGCATTCCATGCTAATGCACAGCAACCACGCGACTTTGATGTCAGCGTCATATCACTGCTGCCATTGTTCCCAGATGATTCCAAGTCTGTGGCTATGATTTGTCACTCAATGTATGTCGTACAACGTGCTGTCCATCTTTTTAATCCTGGACAAGTGCCTGTCTTAACATTAGACCAACCACTGTTCGCGATCGCTAAGCTGATCCAGTGGAACTGGCCAGATGTGTATGGGGAGGAGAGTTTTGTTATTCTTTTAGGTGGCTTGCACATCGAGATGGCTGCCTCGACGACTCTTGGAGATTTGCTGGATGGCAGTGGATGGACGCACGCTCTCACCCAAGCAGATGTTGCTACAACAGGAACGGCTGACTCATTCCTCAAGACGTCGCACGTAAAAATAATATGACATGCACACCAAGTTAGCACCAGTGCAGTGTCGATACTCCTGCACAATGCCTACTAATCGTACAGTTGTGAAGAGAGTGAGCCGATAGCGTTTGACGATTGGTGTATGAAACGAGTTAAGGCCTCTCCACAATTCCAGTACTGGTTTAGCGTCATGCAGCTGGAGGTCCTCGTCTTGGTGTATGTGAGGTCTACACGATTCCAACTTTTCGCTCTATGTCGCTGTCCTGACAGGCTGACACCATGTTTTTTCGCACTGGACCACAGGCACTTTTCTCGATGGGTGCCGATTCACATTCGTGACATGAAAGTTCCCCCTTAACATCATATACACCAATGTTGGTGGTTTTACCACAAAACCCACAATTATTCTTGTTATTTACACATATAATTATTTTGTTGCTTGGTTCACTTCACAACAAATGGCTGTTGCATTTCAGATATCAGCTTTTTAAAAACTGCATTGCTTAAACAACACCGATCTGGCCGATACATTTTGACAGCAACACTGAAAAGTCTCTTGACGGGTGCAGAAGAAGCAGGAACATGGACAAAACGGGTGGCAGCGATGGAGTGAAGTGGAAAAGTGGTGTGATGCACCTTCCAGAAAGCAAGTGGGTCGGCAACCTCGTGCAGACATGGCTGGTCAAGATAGGTTGTGATTTCTGTGAAGACGGGTGCGGCTGGTGACGGTGCTGTTGGTGAGAGACCTGCCATGACGCTCAGGCGTCGGTTCCTCTTTGATGGCGGTGGCTGCTGGGGGGCTGGCGTACTTGCTTGCAGCTCAGTCGTTGGCTCATTGATGTGTTGTCTTTGATGTTGGTTCACTGTGTCAGTGAAGCTGGCTTTGTTTTGATCTGTTTCTGCTGGTTGACACCACATCAGCTTCAACTGTGGGTCAAGTATAGTGGCAATAATGTACGTGCTGCGACGTTCATATGGCCCCATCCGTCGCTCTAAGGATGCTGTCCGAGTAACCACCATCTTTGAGTTGTACCTCACTGTCAGCGACTGAAGCTAAATTCGAAGCTCACGGATGCACGGTATGATAAAGCTCGACGAGACGTTAATCTGACGTTGGACGATGACGGTCGCTTTCTCAAATGGTGTGAGGATGTTGACCCGGTTTTGAAGAAGGTTGCGATCATATTGTGATAGATTATGTGGGCAGTCGAGTTGCTCTAGTCTTAGTTGCGGCACAGCAAGAATGGACTAAATGCTCTTCAGTTCGCTGTTCCACCAAGTGATCACTTTCGCTTGCAGGCGTTTCTCACCTCCCATGATCTCAGTGGCATGGAGTGATCGTCGAGAGTATGACACGATGTTGGCCGCCTTAGCAAGAACCTGTAAAATGGGATATTCATTACGTACGTACGTACGTACTCCAGCAGAGCATCGCGCGTACGATACGGTGCTGGTCGCCTTAGCAAGAACCTGTTAAAAATATAAAAATATCTTTACATATTAGTGTAACCACTAACCACAGTTCACAGTTCCTTTACAACAAATGTACAACAAAAAGTCAGGAAGGTGGTATGCAGTTCCATCGAAGACAGCGAACACATACAGTGATGTCATCTATGTGCAAACCGATGTAGTTCACCGAAGAATGCTTGATAATGAACCTGTCTCGATCACAGCGTCGAGAGTTGTCGCACAGACCCATGCCACATGTGGCACCCACCGTTCTATCACCAACTGCAGAGCTAGTCGGGCGTCACCACACTCGAATGTCACGTCGAGCAACCTGTGTTCTACACTGGTTTCCAGTCAGTCAAGCTAACTGACTGACCCGGAAACCAGTGTACACCCCATCGACACTGGGTAATCTGTTACGGATGCATCACATGACACAATTGGGGATCACTCGGCGCACATTCACATGACAAACTGTCTATAAGCAGCATGTTGCACGACTGTAGAATCTTGTCCGAGATCCTGGACAAATACAATTGCCCAGTATGTCATATTAACTTGGAGAGTTAGAAAGTGGTTCTAAGCACATTAGTTCAATCTCTTGTAAAAAAAGCATATATTCAGTAAACAAAACTTCATAGTAGTGTTGGAAGTAAATAATCATAGAGTGTTCATTGTCATAATCAGTATATACAAAATAATGTTTCATTAATGACCTGCAGCATTTCACAAGAAAAAGGCAGCAAGAAATGTTCTACTACACTGGCATCTATAAATGTTTATATATTTGGAACAGTCGGTGTTCACTGGGGTTGTTCCGGGGAAGGGGGTTGAAACAGCATGCAGACAATAGTGAAATGTGCTCTTTTTCAAAACGGTGATAAATTTTAATTATTTTATTTACAAGGTGTCTTTGTCATATGAATTTTTAAACGTTCAGTTCCATTACAGTGATGCCTCATCTTAGTCAATATTATAGACTGATTTGAATTCTGCTAATCAGAAATGCGCATTTATGTCTTTTTGTCAGTGTTTGCCATGTGTAACTAGTATACGTACATATTCATGTTTGTCATTTTAAGGTTCTGCCTGAACTACATGGTTTAATGGCTAAGGTGAATGTTGGAAATGGCAAAATGAGGTGTTATTATTGTAATGCTAACAGTATATTTTCCTCGTCAACTATTCAAAGGTTCATAATATGTATGTCTACCTTCTTCAAGATTGAATAATGTATTTTATATACTAATTTATGAGTCATCACCATATATTTTAAAGGTGTATTAATATGTCTTTGTTGACACTCTGGGTATAATATGCAAGTGTAGAAGTCAACCTAGTTTTCCATGTCCAAGATGTTATTAATAAAATGTGTATAAAAACAAATGTATATGTAAATGTGCACATTCGAATTTCTTGATGACTTATATGTGGTTGATTGTTATAAATTTGAAATTACCTGGATTGATCAAATGTGAGCCTCCTGCAGAATACGTATCCTTCCTGTGTCTGCTTGACCTGGGTGACCGTCTCTAGCACCTCCTCTGCCTCCTCTCATTCTCATTCACGGATTTCAGTGTGGCCTCTAACATTATCATAATTCAAGTTACGTATTATACAATCATATATTGCTGTGATGAGAATATATGTGCGCATATTGGTAAATGCACAAGAATAGCTGGCACATGTCAGTTGAAAGATATCACTGGATACAAACAATATTAATGCATTACATAGACCATAGCCAGACATCATGGTTTCATATACAAAAATATTAATTATTTTGCATAATTCAAATACAATACAAATCAACGTCATTCTACAGTAATACTAATAGTATAAAAATGTGAGTAATATATAACGATGTTTTAATAATTACAATCACCAATCTAATACTTCCATGTTTGACGTTTTATTCCACAAAATTACGGATGCTCCCTTACTTAAGTTACTAAGTTACTTGCACAATTTCTAGTTGTTTCCAGCGCTTGGCAACGTTCTGTTAACCGACCAGTCTGTATATATTGTGGTTACAATGTTATGATCTTATGAGGTCTCATTCAACTAGTCAGCTTTATTTTTTTCAGAACATTAGGCTTTGCCCATTTCAGTGGTTCTTTTATATCCCAACTTGAGACACGTCCGACATTAAATGGAATAAAAACACCTATTGCTTGAATTCATATTATATTATATTAATATTATATCCTGCTATATATTACCATGTTCACCACGTTCACCACGCCTTTTCGGGATGCCGAGATGTGACGTCACATATGACATACACACCCTTTCCATGCATTCAGAGCATGTTTACAAGGATAGCTTTTGAGTCAAAACGAACGTCAGAATGAGTTATCGTGCGATATTCCGATGTAATACAAACACTAGTTATCAAAGAGAAACAAGTAGTTATCTTACAGTTCCACATGACTCCAATTTTATCCAAAACAATGAATGCGAATGGGTCTACAAGTCGACCAGGTTTCGCTGAAATCTCGTCTGGCTCATGGACTAACTGCTGTAACTGATTTATTAATGTTATGCTATGTTTTTCCCAAACTTTATAGCTATACCTTTAACAGCTGCATAGGCACACACACGTATACAATACATCCAAGAACGCAGACACGCACGCACGCACGCACGCACGCACGCACGCACACACACACACATCCAGCAGATTGAGATGCACCGTGTTGTTAACAAGAAATACAAATTCGCCTATATAGGGAAGCCAGTGCACACCATGGCGTTTCCTCCCACAGATTATGTGCTGAGTGCACATCATCAGATGATGTTTTGGAAGGTCAGCAAGGTCTTCCCCCTAAAGGAGGAGTTTTTGGCCAACAGAGAAAACAAGCACATATTCATCAACTTACTGAGCAATGAGCTTGGTAAAGCTGGATGCTGTTGTTTTCATGCAGAGGACGCTAAAATAATGATCGTTAGACAGCACTGAATACATCAGACAAAATCGACACTATCCTCATTGGTGAAGACACTGATTTGCTAGTGCTTGCCACTTTCAACAGAAGCTCTGGTGTATTCTTAATGCCAGAACCTAAACAAAGTTTGAGTAAGATATGATACCACAGCAACAGTTGAAGAATTGGTTACTGCAGGAAACCAGGCTATTGTGTGCTTCCAATGTGGGAACATTGATGATTTGACTTTTCTAGGACTTCTTTGTTGGAGACATAGTCCTGCCAATGCAGTCCCGTGATGGAGCGCCGACATCGCTGGTGGAACCGTTCAAGCAGTTGTACTTGCATTGTGTAGAGGAACCACGCCTCTGCCCCAAACAAAAGGATAGTGACGAGTGACGACGACAGTCTTGTATACTTGTATCTTTGTTGACAAATGCAGCGAGTGATTCTGCCATACGTATACATTTCAGCAGGCGACCGAGTGAACTGTTGGCAAAGACAAACTACAATCCTTGGGATGTATTTGCGGAAAGAACGGATTTGAGTGTACTTCTGTGTGTGCGTGGTGTGTCAAATTGCAACTAACATCTCCGTGGAAGCTCTCAACGACAGCAGTGTTTGAACGTGTCATGTACCAGTAAATAACACTACCTCACTGCAATTTTATAGCGTATAGTTTTGGTGAAGATAACTGATATTAGAATAACTACCCGAGTTAAAATATCAACCAAATACAAAGTATACTAACATATTCATGAAAACGGTGTTAGTATTTTAGAAACAGCAGCTAAGGACATAAATTGTGTTGAAATAAACAAGCTTATGTAAGCATTTTTTTTTTATCGCAAAGCTTTATGTATATCTTTGTATTAATCTATTCACATCATTTCCAATGGTGTACAGAGTATAGAATACTCAGCTTAAATAAGTCCTTTCCCTAGATTTTACTATGACAAAAGTGACCGGAAGCGACTTTAGCCCAGTAATCAAATGAGCATTACAGTTTTGTAGATGGAACAATAAGATAATACAACAATATTAAATAGTCAATAGAACGAGACGAGTTATTTTGAAATGATTTGTGTTTTAGTAAAAAAATATAATTATCAGATGAAAAGCGTCTTTATTTAATATATTATGCCATTGTTCTAAGCTGAACAATAACATTTTAAATTAATAAAATCATACTCTGTGGCAAGAATACCGAGTAATATGTATTATGATTTAAAGACGAGAAATTGTTGAACAGGTCTACAATACCTGTATAAATTATTCTGCTAAAACAGAACTTGTCAGAACACATTTTTTTGTATTTCATAATGTTACAAGAAACTGCTAGCAATGCAATATATTAAATTAGCTTTAACTTATATGTAACAAAAGTGTGTGGAATGTTGGTCTCACGTACAATTTATTGGGGAAATGCGTACTCCTAAACGAAAAAACCGTGATGTGGTGCTGCCCTCTGCTGATCATCATGTAATACTGACAACAGTGGCCGGCGGATATTATTATCTAAGGGGCTCAGCAGACTAATAGTTTTCATATGGCATTGGCGACCATGTTAACGTTTCGTGTGATTATAAAAAAACGTGACCTACAAAGTTTCTTAAACTTGTCACCTGCTGTTATTATCATCTCATTGACATGCTGGTCGAATTTAGTCAAAATCTAATATTTCTAGCTCTCGTAAAATGCCTGTATGTGTGACACCCGTCAATATTTACGAATGGATGCAGGCAGTAATCCGGCTAAAGGGTCAACTAGCCAAATTGCTGCCAATACCCTTCCGCTTAGTAAAATCAGCTACCAATTAACCATTTTACTGTCCTGTAACCAAGCAGGAAGTCTAACAGTGTCCTGACCCCTAAGCCGCTCACGAAAACATCAGAACAAACAATGGTGCTTTCTTAACGTATTTTAAAAGTAGAAATGTAATAGATTATCTTGGCAAAACGACATTATCGAGCTCATGTGCCCATGTTTCGTTGAAGTGAGTGCCCCTAAGGCTAAGGGTAAGCCTAAGCCTTAGCCTTAGCCTAAGCCTAAGGCGTAAGCCTTATGGCTAAGGCTAAACGCGAAGCCGGGCCCGCGTCAATACGATCGGACGCAGATCACCTGACGGGTAACAGCTTCAAAGCACGCTTGTGTAATAACCGTTTCAAGTACAGCGAAATCAGTAATCCTAAAAATACTAATGATGTTAATGTAATTTTATTCAAAAGAAAGAAATGTATGATTAATTTTATTCAAAAGAAAGAAATGTATGATCAATGCGTTGTTGCTTGGAAACAAGTTAAAAGTCGACACAATCTTAACGGATTCTCGTCCAACTGAATTAGCGGCGCCGTCTGTTGACATTCCTACCCACACATAAGGGATACTGAATTCCGGTGCTACTGTATCCTTCTGCACAATGCACAGGCTAAACTCACTCGTCGCATTACTTGTATCGTTTATCCAACTTGCATTGCACTTCGACGCAAGGTGGATTGAATATCATGGTTCATGTTTATTCGGAAGGTGGCGCCTCTGTGCAAAACGTACTTAACTTTTGGGTGACACAACCACAGTACCTCCTTCCTCACTTAACACCACAACCACATTTGGAACAATGAATAATTGAAACACAATGTCTTGGGTTAAAAAACTGAGAAACTTCTGTTATGGGGATATACCAGTAATCCTGTTGATATTAAATCACAAGCAGGAGCATTGTGGGGTAATAGGTAAGCACCACAAAAGCCTGAGATGGACATTTTCTAAAACAATCACACTGACCTACGTAATTAATAATAATGAAAACAAATGGAGCTTTTTCTTGTCAAACATTCTTATTACCACGTAATCATTGATAGTTTTATAATATTTTATAAGTAAATGCATTTGATGCCTTTTTATGAGATAGTCTTGTAAGTAAACAAAGTCCAAAAAACGTTATACTTCTAACATTGGTTCAAAACTTCAAACTCTCCTCATCCAATATATGGTTGGGCACTTGTGATTTTTTACCAAAAAATACTATTCGTGTCAACTTGCATTAGCATGTTTCACATACTGTGTGGTGCCTCTGTATTTCCCAAGTAAGATAGGCCCCAAACCCACCCATGTAATGCTTAACATATTCTGGGACTGTGCACACTTAACCACCAACTTATGTGCCAACATGATCAAGACAGAACAAAGTGTGTGAACTGATAATGAAGTTTATTGGCACAGACACACTCAAAATAACAAGATCTATCAAATACATATGTGGTCACACATGGCCACACAGAAGATCCGAGGTCACTCAATGTCGCACGGAAGATCTCTGTTTTCACACGGTCACACAGAGATCTACGGTCTCATGTAACCCACAGAAGATCTGAAGTCACACAAGGCCACACAGAAGATCTGCAGTCACACAAGGCCACACAGAAGATCTGTGGTCACACAGAGATTTGTGGACACACATGACTGCACAGAAGAATTATATAACAATATGGCTTTGTGGAGTTTGTGCAGCATTATGAGACTTGGATTCCTACACAGAACTGTGCCAACTTGGCAACCAGATATTACTTATTTCGATCTAATTACAAATTATGTAAGCTATCAATTATCAGCCTACACACCAGGCCAAACCAGTGCACATTGAAGCCAACACAGATCTGAGTGCAACTCACGAAGAGGAGATTATCTTGATAGTTTATCAATTCGTTTCTGTTACATTCATACGAAATGACACGTCCTGCACAAAATACAATGCACCAATTGAAAACTGTGCATAACAAGGGTATAGAAAAAACTACAGGTGTTTGTAAACAAACCTAATATCACAAAATCGTGCACCTGAATGCAGCAAGGCAAACAAAGGAGTGATTGGTAGCCATGTGCATTAGTCCTATCTCACTAACCATTGACACAAGAATAAGTGTTGACGTCCTGGCCTAATTATTACATAGAATGCTGGCACATCACAATGGTTTCATAACGGCCATATGCAATATTGCTATTACGTTGTAGGTAGTCATGTTTTGCCGTTGTGTTTTTCATGTTCCATCTATATACATTTTACATTTCACTTTGCAATTTTGATTTAAAAAAAATTATGCCCCTGACTAATACAACATGCATGCATGTTTGCATTGTTTATTTACTTGAATTGTGGTGCAAATATTCTTACACTACCATCTTGCAATAAGTAACATCTGTTGTCGAATCAGGCAATGCTTTCCATGTATAATGTGTTAACAAAAAACTAACACAACACATCAGCAATATATTTATAGTAATACTGTAGGAAATCATGACCGTGCAAAACTTAGCAAATAGTTCATGTAATGGCTGTAATGTTTTATTCTTCAACTTGGAAGAACGTGAGATTTCTCTCTTAGTGTAACAGTCAGTATGGCACATTGAGAGTAATGTAAAAACACTGCCCGAATTACTTCCAGCAACAACTTTCTCATCCATACACAAAAAATCACCTACAGTGTTCGTCTCCTCTCAAATTAACATGCAAATATATACAAACCATTTCAATCCAATGCATGACAACATAGTAATTATGTATTTTGAAATGCACATCTTGACTTTGAACACTCAGATTTTTGTCATTTGGTAATATAGCTGCCAAACTTTATTAAACCTACAAACGTTTGCTCGACTCACAAACACCACTGCATCACACAGAAAAACACAGTGAGATACTGTTTCAATGCAACCATATTTTTCTATTTTTAATGCCAATCTTAGCAATACTACATTTGTTATACTTCGTAATTCTGCATAGCTCACATGTGCAAAAGTTCACTCGTTGACAGAGGATACATAAACCTCTTCTGATATGTATAGTTTGTACTTTACAGAGGCAATATTTTGATAAGATCACATCAGATCAGATTACATAGCTAATTTTGCAACAAAAACTACATGTTTGCTTTTTACCCTGTTATTGTAGTTTGCTCTATTTCATAATAATTTTTTTTTCATCACCATGACCAAGTGTATGTACACTTCGTGTTTGACAGGTTACATTCAGTAACAGACGAGAATAAACTGACTGTTACTAGCAAATTGCATGTTACACATATATCATACTTTAGAAGGCACCTCTAATATACTGCGTAATCAAGCACAAGCATAACGAAAACCCCTCGAAAAACAACACAATTTAAACATGGTAGAGATAAACAATGCCACGTCTCTGGATGGAAAATACAGCTCATGTCACTAAAGTAATTAAAAGTAATTGCAGAGGCTGTAATCAACAGGTTTTACTGCTCGTTCTGCGATGTAATATCGGTCATGGCAGACAGTATGTGGTAGCATTCTGAGTGACCTGAAACAAATAAATACCCAGTGTTTCAACAAAGTCAAGTTTTCTTGTAGCGTGCTATCCATACTGATGGAATGCTCAAATCACTCTACAATTTTTCATTTCACACTCTCTTCTTCTGCTCAGAATTCTGTATCAGCCACACGTATGTGGCTAGAGCATTGTCTAGCTTGGGTGGAATGTCGCAAGTAGGCATGTCACTCTGGTAGCCATGAATTCATTCCAATACCAACTTGACTTCTCTGGGAAGCATTTGCAATTATTGCATGAAGATTATTCCTTCACATATATTCACCACTGTCTACAGCCAGGTACTCATTCATACAGCTTAACATATTGGGCATGGGGCAATGTGGAGTGACAATTGTAAACAATTGTAAACTGTGTCCCAAACTACAACAACAACTACATATAAGTTATACACTACTGTGTCCCAAACTACAACAACAAATACATATAAGTTATACACTACTGTGTCCCAAACTACACCAACAACTACATATAAGTTATACACTACTGTGTCCCAAACTACAATAACAACTACGTATAAGTTATACACTACTGTGTCCCAAACTACAATAACAACTACATATAAGTAATACACTACTGTGTCCCAAACTACAACAACAACTACATATAAGTTATACACTACTATGTCCAAAACTACAATAACAACTACATATAAGTTATACACTACTGTGTCCCAAACTACAATAACAACTACATATAAGTTATACACTACTGTGTCCCAAACTACAATAACAACTACATATAAGTTATACACTACTGTGTCCCAAACTACAACAGTACTAGATATAAGTTATATACTACTGTGTCCCAAACTACAATAACAACTACATATAAGTAATACACTACTGTGTCCCAAACTACAACAACAACTACATATAAGTTATACACTACTATGTCCAAAACTACAATAACAACTACATATAAGTTATACACTACTGTGTCCCAAACTACAATAACAACTACATATAAGTTATACACTACTGTGTCCCAAACTACAATAACAACTACATATAAGTTATACACTACTGTGTCCCAAACTACAATAACAACTACATATAAGTTATACACTACTGTGTCCCAAACTACAACAGTACTAGATATAAGTTATATACTACTGTGTCCCAAACTACAATAACAACTACATATAAGTTATACACTACTATGTCCAAAACTACAATAACAACTACATATAAGTTATACACTACTGTGTCCCAAACTACAATAACAACTACATATAAGTTATACACTACTGTGTCCCAAACTACAATAACAACTACATATAAGTTACACACTACTGTGTCCCAAACTACAATAACAACTACATATAAGTTATACACTACTATGTCCAAAACTACAATAACAACTACATATAAGTTATACACTACTGTGTCCCAAACTACAACAACAACTACATATAAGTTATACACTACTGTGTCCCAAACTACAATAACAACATATAAGTTATACACTACTGTGTCCCAAACTACAACAACAACTACATATAAGTTATACACTACTGTGTCCCAAACTACAACAACAACTACATATAAGTTATACACTACTGTGTCCCAAACTACAATAACAACTACATATAAGTTACACACTACTGTGTCCCAAACTACAACAACTACATATAAGTTATACACTACTGTGTCCCAAACTACAATAACAACTATATATAAGCAATACCTTTAAAACAACGAGGAGTTGAAAAAGCTCATAACATATTCAGCAGTCATGACGCAAAATGTAATATGTACCCGCCTATCAGGTATAACAAAAGAATATAGTGGGCAAATAGCCATCATAGACAGGATAATAACTCCTGATCATAGATCCTGAACATTATGCTCATCATTGCAGAGGATAGTTAGATTGGACTCGTCAAGAATAATAATAATAAACTTCTATAGCGCCTACATCCTCCAGAATCTGAGCTCAGAGGTGCAACATACAAGAATTATAAGGCAAAAATGTGAATAGGAATGTGCAAGAGTCATCATTAGAGCAAGGGACCACAACAAGTTTAGGGTAGGGAATGTGATTTCAAACAAAAATATTTAGTCTGGAGTTTTTTAAGAAATGTGGTTATAGTTTCCAGATTTTGGGTGCAACTACAGAGAAAGCATGTTAGTTACGCTTAGTTTTAGGAACTCAAATGTGTTTTAAAACAGATGATCTGAGGTTACTGGGGATATACGAAAAATGCAGAAGACTAAACAAATAGGATGGTTGTTATGTAGAAACAATTAAACGAGGTTGCCCCACCCCACAAGGAATCAAGCGGGTAGAAGACACAAGACTTGTATAAGACAAGAGCACCACACACCTCTGGCTTGTGCGAGCTCGGCAGCACTCAACTGCTCCATCTGGTTGTCGCTGATGTAGAAATTGTGGCGATAGACGTCGCGTGGCCCAAGCACGTTCACCATCACCTCGACACACCGCGGCTGATTGTACTCGACAGCGGCAAACAGCGCCGCCTCGTAGCGGTTTGCCTCCGCCAGGGCGTTGCAGTCGAAGAAGACGGCTTTGTGGAATGAAATCATGTAGGCGCGCTCCACCACATCTGTCGGGGCAGAGTGGGGTGAGTGGCAGAGTTTGGTTTAAGTAGAGAGAGACAAGGGAATGTGGTGAAATACATATGAGGAGTGGGGTGGTAGTTAAATATATACAAGTAGATGGGGGTGGGGTTAAATATATAAAAGGAGATGGAGAGGTGGTTGAATATGTGCAAGGAAATGGGATGGGAGTTTAATATATACAAGGACATTGGTGGTGAGTTAAATATATACAAGGAGATGGGGTAGGGAGTTAAATATGTATACAAGGAGATGGGGTAGGGAGTTAAATATATACAAGGAGATGGGGTAGGGAGTTAAATACATAAAAGGAGATGGGGTAGGGAGTTAAATTCATAATCTCTGTATCAACAAATGGCTGTTTTCCCAATAACATTTTTATGTAAATAAATTACTGAACAGTAGCAACAAACAAAACTGGAAAGTGCCACATTCAAAGGTATTTGTGTTGCAAATTAGACATGAAGGGACCTAGATATTGCTGAATATAAAAACAAAAATAGTTAATAAACTGATAATTGTTTAGATTCTATACATGAATTTGAACCCTTCCACTTGAAGGGGTTACCAAAAATGACACTTTCATTCAAAATTAGTCAATCTTATTTCTGAAAAAGTGTTAACATGACTGACGATCATGCACTGGTATAGTTATTTGTTAGGTGTTAACTGTTAATGTTATTCAAATTAAATCTGCCAATCCCGATTACTATAGCACAAAATTATAACCGATGAACTAGTAACTATGGTAACAACTTGCATTGTTGTAGACAAAATACAAACTTGCATTTTCATAAAAATGCTGTCAACATTCAACAAATTCGTCTTATGGCAATTACATGAGCTACCAACTCACCATTGAGGGCAAAGTACTGTTTCAGTGTGGTGGCATTGATGGACATGTCAATGAGCCTCTGCAGAATCTCATGGTAACCCATCATGGCAGCATACTCAATACACGACATGTCTCCGATCTTCAACTGCGCATGTACAATGTGCCCTTCCTACAACCAACACAGGACTTAGTTTTAATTATTATTTAATATTTTATAATATATTATATTTGAAAAATAAATTAGGTTCAAAATCAAACAATTCAGTATGGTCATTCAGGTGTCATGAGTACGTCATGACTGACTAAAATTACTTATATACTTATGTAGTATTTACTTCTATAAGATTAAACAAATTTTCCATTGATTTGAAAAAAATTAATCTAATCCATAATTTTGCCTCAGTATCTAATGACAATAATACACTTAATGTACACATTCACAATAATCAAGATTGTTCAGATTAACTCGGCACCCTTTATGTATTTAACTCCCCTCCCCATCTCCTTGTATGTATTTAACTCCCCTCCCCATCTCCTTGTATGTATTTAACTCCCCTTCCCATCTCCTTGTATGTATTTAACTCCCCTTCCCATCTCCTTGTATGTATTTAACTCCCCTTCCCATCTCCTTGTATGTATTTAACTCCCCTTCCCATCTCCTTGTATGTATTTAACTCCCCTTCCCATCTCCTTGTATGTATTTAACTCCCCTTCCCATCTCCTTGTATGTATTTAACTCCCCTTCCTACCTCCTTGTATGTATTTAACTCCCTATCCCATCTCCTTGTATGTATTTAACTCCCCTTCTCATCACCTTGTATGTATTTATCTTCCCACCCCATCTCCTTGTATGTATTTAACTCCCCACCCCATCTCCTTGTGTGTATTTATCTTCCCACCCCATCTCCTTGTATGTATTTAACTCCCCACCCCATCTCCATGTGTGTATTTAACTCCCCACCCCATCTCCATGTGTGTATTTAACTCCCCACCCCATCTCCATGTGTGTATTTAACTCCCCACCCCATCTCCATGTGTGTATTTAACTCCCCACCCCATCTCCATGTGTGTATTTAACTCCCCACCCCATCTCCATGTGTGTATTTATCTTCCCACCCCATCTCCTTGTATGTATTTAACTCCCCACCCCATCTCCATGTGTGTATTTAACTCCCCACCCCATCTCCATGTGTGTATTTAACTTCCCACCCCATCTCCATGTATGTATTTAATCCCAGCTCATCTCTTTGTATGTATTTAATCCAATCCCGATCTCTTATATTCAGGTGGATCAATCTATTGTAAGGATGCTGTTACCCGAACCAGTTTGTCGAAGAGTGTAGCGTTGTTTTCATACACAGCCTCCTCGAGAGGTGAACCAAAGGTGATAGCTCGATATGATGACTCCGGGATCTTTCCGTGGTACTGGAAGATGCAGCCAGGCAGGCAAGAGCTGTGTTGTCTGCAGTAAGGAAGACATCACATGAAAGGGTGACATGACAGACACATTAGCTACAAGATATACTGTACACAATCACTCCAATAGGTGCTCTGTTTGTAGTGTAATTAATGGCACATTATCCATTTGTTTTTATTGTAAAATAATGTTATATAGTATAAATTATATATATTATAATATATAGAATGCCCAAATGTGTTTTAATAAGACATTTGTTGTTGAACTTTAAGACTTTCGGAAGGAACCGGTTTGTTTACATTGCAGGGCACCGCTTTTGAAGGCATGGCCTGAAAGCCATGATGACAGAGTTTTGACTTTAAAAGCTCTGCCCCTGTTGGGTCATGACCATCCTCGGAATTACCCGAGCTCACTATTTGAGTGACAGCGCCACAATTGTTCTGAAAATCGAACTGCTCAAACAAAAGTTGTTTCTGCTTCTTAAAACACATTTGGATGGTCCATATGTTACAATACATATACTGCATACAGAATAACATAATTTTACAGGGAAACCAAACCAAACACCTCCCTTGAAACAGTTACAATTACAACTATGGATTAACTGTCAGAAATGAAAAAAATGCGCAAAAATGTCACTAAACAATCTACTTGACCGAATGATACGAAACATGGATGGAACATACCTGTCAGCATGCATTTGTGCCTCCGAGTTGCTGTTGGTGGGCATGTTGCTGTTGACGTCCATCATTCTTCTGGTGGTTGCTATGACGATCTACGGAGGATGGCCGTGGGAGATGTGAACTGTGGTTAATTACAAATTAGTGTCTTTATTTGTTACTAAAACATCTACAAGGTGAAAATTCCCAAATTGCAATCAATATAGGGTACACCAAATACAACATTTTATAAGGGTATTATAATTGCATTATTACGTAAATTAAAAAATAACCTAGATTAGAATAATCCAGTTAATAATAGCTGTGAAGAACTATTGACAAACTATTAAAAATGATGATGTAAAGTAACAAAGCAACAATTACTAAACTATTTTCTGTAAAATATGAATATAAGATATATATATATACAGATATATATAACATATATTTAACATAAATTAAGATATTTAACAAGATTTAACAAGATTGCCACCCAGAGAATTAACTCTAGATGGCAGGTGGACAAGGAAGCCTTTTGGCTTATCGAGAGTCCAAACATTTTTATTTATGTGCATCCTGCCCTTCTGAGATATGTGTCAACATATTCACGCTACTAGCATCCACACAATCAGCAGATAATCTGTTCCATTCATTTACAGTCCTTTGTGAAAGTGAGAACTTTTTATATCTAATCTACATTGCTCCTTTACAAATGTAACTTCATGTCCCCAGTCCTTCTTCCTTAACTGATTAGTTATCAGTTAAGGAAGATATCAGTGATAACAAATTCTATCAATATTTTAAAAACTTCGATCTGATCTCCTCTCAATCTCCTGGTCTGTAGTGTTGTCAAACCACATTTTTTTAGGTGTATTTCCTAACCAAAATCTCTTAGTTTTTGTATCATTTTAGTCGCTCTCCTCTGTACTCTTTCTAGCATATCTAAGTTTTTCTTGCGGTATGGCCTCCATGCTTGTATACAATATTCTAAATGAGGCCTACCTATTGTTTTGTACAGCGGTGTTACTAGTTCTTTTTCCATATACGCTACATTTCACCTAATTAATACACAGATTTGATTTCCCTTTGAAGTTGCAATTCCGCACTACACTGAAAGCTTCATATTGGCACTAATTGTTAACCCTAAGTCCTTTTTCTTTTAAAGTAGTACTTAGTACAGTACCCCCCATTGTATATTGTACATCTTCGTTCCGATGTCCTGTGTGGAGGCATTTACATTTTCCAAAATTGAACATGTAATTTTTCTAATGGCTTCTTTCGATAAGTGTTTCTTTCTGGACCGTTTCCCTTGTTTTTTCAATGGAACAAGCTTATCGACGATACACTCAATTTCAATCCTTACGATATCCCAGCATTATGTTACTGTCTTATTCTTCAGTGTGTTATTCCAGTCTATTTTTGTTAAACATTTCCTCATGTCCTTATATCTTACTTTGTGGAAGTTTCTCCTGTACTGCTTTTTATTATTTCTTTCTGATTTTACTTTGATGGTAAAATGTATCTGGTTGTGATCACTATTCCCCAGTGGCTCACATATCTTGACATTGTCAACTAATTCATTCTATGATGATAGAACTATGTCTAACACATTTTCTCCCCTGACTGGTTCTTGCATACATTCAGAAAGGAAACTATCTTGTACTAAAACTAAAAACCTGTGGTCCTCACTCTCCGTACTCTGTAGAGATTTCCATTGTATATGTTCATGGCTAAAATCCCCCATATTAACAGTCTCATTTGCTCACTTCCCTTGTAACATGTTATATTTTTTAATTTTCTTCTGTGGTTATGTTTGGATTTCGATAAACTAACCCAACTGCTAACATCGAGTTTCCTGTAACTATGTTACACCAAACAGCTTCTTTGCGCAATCTGCTTCTCTTTCTAATTTTATGTCATAAGCCTGAATAGATTCTTTAATAACTCCACCTCCCCTTCTTCCTATTCTATCTTTCCTAAACACTACGTAGCCTGTCAGTCCCAATTCGGCATTTGATATATCGGTGTTGGCCCAATATTTATGATATATAATATAGAGTAAAAGTGACTTTGACTGAACAAAGTACTTGATGACAACAAGACAATGAATAAGTTGACTATAACAGATATATGGTGATGTGATCCATTTGATATCATCAACAGCGAATCATAGAGCCGTGACTGACCTGTAGAGGCAGCACTAGCTGTGACCTGCGCGTGTGACCTCGATTGTGGCTGAAGGTGTTGCTACCATAGATGTTGTTGACACATCAAACTGAAAAACGTGTTACACAGCTCTTGTTATTCGACGTTTTACTATTATCTCTCCAACACACTTGTGTTTACGTGCATCAACCTGGAACTAGTCCCCAAACTTTGCCTTAAAGGGACGCAGTCTGTTCGTCTGCCCGGAATTAGTGGGCGTAATAATTTGTAACAGAACGTCTGCTGTGTTCAGTGTTTTGAACGTGGGAAAGTTAAACATCAAAGTAATAGCAGTTAACTCTGCCCAATTCGGCCGTATTGCCGATAAAGCTTGTTTTAAAACTGGATGTTTCGTTTACTATTTCTGCTTGTACCCGTTGTCATGCCTTCAAATTGCGACCATTGTTACGGGCTTACTGAACACAATTTGGCGGACAGTATTCCTTCAACATAGTTAGTATAGTCTGAAGGATAATACATTAATTAATTAATGAAAAATAGACTACCTCTTTTTAAAGAATTATCTTTTAAAGATAATTTCTGCGATAATAATGGGAGAATGAGATGTGCTTTCACAGGCATTGGGTGGTAAATATTATCTACAATATGGATCACTGTGGAACAGATTAACTACCAGGTATCTGTATATATATTTTAGGGAAGTTCTCAAAATCATGTGCAATAGATTCACTTGCACACGCCATTAAAGGTGAATCTTGAAATGTGGCAGTATTCAGACAAATTTGACTCTGCCTCATAAGTTTGTAAACAAAACAGTTCACCTCAACATTTCCCCATATATGGTACTAGCAACAAATGAAACAGTTGTAAACAAACATGTAAATACTTGTCTTTTATGGCAACTAACAGGCAGTGTGCAATTGATACTCCAATCATTGATTCATGGACATAACACCTAATGATTACAATACTATTCATTAGCTTCGCACGCAATTCTGACTGAATCAAGTAATGCTAGTAAACATTAATTATCTAAGTCCAAGGAATGGTTTCATGATCAATGATTATTACAATGAACTACGCAGATGTCCAATATGTACCGAATCACTGCCATTGAAATACTTAATGCTACCTAGTGCAGAAATCGCTACCATGAAACATTGGCATGTTAAGCTGCCAATATATTTGTAAATATTATTTTTTATATCACCAATTCGTGTATCAATGATCTGCTGCACTGACACTGTCAATGTGTCAACAAACATCACACCCAAAAACCACGAATTTTTGTTCTGGAATCACAAGGTTTCCCTGGCCTGAATGAAGTAAGATAGCAAGTTCAAGTACATGGTGTAGTCACCAGATGGCAGCACCATAACCAGCAGTTTCCCCATTTTATTTTGAGTATTTATTTTTTAGTTAGTTTAATCCAAATCAAATTAAATGAATTAACTAATAATAGCCGTCGGCTGTTTCCTGGATGATGGCCAAATTCTGTGAAATAATGGACATTTTCACGTAGAGTAATAGTGAAGCTGTGGACACTACTGGTAATGCAGTAGAGTAAATTTGTAAAAAACAGGAATGGGTCCAATTACGAAATTAAAATTAGTTACAGGCAAACAACGTATTTGTAACTGGTTCTACTTTTAAAATGGTACTGTATATGATTTCTTTTATGTATTTGCAACAATTAAATATATTTATATTAATTATGATAAATTACATAATTGTTTGCATATATCACACACTATACATGAAAAAGTTTAATCAAATTGTTGTCTTAAACAATTCAAAACATAATTATAATTAACATATCTGCTTACATATTCGAAGGAAGAAATAGCCAATAAATCTTTGCACAAAACAGCTGGTCCTGAACAATACATAGATCTATAATGGCATAATTGATTTAAGCATTTGAGAAGACTAATTGTAGCTGAAATGAAAAATCAAAAGCATTAGAAGAAAATAAAACATTATAAATAAAAAATGTAGGAAACAAATTGTAGTTGTCAAAAATTTGAAAGTGTAGACATTTCCTATACATATGTATATCTGACTTGGTATACCATTACGACTCTATCTATTTAGACACTGTATATTTTCGGACACCCTAAAACATTATTACAAATAAATTATTTTATATACCATGTTTTCAGACTTCAATTATTTTTATGTATCGAAATCCACACAGTCACTATGGCAATTGACCTGAACCGTGTTAAAACAGTGCAACATTTGGCGGCTCGGAGACCCTTACTTCTGTACGAGTGTGTCTGCTTGGCATGGTCAACACGGGAGACTGAGATGGTAGGAGGAGTTTAACCTGGCCACGTCACACACAGTCTACAACAGAAACATCACTGTAGACAACTTTACTGGGTCACAGTCTACAACAAACACATCCCTGTAAAGAGAATCTCAATATTCATGTGGCTGTACAAGTCAGCCTCTACCAGGTAAATTAAACATCTTGGATATAAAAAATGAAAGTTTCTAATTTGTACAAGTCAGGTATCTCAGGTCATAGATAAAGTAGAAAGTCAGAGAAATGTCACAGAAAAAGCAATAGAGAAAGGCTTCAGAAAAAGAGGAAAGGTCATAGACAGACAGGCCACAGAGAAAATAGAAAAAGTAGTAGAGAAAGGTAACAGAGACAGGCCATAGAGAATGTAGCAATTAAATATCAGACAAAAAACTCATAGTAGAAAAGATAGTAGAAAGGTCATACAGGAGGGAGAGAGGAGGCATAGTACTGTCACAGAAAAAGGTTATTGAAAAGGTAAAGTAAATTACATCGTGAACAAATGAAGATACCGAGGTATCTGAATTTGAATGAAACAAGAATTAAAATATCATGTACAGTGGACAATTTTCCTGTAACTTCGTATACTCCCCTTTAACAGCAACTTTTTCTCTCTAAAAAGTGTCACTTTTCCCTTACTTTATTACCCACCATCTGTTAATCTATACAGGTGTGCTTCTGTCACTGGAACTCTCTCTATGGAGACAGGTGGTCCGTAATAACAATGGTTGAACAAGACGTGGAAGGTCACACTTTATCGGAGCAACAGCTTCTAGTACAGGTGGTCCATAGTAACAATGGTTGAACGAGACGTGGAAGGTCACACTTTATCAGAGCAACAGCTTCTAGTACAGGTGGTCCATAGTAACAATGGTTGAACAAGACGTGGAAGGTCACACTTTATCGGAGCAACAGCTTCTAGTACAGGTGGTCCATAGTAACAATGGTTGAACAAGACGTGGAAGGTCACACTTTATCGGAGCAACAGCTTCTAATACAGGTGGTCCATAGTAACAATGGTTGAACGAGACGTGGAAGGTCACACTTCATCGGAGCAACAGCTTCTAGTACAGGTGGTCCATAGTAACAATGGTTGAACAAGACGTGGAAGGTCACACTTTATCGGAGCAACAGCTTCTAGTACGGGTGGTCCATAGTAACAATGGTTGAACAAGACGTGGAAGGTCACACTTTATCGGAGCAACAGCTTCTAGTAACAGGGGGGCGAAATCACATGGCGCCTATCAATGTCTTCAACAGGTGGTCACAACTCTCAAACTGCGCGTTTCTTTCTATCTACCCATCTACTGCCGGTCAGAATTCGCCTAATTAGCCACCACCGCACATGGTGCTGCCAAAGTTAACACTGACAATTATACACTTTCTTTCAGGAAACACGTATATATAGAAAGTGACCTTGTTGTGCTGGATTCTAAGAAACTCGATCACCGGTTAGATCCGGTCTGGCCTAGATACCTACAGTTGGAGGTCACCTACCTAGCAGACATCCCAAGAGGAAACTATCATCGGTGCACGAAACTGATGATAATAGACACCGTGCCTCCACGTCACACAAGGTTAAATAGTGAACTCCTAAATCCTCTTGTAAATTGCACTTCCGTAGGTTATCCCTGTTAATATAAATATTTTATCTACCTGTCTGTGCTCCATGGAATATGCACCAAATGATTCTTCTCATGTGTCATTAATATATAAATATTGTTATTAATAATAAATAAAATAAATGGTCGTACAATGCATTCGGAAATGTTCATCAATACACTGTAGACAACACACACACACACACGCACGCACGCCCACACATGCACACACACATATATATATATTCAATGTGACATGTGAAACTTCTGTGGAAGAACTATAGGAAGGGTATCAAGGCAACATGCGATATATCCATTTTTTTGGTTTTGAGAAAAAGGCACCTTTGTGTTTCATCCTCAGTTTAATTAAAAACCTGTAAATGGTGTATATTAAGAATAAAAAATCATAGAGTATGGTAGCAAAATCTGAAATATGTGTTGAAGATTTATTATGCAAAAAAATGTGATATTAAATTATTTTGTTATCAAAATGTGGTATATTCATACAGAGCGTGCCGTCACTTTGCGTACACGTGACCAGGTGGATTTGATTAATTGAAATGGACATATAATAACGACTCTTGCTTGTCCCTGTTAATGATTTTGCCCAATGATTCTTGTATGTTGAGCCTCTGAGCTCAGATTCCTGGGGATTTAGGTGCTATAGAAGTTTGTCATTATTATTGTTATATCGCATTTTGATTTTAAAAAAGACGAATGGCGCTTATATAGTATTTTGAAAACAAGTGTTCTTTTGTGCACGTCGTTTAAAGGGTCTTTATCGCATTTTTTGTATACATCAGATCGCATCCTAGCTTGACGCATATTTAAACAAACGTTTTGTCCTTGTTTGGGCGAGATTAAAAAAATGTTTTGTTATTGCGTTTTGTCCCGAAACTTCATATAGATGTTCAGTCGTTATTGGCAGGGTTGTTACTGGGAACAGGGGGGGTGAGGTTGTATCCAATCTAGTACACAAGGATAAACTGCCCTTATTTCAGGATACACCTGATGACGTAAAGTGCCATGGAAAGTTCATTCAACTCTGTGTAATCAATCTGATAGTGACAAAACTGACATCAATAACTGGTCTAGACTATCCAGTTGAGTGTTATCATTTACCAATAGCAATGATAAATGACCAATGTACAGAGATAAATAAATGTGAGAACATTAATTCACACATGAGACGTACAGAGTTTCCAAGCAAAGATGGTTTGATTATATAACATATGTAACCAATTATGGCTACTCTTAAAATGTACGAGTACGACTAGAAGTACGACTTTGAGAATTAGTGTATTTAATTATGATTACTATGCATGTATTTGTAGTCATGATTACATTAATGGCATAATCATATATATATATATAATATATATAATCATGTACACTGTATATATATTATATATATATATATATATATAGTGTGTGTACAGCTCATTTGGTCTATTAGTTGTACATTTGTCTGTAATTGTTACTAGAAATAAAGGTACCATATGGACAGCTGGAACAGACGCAAACAAACATGATTTCTTATGGAACTGACCTATGTCTGACCACTTACACTGTAGTTGAGACCTGGGCAACATGAATAAAGAAATTGATTGTAAACATGATTGTAATCATGATAAAGATTTCTTACGCAATGTAATTGATTATGATTACTCTGCCTATTTTGCATGTAATCACGAATAATGTAACTGAGTATTCACACGACTGACGAGCATGATTCCTCCCATCTGTTTCCAAGTTTCTTCAACTGTTGTTCGTGTGTAATCTGTGTGCCTGTGTGCACATACATTTACAGTATGTGTGTTCACAGGCACATGTTATATTTCCTAGATCTAATCTATGCACAGTGCTTGACCCCAAGCCAGTGCATTGACTACTAGCATACAGTGTTGCCTACCACCATGACCCCTTCCCATAACATCAAAAAGCACCTGTTCCACTGTGAAATGGAAACAAAGCCATGCCTCAGTCCCAAAGTGCTATCATATCAGTTTATCACACAACAATGTGCTGTAGTTTCTTTTCATGTTTTGTCCATTCATTAAAATATCCATACTTGGGGTCAAGGTACAGTTCTAGCTTTTCATAAAAGCACTATTTTATACTCCTAAGTCATTTTCTTTGATTGTCGACTGAGCATCTAGCACCTCCTATTTTAAATAGTCTCCTTCTACATTCTATTAGCTTTTCTTAAAATTGAAAAATATCCGCTTTGCACAACCCTCTCCAACAGATAAATTGTTAATATATTCAAAGTAAACAGTGAAACATGCCTTAAGGTAATCGACACCTAGTCATAGGCATGTCTGAGGGGGGCATGGGGGCACATGCCACCCCTAGACCTTTTGAATTTGGTGTGTCCCCAGACCTTTTAGTATGGGCCTCCTGACTGTGCCCCTCAGACCTTTTTAATGTGCCCTGTGACTGAAGTTATGGCGGCGCAGTGACGAAATTTTTTCAAGAACACCCCTATTTTCCGATGTCACCAGTCGAGCTGAGACAGTGGAGAAGCTGACGGCGGCGCGGGCAGCGAACACTTTTCTACATCTTTTTGTTCGGCTGCCAGTGTAGGTGTTTGTGTCCCCCCCTAGACTACCCTCTCTGGACACGCCCCTGCTATCCATAGTGAAAACCTTTTTAAACGGGCACTTGTGAAAGTCCGAAATGACTAGTTTGCATTGTGCACTACCTGTCCATAGTGGTAACCTGGTGATAACATTGTGCATTCCTACAATGTCCACTGCGCACATGTTTATTCAATATAGTTTGTATGTAATTTATGCATTGAAGAATTATATAAATAATTCCACTAAAGCATTGTGTTCCGAAATGGAACTTATCAGTGAATTTGTAAAAAAAACTGCCATTTGCACAAAAACACTGAGCCACTAACGATTTAATAATAAGGGTCCTAATACTGATCCCTGTGCTACCCCCGACTCCTAAGTAACTTCACAGGTGGGTGAAATTCTATGGAAGCAGACATGTGCAGCGGCCAAGCAGACAGCTAAATGTCTGGTTTCCGTAGTACTGTGGAGGGAAATATAGTTTCCTTACATACACACCGAGTTAATCCTACTAGTAATCGGAGGCAGCCTCTGATTATACTCGGAAATGAGCTAGGGATTTAAGGCTTAGACTTACTGTAGCCAATGGCCTTGCTCTGAGAAAAGGTTCATAGCAATGGCCAGTACTACACCAGTGCATCATAACTCATAGACTCTACACTCAGTGTTACACTGCACCACTATCAGGCGTCATGTAACATTGTTGGGAATATTGTAGCCGGTTACTCTGTTGATTGCTGGCAGAGACACCGGCTACAATCTTCCCGCGATATTCCTGGAAACGTGACGAACACCAACATCACATGACGACCGAGAGTGGTGCCGTATAAGACTGACGAGAGAAATCGTGATTATGCTGAAAGCTCCGTTAGAACTAGTATGGATTCAGAAAGAAAGGCAACTTACCATATGTATGGTAAGAAAGAAAGAAATTCAGAAAGAAGGGCAACTTACCATATGTATGGTAAATTGCCTTTCTTTCTGAATCCATACTTCCAAAATATGAATCCGGACGCAACAACCTTAACATGATTGTTCTGTCCTGATCACACTACTCTATGGCTCAGAATGCTGGCGTAGGATGGATCTGAGACAATTATCAACACAAAATGCCTCGAAACATTACACAAGTTTTCTGGCCTTAACAGATCTCCAACACATAAATACTAAAATTAACCACAGGGTAAGACAAACGAGAAGATGAAGGTGAACTGGCCACATTCTGAAAGAGAAGGAGGACACTATCGCCAATACAACCCTGAGATGGACCTGGTCACACCTGTTGAAAAAGGACAAAGAGAATGACCCAAAACAACTTGGAGAGGAACTGTGGAGATGGATCTACAAAAATGCACCTAAACTGGGGCAAGGCACCAAAGCAAGCTGTGGAGCGAAAGAACTGGAAATGTCTCATATATTCGCCTTACGTGCCAGTTGGCACAAGCAGGATTAAGTACTACATAGACATGTTATCAAAGAAGAACACGTTCTCAACCAATAACACATCCCTTATCCAGGTTACCATCGTCACACTAACACCAACCACAACAACCATAAACTACGACGCTATACCTCGATGCTATACCTCGATCTCAACATAACGAGTAAACCACATTAATAATCAATAAACAATACTCATCGCCACCATCATGATCTACGACCACGGAAACAACCCCCCAGTGTTTACAAACAACAGAACCAAAACAAGCCCCAGGTTTACCTTGGTTGAGTTGTGCTACTGTCACAGGCCTTCCCTCCTCTAGGTCACACCTCCATTCACACTGACTTCCCTCCAAGGGCAACCCACTCCCAACCAGTCCCCCGCTGCCACGGAACCGAACTTAACGGGGCCATATAAATAACTTGGGATAGCCTCCTCCATCCAGCCGTTCCACCAGATAGCTATGGCTCTAGAAATATCACTTCCGTACATGTACGCACGTACGCACGCACGCACGGCCTCCGCACGGAAACCCGTGGTGAGAAAGCAAAACTGCCTCAGGTTGTTGGCACAGAGCCCTAGAAAACTCTGCAATCAAACCATTTATTTTCCACATGCTTATAATTTAAGGCTGTGAAGCCCATGACATTACTACTGACATTCAGCGACAGTTAAATTGTGATTTAATCGGGAATGTTTCATTCGTTCATGTACTTATATCCTGAAGGTCGTGTGTTTGTTAGTTTCTAAGGCTGCAGCTGTTCTTTTGCATCCATTCTGGTTTTACGACATATTCCAGTTGTAGGACGAATCGGCTCAGGTTCTAGGATGAACTTGCTGTGATTCTAGGACATATAGTCTGATTCTAGGACCTATCTGGAATGTCCGCTCTAGTTGTAGGACAAACCTAGTTAATGTTTTCCTACTAGAGAGATTGCTTCTCAGCCATTAATCACTTACGTCAAAACAAACATCAGAATTCATAAAATAATTTTCTAGGACTAATACCTGGTATAGGTTTTCTAAACCCAGAAGTATTCATGTCATACCACTAAACTTGTCAGTAGCTTGATTAATGATAAATACAAGTTGCTTTTGCTATATAATCCCGTAACACTTTCAGATTATAATCTTGCTGTCAACGTCATATGGAACAGCAAACAATCTAGTGAAATCTACTAAGTGTGGCCTGAAGTGACCAGTCACCTGTGCAGACCCCCGGTCACACTTCACTACACCCGCCACCCTGTCACACTGTCTCAATCAAGTTTGTTTCTGTGTACTGGTACTCTCAAAGGCAGGTAATGTCACCTTGAACAAAGTCGATTGGCCTTAGTCATTGTACATGTATTCAGTCATACTGGACTGGGCCTGGGCCGCTTGTGGGAAACAAAAGACCATAGTGTCTTACAGTACAAATTCTGATTCATTCCAGGCATGAAATCAACACATTTTGTATGATGCGTCTACGATACTTATTATTTCAACACAACCAGGTGTTTATACTTATTTTCCTGTGGTTCGGTATCATTTCAGAACATGTTCAAACAGTAATGACGTACATCCATATTGCAATAGAGACTTATTTAGCCAAGTACGTAAAACTTTTAATCACATTTCCCGCAGAACAATTAATGCGACTATAAACCAGCTGTTCTTTAGTTCACCTACTGGCAATAACTTGTCTGCCTTACCTTTGCTCACCATACTAAATCACAGCCTGATCATAATAGACACTATTGAATATCTTATAATCCATGTTAATCCGCGGCTTTAAATCCGTGCGATTATACGACCGGCCAATTGAGGATATTACTCATGAGAGACTAGCACACAAGTATTCATTGGCATACATATTACACATACAATTGCGTAACCACTGGAGTTACGTGCCATGCGTGCAGATTACCTAGATTACCTTGCTAATACAGCGTGCAGGATTATCCAGGCCAGTAAAAAGGTAGCTGGTACTTGTTTAATCAGACAGAGTCGGTGTAACAGATATGACAGGCTGTCTGTCTTGGTATTCAGACTCTTGATAACCCCAATGTCGATCGCTCAGCTCAACATTGGCTTTTCGGCAGTATGTCGCATAACCGACCCTTCTTGACTAGTTGAGCATATCTACTGTGGGGTTCTTTCAACATGTTTGCATTCATCACTTGCTCTCTCACACTTGGTGTACACATTGTTAATAAATGGACACAAATTTTAGTAATCAAGTACACACACAGTTTTACGTACACACATTTACTGCCACATATAATTCACACACACCATCATATATTTAAAAAAAAATATTTGTCATAACTGCGATGGCTCCTGTGATAGCGACAATATGTCTTAATCGGAGCCACTGACCCCCTTTTATCATAAAATTAAAAGGTGATTTTCTGTTAATTAATTACTATACTGGTTTCAAAAATGGTACATACACGCATGCATTATTATGTATGCATATCTATTTTATTTGTGTAAATGCATATACACTGTACCTAATATGTTTTTTATGAATATTTGTTATATTTTGGGGTCAAAAATAAACTTATTGTTATTGTTCGTGCACTTGAGTAACTATGAAATTCCATGATATTTTCATGCTTCTCCATGCTTCCATTAAAAAATCATGCCAAAACCAACTTATAAATTGAGCACATTAGTTACATGAAATTTACATTTTAAAGCACAATTATACCGGTAACATAGCTTTACCCTCCAAGAGAACAAACCACACGCAGCAGTTATCACCATTACAGAATTTTGATTTAATGAAACTTCTTCCGACAGTGGCAACCTACAGAGGAGAAGGGTTCTCCATGCATGATTTCCATAGATGGAAAACTGAAAGTTTTTTGGTGTCTACCATTTTATTTCTACAAACTTGGAATAGTACAACACTTCTATCTTCCCCCATTTCCATGTGTAAATGTTTATATATTTTATATTGCATTTAGTTATCTTTGTATGCATTTTCCACTTGGAAATAAAACAATCAATCAATCAATCAATTCCAGGTTTTTCCATGCTGTTTGGAAAATTCCAAGCTTTCAAGGCCCTAATATTTACTAATGAAATTCCATGCTATTCAAGGATTTGCATGCCTCGTGTGAATCCTGAATTTGTTACATTAGATGCTGCAGGTGACAATATTGAGGAATACATAGCTTTAGTACATACATAATATTAACAGAATGACACACTGTACATAAATTGTTAATGTTTAGGGAAACTCCTACAACTGTCACATGACTACTTTGAAGACATAAGACTGTAAGACCGTGGGTTGGAATCCCCTTGCTGTCATTTTAAAGCTTGGGCCATTTTGTTAACTCCACGTTGCCTTAGTTTATTCAGCTCAGAGTCCCCGGTTACAGACAGCATTTGGTAGATATTATTATATTTGTGTATGATTAGTCTTTGCCCATTAATTGCAGTTTGGCTGAATGCTTCCCAGAGAAGTTGAGAAGATGATCAAATGTGCAGGTCTGCCAGGGAGTGAAGTGTAAAGTGGTTTGACCAGTTCTAAGGACTAAATACTATAATATGGACAAGCGACCGTGGAAGGTAAGTTTTACAGAGTAGCAGGAACCAGTGCCTAACTACATTTTGCATTTAGTAAACCACTCATATTCATTGAATATTGTCTATGAAAAATTATGAATATCAATATATGTGATATTGTGTCCTTGTCCATATATGTCATCTAGGACTTGTTTCTTTATGTGTCAATGTTGTCTTAATATGGAACTAAATTTGAGTAACACATCTTTGCAATATGGAAGATATTGTTCATGGCCCAAGATTAAATTTTAAAAGCAAGAATTAAACTTTCAGTGGAGCTGTATTTGAAACTTGCAACGTTTCGATCCATCTACAGCGGATCTTGATCTTTGCAATAGTTTAACATAAATTCATAATCTTTGTCTTGGAAGGTAACTAAACTACACAGTATTACTTAAAATTAAAAAAGCTAGCACTTATAGTTGCAGGAAAACAACAGTAACCAGCAAGAATACTACTGCCCAATGACATAACACTTCCATAAAGAAATACTATTACACAATTACATAACACAACTTGTAGGAATACTATTTACAAAATGATCCAACACCCCCAATAATAACAACATTAGAGTAACATAACACTCCCAGCAAGAGTAATGTTACATAAATTGTAATGGCCTTACACTTTTAGTCAGAATACCACATTAAGCAGTTACAAAAAACTGCCAACAAGAATACTAGATACAATGACAGGTTACACTGCCCCCAGGGTGGCTACAACAAGTTACCTAACACTGTGATTAAGACCTTGGGAATGCTGGCTTGGTGTAGGCTTGTCTGCCAACACCATACCCACACATGCCCCTAACCATGTGCTCAATCTCAGCCAAATGTTTCTGTGAGATCCAACACTCACTTACCAATGATGCCAATTACCTGGCGTCAGTCTATCCCAGAACAAAGACCCATGTTTCATCCGAGGCCTAACCTTCCTTATACCTATGTACTTCCCAAACAAACCGCACTTACTGATGCCCACAGCTGACAACCACAGATTAAGTCATAAATGATACATGACACTGAAGCACACATAAACTCTACCCACCTGAGTTCTTGCAATTGCCTGTGCCAACTGACAACAGCTTGCCAGGTGTTTTTCTCATCGAGGCAGTGAGGCAGTCATACGAGAACGACGTCAGAACCCACGTAACACTGAAACGGGTCTGTTGCGAACACACACCAGTTCACCTAAGCCACTGCGGCCAGCCCATTGCACAGCACAATCAGTGTAGTCACTCAACCGCTGCGAAGGTCTAGCGGGCGATTCTTCCATGGCGGTCGTAATCCGCGCATATTAACGATTAATTGACAAAGCGGCAACATCGTTAAAATCTCACACCCAACTGCGACATGGACAATGGTTGTTTCAGCATTACATTCGTTACCGTGGAACCCAACATGAAATGATCCCCCATAGCGAGCAGAACGTTAGGTTAGAAACAACTTGTAATACCAAATCAATTTGAATCTCAATACGTTTCAAGTATCACCTCGCATACAATATATATATATTAACATTTTCAACTATCTACCATCATCGTTAATACTAACTAATTGTTAGAATCTCAATTTATTTGAAGTATCACCTTGTTTATAAAATATACCTTTTCAGTGACCTGCCATCATCATCATTAGTATTAATGGCTGTGATTAGATTAACTTTTGCAAGTGCAGAGTAACTTCAACGACTATGGGAGGATTGAACCTACATTCAGAAAGCAAAACGTTGCAAGGTAGGCTACAGGTCATCTCATGTCACTCAAAACATTGCCTTGACTCCAATTTTGATTAAATTTAGCAGTTGTTGGCTCACACGAGAATATAAAAATAATTTATAAAAAAATCTAGGTCAAGTATTATTGAAAATGTAGGTCACTGAACTTTGACCCAATTCACACACTGACCGTTACATTGATGCCCATAAGTCTGCTGCTAATAAAGCTAGAAAAGGAAGTAATACATCATTAGAAAGCCAATAAACAGGCACACATAGGTATTGTAAAATAAAAAAATTATGTAAATAAAAATAACATATTTTCATAATTTGACCTTTGACCTCAGATACCCAAAACTGTATCCTCCGATTTAAATAAAAATGTGTACAGTGTCACTTAACAAGCTGATAAAGGGTACCTTATAATGAAATGAGTATGCACTCACAGGCTGTAGTCTCTCTCTTAACATATTCAAATTCTTTGCTGGGCCTCATATACTTTTTCTGTGTCCTCTTTGGATAGTTTGTAGGTCCGACCAGTGTCGGTTGTCGGGTGAATATGCAGGAGATTATCATTCACATGAACACAAAGAGTATCATTGTGTTGTGGGTAGCAGTATGATGGTGATAGTCCATGTGGGAGAAGGAAGTTCAATTTAGCCTCTTCATCAGCTGGAATAACATCCATTATATATGCCACCCACCAGTGTCCATCATAGATGGCTGTGGTGAACCCTTTGATATCCACAACAATGAGACCATCACACTGGGCTGTTACAATCTCTTTTCTTCTTATGGAATATGTGAAATATATTGCTACTTCCAAGTGATTAAGTGACAATGACTTGAAGAAGTGTAGCTTCTGTGTTCCTGCTATTGTTTTCGCTTTGCATACGGCTTGCAAGAAGAGTTCTTTCTTTGTAGTACTCTTCTGTGATCAAAAAGCAGAACTTGATTGCACGGATATGGGCTGATGCAAATTCAAAGAGCTGCCTTGGTGTGGTGATGTGATGGTCTCTGTAGACTAGCTTTTGCTGCAAGTCTCTTCACTGTTCCACTGATACCATCACATGCCCCCTTCCCATGAGAAGTTGAAAAAGTGCCATTCAGCACTTATTCCAAAGTCCTGTTCATAGTGGCAGAGGTTGAGAAAGTTTTTGCACTTTTTGTATTGACCAGCACAACCATCAGAGAAGTAGATGATTTCTGAACAGCTGTAAATAGTGTAGTAAGGAAGTTGATGAGGTGTTTCTGGAACAGGTGCACAGCAATGGTGTCATGTATGTTACAGTCAGAACATAACTAACATGTGACACACAATCATTACCAGCTTCACGATAGTAGCAAACAAATGGGTGCAATGTTGCCTGTGCATTATTCCAAGGGAACGATTGTGCCTCATCTTGCAGGACGAAAAGAGTAGTTTCCTGCAAAGTCACAGACAACAAGAAAATGGCCTGGCTGAAGTGATTCACGAGTGTCTCTTAGACATGAAGACTGCTGTCTGCTTAAGAAATCGTGCCACTGCAAGATTTCAAGTTGGGTGCAGAATTCATGGATCAAATCATCTGCACTGAGTTTCATGGTTGGTAGTGTTGATCGATCAGTAGTTATCCATTTTTAAAATTCAATTTCCTCGATTACCTGGCTGTCAAATGTAATCCGTAGTCGTTCACTGAAATTACTTGAGTCACCACACTCATCACATTGTTGCAGAAAGCATTCATGTCGTGGTGGATTACATCGTAGTGAACCAGTGGGATGCGATCATTTTTGGTAAGTTTGCCGAGTTTTGTACCAATTTAACTTTCTGATATGATGAATTGTGCAAATGCACACGGAGTGGGTACCTGATGATCCTGCCAGAACACACTGTATGGAGACAAAGTCTTTGCTCCCAGGCATCATTTGGCTTATCTCATCACTCAGATAGAATGCATCCACCAACTGCATGGTTTCAGAGGAGAGACAGGCTTTTTCCTAGTTTGGGATCTGGATCACTCATGATGCCTTTCTCTTTCACTAAATGTTTTGTCTACGTGCAATGAAGTATGATCACAGTCAATAATTTGATCTTTTCGTTTCTCTTGTCTGTTTTCCGGAATATGTCCTTTAACTGTGCCATCATTTCACCAGTCTTTCTCATCGGATTCCTGGCCTAACTTTCATTTTGAGAGTGGGGATTCTGCAATAATGGCTGACTACATAGTTATTTCATAGCAGTTTATGTAGCATCACTCAAATGTGCAATGAATATGCATGGGTTTCATATATTATCACTCAGTCAAATGAAACTGCAATCATCACACATGAAGCTGAGCAATTCAATTTATAATGCTTACCATATGTATTATGCAATCAAATTTGTTCATTTGTAATGTTAGAACATTGCTCTATATGTCACAAATCACATTAAAATTACATTACATATGCATGATCTAGTCCCTCTGGTGGATTATTGCATAACAATTGGCATCATCTGTAAGTGAGTGGTTGATTCTCACAGAAATTTCTGGCCGAGATTGACCACATGCTTAGGGGCATGTGTGGGTATTGTGTTGGCCAACAGGCCTACACAAGGCAGGCATTTCCAAGGTCTTAATCACAGTGTTAGGTAACACAGTATCTTTGAATTGAGTTATTCTGTGCCATCCTGGTGCAGTTTGTCATCCCTGGGTGTACTCAATTTAATGTATCTCTGAACATTATTATTTGCCCACGGTAATATTGTCAGGGATTCTTCTGCAACAGTATAGGATACTGTACAAAAAAAATTATAAATCGGAGGATACATTTTTTGGGTATTTGAGGTCAAAAGTCAAATTATGAAAAATATATTACTTTTATTTAAATGATTTTTTTATATAAGACCTATGTGTGCCTGTTTATTGGCTTTCCAGTTATGTATTGCTTGCTTTTCTAGCTTTGTTAACATTAGAGTTATGAGCATTAATATAATGGTCAGTATGCGAATCGGGTCAAAGTTCAGTGACCTACCGGTATATTTTCAATAATACTTCACTACGATTTTTGATAATTTTTTATTTTGATATTCTCGTGTGAGCCAACAGCTGCGCTAAATTTAATCAAAATTGGAGTCGGGTGATGCAAAAATGGCCTAAGTGATTGATTTGACATGGCCCCTACACAAGTGTTTTATACATAATTATATATATGTGTAATATATATGCCTTTATCCATGTCAAAGCTGTTCGTTCGAATACTAATTAAACACTGAGCATACAGGTAATTCAGGAAAAAAACGTATCATAATACCTGATACAAAGGATGTAATAACTAGCCTAGATCTTTTCTGGACGTCAACCAAGAAATGGTGGCTCATCAGATATCTGACCCCAAAATGCAATTCCACTGTTCGTGACATATCCAGATAGACTGAGATCAGAACGTGATAAATACTTAGCTAGAAAAAAGACTCTAATCTGTTCTACGTGCAAAATGCTACAAGGCACCAATTAAATCCACTTTCAGTTTCTTTTAATTCCTTTCCAGTCTAATTAGGTGAAAAGGGGTAAGTTCTTATGGTTATTTCTCCCGTAAGTATAACAAATAGAGTTTGGAGGGGGCATTTTAGGAATTCGATATATCATATCACCTATAAGCTGTTGGTACTCGGTACATATTGGTACATTAGTGGCATCATTTCGGGCAAGCTAACTCAAAAATTATTAGTTGACATTATTTGGCTATTTGAAGTTAAGGTTCCACATGCATCTTCACCGTCCGTCTGCACTCATTTCCATACACTTTAAAATATCTAACTATTTAGTACCAAATTTACGTGTTTTTTCTTTTATATATATATGTACAACATATTTGTCAATGTAAATGTGTCACAAATATTTCATATAATGTACTAACTTTGTTTATTACAAGGTGAAGCACTGAATTTTTCTGCACCACCACAATGGTACTGTTTTTTCAACTTAACTCTGTGCTAGTTTCTACAATTTCTATGTCATACCATGTTTTCCTTGCCAAAACAGGGCTCATTTCAAAAATGTATCCCTTATTTCCATAGCATGAAAAGCTATCTTTTACTAGCCATTTGAATATTGCAGACGGAGGGTGATTGATAATAATAAGTCCACTAATATATAGGTAAATAATTATAGCAACACTGAACAAATACATTTTTAAATATATCTTATTCATATCACGCGCAGCGCATACAACATAATTATCAAGTTAGATGGAAGCACGTACTGTGGCATAGTACAACAAAAAGGGAGACATGCGGTGATACAAAAACATGTTTACTATGCATAAAATACTGCCTCTCCCCTCTTCCCCACTACAGCCTCTTCCCCACCATTGCCTCTCCCATCTTCTCCACCACTGCCTCTCCTCTCTTCCCCACTACTGCCTATCCCCTCTTCCCCACTACTGCCTCTCCCCTCTTCTCCACTACAGCCTCTTCCCCACCATTGCCTCTCCCATCTTCTCCACCACTGCCTCTCCCCTCTTCCCCACTACTGCCACTCCCCTCTTCCCCACTACTGCCTCTACCCTCTTCCCCACTACTGCTTCTCCCCTCTTCCCCACTACTGCCCATCCCCTCTTCCCCACTACTGTCTATCCCCTCTTCCCCACTACAGCCTCTTCCCCACCATTGCCTCTCCCATCTTCTCCACCACTGCCTCTCCCCTTTCCCCCACTATTGCCTCTCCCCTCTTCCCCACTACAGCCTCTTCCCCACCATTGCCTCTCCCATCTTCTCCAACATTGCCTCTCCCCTCTTCCCCACTACTGCCTACCCCCTCTTCCCCACTACTGCCTCTCCCATCTTCTCAACCACTGCCTCTCCCCTCTTCCCCACTACTGCCTATCCCCTCTTCCCCACTACTGCCTCTCCCCTCTTCCCCACTACTGCCTTTCCCCTCCTCCCCACTACTGCCTGTCCCCTCTTCTACACCAGTGCCTCTCCCCTTTTCCCCACTATTGCCTCTCCCCTCTTCCCCACTACTGCCTCTTCCCCACTACTGCCTCTCCCATCTTCTCTACTACTGCCTCTCCCCTCTTCTCTACTACTGCCTCTCCCCTCTTCCCCACTACTGCCTATCCCCTCTTCTCCACTACTGCCTCTCCTCTCTTCCCCACTACTGCCTGTCCTCTCTTCCCCACTACTGCCTCTCCCCTTTTCCCCACTACTGCCTCTCCCATCTTCCCCACTACTGCCCCTCCCCTCTTCCCCACTACTGCCTGTCCCCTCTTCTCCACCAGTGCCTCTTCCCTTTTCAACACTATTGCCTCTCCCCTCATCCCCACTACAGCCTCTTCCACACCACTGCCTCTCCCCTCTTTCCAACTACTGCCTATCCCCTCTTCCCCACTACAGCCTCTTCCCCACCATTGCCTCTCCCATCTTCTCCACCACTGCGTCTCCCCTCTTCCCCACTACTGCCTATCCCCTCTTCCCCACTACTGCCTCTCCCCTCTTCCCTACTACTGCCTCTCCCCTCTTCCCCCCCCCATTGCCTCTCCCATCTTCTCCACCACTGCCTCTCCCCTCTTCCCCACTACTGCCTATCCCCTCTTCCCCACTACAGCCTCTTCCCCACCATTGCCTCTCCCATCTTCTCCACCACTGCCTCTCCCCTCTTCCCAACTACTGCCTATCCCCTCTTCCCCACTACTGCCTCTCCCCTCTTCCCCACTACTGCCTCTCCCATCTTCTCTACTACTGCCTCTCCCCTCTTACCCACTACTGCCTCTCCCCTCTTCACCACTACTGCCTCTCCCATCTTCTCTACTACTGCCTCTCCCATCTTCCCCACCACTGTCTCTACCTTCTTCTCCACCACTGCCTCTCCCATCTTCCCCACTACTGCCTATCCCCTCTTCCCCACTACTGCCTCTCCCATCTTCTCCACCACTGCCTCTCCCCTCTTCCCCGCTACTGCCTATCCCCTCTTCTCCACTACTGCCTCTCCCCTCTTCCCCACTACTGACTGTCCCCTCTTCCCCACTACTGCCCCTCCCCTCTTCCCCACTACTGCCTCTCCCATCTTCTCTACTACTGCCTCTCCCCTCTTCTCTACTACTGCCTCTCCCCTCTTCCCTACTACTGCCTCTCCCCTCTTCCCCACTACAGCCTCTTCCCCCCCATTGCCTCTCCCATCTTCTCCACCACTGCCTCTCCCCTCTTCCCCACTACTGCCTATCCCCTCTTCCCCACTACAGCCTCTTCCCCACCATTGCCTCTCCCATCTTCTCCACCACTGCCTCTCCCCTCTTCCCAACTACTGCCTATCCCCTCTTCCCCACTACTGCCTCTCCCCTCTTCCCCACTACTGCCTCTCCCATCTTCTCTACTACTGCCTCTCCCCTCTTACCCACTACTGCCTCTCCCCTCTTCACCACTACTGCCTCTCCCATCTTCTCTACTACTGCCTCTCCCATCTTCCCCACCACTGTCTCTACCTTCTTCTCCACCACTGCCTCTCCCCTCTTCCCCACTACTGCCTATCCCCTCTTCCCCACTACTGCCTCTCCCATCTTCTCCAACACTGCCTCTCCCCTCTTCCCCGCTACTGCCTATCCCCTCTTCTCCACTACTGCCTCTCCCCTCTTCTCCACTACTGACTGTCCCCTCTTCCCCACTACTGCCACTCCCCTTTTCCCCACTACTGCCTCTCCCATCTTCTCTACTACTTCCTCTCCTCTCTTCCCCACTACTGCCTCTCCCCTCTTCCCCACTACTGCCTCTCCCCTCTTCCCCACTACTGCCTCTCCCATCTTCTCTACTACTGCCTCTCCCCTCTTCCCCACTACTGCCTATCCCCTCTTCTCCACTACTGCCTCTCCCCTCTTCCCCACTACTGCCTCTCCCCTCTTCCCCACTACTGCCTGTCCCCTCTTCCCCACTACTGCCTCTCCCCTTTTCCCCACTACTGCCTCTCCCATCTTCTCTACTACTTCCTCTCCCCTCTTCCCCACTACTGCCTCTCCCCTCTTCCCCACTACTGCCCCTCCCATCTTCCCCACTACTGCCTCTCCCATCTTCTCTACTACTGCCTCTCCCCTCTTCTCTACTACTGCCTCTCCCCTCTTCCCCACTACTGCCTCTCCCATCTTCTCTACTACTGCGTCTCCCCTCTTCCCCGCCCCTGCCTCTCCCCTCTTCCCCGCCCCTGCCTCTCCCGTCTTCTCCACCACTGTCTCTCCCCTCTTCCACCATTACTGCCTCTCCCATCTTCTCCACTACTGCCTCTCCCATCTTCTCCACTACTGCCTCTCCCATCTTCTCCACTACTGCCTCTCCCATCTTCCCCACCACTGCCTCTCCCCTCTTCCACCACTACTGCCTCTCCCATCTTCTCTATTCCTGCCTCTCACCTGTTCCCCACTTCTGCCCTCACCCATGTGCATGCATACATGCTCAATCCATCATTCTAGACCATTTATTAATGGACATATCATACTAAAACCAGTTTGTTACACTTTCGGAGAAATTACTTTATACTGCTTGGTATCCAGTCATCAGGATTGCTCTTAAAAGCACATTACACCTCACTCCCTGGCAGACCTGTTCAATCAAACACCATTTCAACTTCTCTGGCAAACAGTAATGCTACAAATTTTACTGAGTGAAGACCGTTTGTTCACACATACTCATGCACACACTTTTGCACACACACGCATGCATGCCCTCACGCACGCACGCACGCACACACACACACAAACCAACACTGTCTGTAGCCAGGTACTCATTTATACAGCTGAATGAAGCAGGGGCTTTGCCAGAGACCTGTCTGCCTATCTTTATGACTGGCATATGACTGGCCAAGAAGGGTGATTACAACTGATATGACTGTGGGAATTTAGAGGGGGCCAGTTGGCCACTAGATTAACTTATAGTTCCAGGTTTATGGGCCCACAATAATGACTACCATTGGCACAACTGGTAGTGAAACAAATCAAATGGATCAGTATTAATTAAATATGTAAATAAATAATGAAATGACATTGGTTTATCATAACAAATAAACTGGCTAATAGTGGCTGTAATTCAGGTGAATGGCTTTCTCGGAACTCGTTCACGCACTAAAAGGCACACTTTAATCTAATTCAAGACAAGCAAAAATTTTTTTCTGGCTAAAGGCTTGGAGAGAAGAAATACAAAGTAAAGAAATTGATCTTGAAGTTTTGAAACAGGAGCAAGCGGATTCACCTCAAAACTGGGTTCTCTCGATTGAGAGTCTGGTGTTTTAACCTCTAGCCCACTACACAAGAGCACTCTTGCAAGCACGGGAGATCACTATGTACACTACTCCTAGCAGATATCCTATGTATTGTATGGAAGTCAGCTAATTCAATCTAGTAATCAGCTTCACTGGTCACGATTGCACCACCCATGAGAACAGTGCATACACCCGCCCCAAATTCTACGACGAAGCCCGCCACTTCAGGGAATCCAAACATTCTCACGAGCATCTGAGTGGTACTATGTATTCAAATAATTACTAAAATGAAAATTATCCGAACACTCTGGCAAACGATATCATTGGCTGAGCTTAACTTCAGCGTTTCGCTAAGTGATCTGCCAGCGGGTACTGAGACTGGTGTAGTCAGCAGCGCTAGGAAGCACAAGAGCATTGAGATGTTATTATTTTGTTCCCCACAAATTCTCACCCTTAGGCGAACAATTCATATGAAGTAATGATTTAATGAACTGGGGGGGGGAGATGCACTTACAATTATCCAAAGTTATCGTATTAATATATTATGTTATTTAAAATATGTGCTAAAATTGAATGTTACCTCTAGGCAGTTTTGTGCTTCCAAACTGCCTGTCCTCACCAATGTGTGTGTATATATATATATATATATATATATATATATATATATGATTATTCGTTATAAACCCCTAAAGTACAGCAATGTCAATGCAAATTGAACCCATTTGCCACTGAGCTTAAAATATTGGCATCTGTATAAACTCTGACCTTACCAATAGGTGAGCTGGGAAAATGGAGTCAGAACCGGCGCCCACTTAGTGGGGGAACACACAAAGATATATCAAAGCCACTCCATTGGGCCAGCATGGTGGCGATGGAAATAGACAACGGAAAACTGACAGGTGCACCCATCTCAACATCAACAACAGCGATCCCACCTGTCTACAACATGTTTCAGGGCCTGTAAATACAAGGTACCTCTGTGATAGGAACTGATCAGGTGAACAAACACCCCACTGGACAAAACACCTTCTGAACAAAAGTCCCACAAGCAACGGCTCCCTTCAGGTAAACGGTCCACTGACAAAAGCCCCACCTGACAGAAGCCCCCTCCACATGACGAACCCACCAGACAAAAGCCGCATCTAAACAAAAGCTCCAATGGATATAAGCCCCACTGACAAAACCCCACCAATATTAGACCTCCAGACAAAATTCCACAATCAATTGATTACAATTCTGTGTACCCCTAGTAATCAATGATAGTTTTAATTATATAAAAAATTGCTTTGACTGAAATATGTACGATTATCTAATGACCAAAACTAATTCAGTTTCAAGAAGAAGAGGCCACTGACACTGCTATTCTTACGGCGTGTTTGGAAACGTCACATGACGTACAGGAAGACCTACTGCATTAAACGTACAAGTATCGTGTGGCTGTTTGCCAAGTTTCCTGTGGTGATTATAACGAAAAAGTGCATACATTTTTATTAAATATGTCAAATGTTTACGTCAACTGCCAGCAACGTGTCACACTAGTACTGTCACCAAGTGGTCAAACTGTCAACCGTACAATGGCCACGTGCAAACCGATTATACAATCAATCATAAATTGGTTGTTTGGCCAAACTGATGATCAATTACGAAAATCAAACCGATTCCTAACAATAAAAAACGGTGCATTTGATCACGACAGCTGACTTCCAGCACCTTGTATAAACAAGATTACTGCATTAAAATATGAGATAATAATTAAGCATAGCTCAGCATTACAATCTTATGTATTATTACATGCGAACGACATACTTAGTAAATTGTGGTAAACTTGTTATCATATGTCATTACAATTAATTAACGGAGTAGATGATTGTGGTATACATGTATTAGAAATCACTTGTGGCTAACTATTGGTTAACTTAAACTTATATTTTCAACATGTACAGCAATGTTCATCGTTCAACACTGGCTGCTGCACGCTTTGTTTATTATAAATCATGAGTGAATAATTTAATTTATTTAAACTATGGCAAGGGTTTCATTTATAATTGAAAAAGGAATCACAAGCAAATGTCTTTCTTTTCCACTGCTTGTAGCTGATTGTCTGATTGTGTATGGATAAGAATTTATGTTGTTATTATTTGAGACCATCAATAAAGTACAATGTTCATAGCTCAGCTGGGAATATGTGGGAGAACATAAAACAGTGCAAGTCATACAATGTCTAACAACAAATGACCCATCTGGAGATTCCTCCAAGAGTCTAAGAAAAAGTTTTCAAATAGACCAAAGAGCATAAGGAAATTACATCTGAGTAGACGTAAGATCAAGAATGAAACCAAAAATGAGATAAGGAATTCAGAAATGAGAAGAACACAGCAAAAAATAGTCACACTTCACAGGGTGTTTACATGGTGTACAAGGCCAATCTGTCGGATGTTAGCAGAAACAGGGTTCTTCGCAACACTACTGAAGATGAAGAAAAGAAGGATGAAAGTAACTGACTATTCACAGACAGGAAGATGGAGAACATATGGATGTATATCTGATAATAGAGTCCAGTATGAGAATACAAGAAATATGTACATTATGAGTAACCAGTAACAAACAAGTCTGAAACATTACTTGGCACACAGGGTCGAGTGACATTTCAGAACATAGGACCATAGGACCATTTCATGCTAGTGGTGCCATCTGCTGAATGCATTATGTGCTCCTTCAGATCACACCTTCTAAATGTGACAACTGACAAAAACTGTGATCTAGTAATTCATTCATTAAGGACGTCCATTTTTTTTTGAGGATCATTTCACAAAACAAACAAAGAATTTATTAATGAATATCAGTACTTAGTAAAAACATGCCATTGATGCTTATTAACGATTGCTTTCCCTGGACTGTGGCACCACTGCCTAGTAGCAGATACTAGCAATGCAGTGATGCCACCTTGTGATTAACATTGAATAACCAGAATATACGTCTTGGAGATCTACCTCTTCAGTAATGTGGCTATTACTAACATTAGACTTCCAACAGCCTGCAACCGTTCGATTTGTACTGATCCACAATCACAAAAAGCTCAGGACTGCACAAAAGCTGCACCACTTTAATGACTTATATATATGGTGATATCGTTTGGATGACTGCGTATTATATGTCATTTAAAAGCTTAGTTTATTTGCTACACACTATAATTAGGGCTATTTTCTACTACCATTTATAATGGGAGTTTTTTTAAATACGTTGTTTGAAAACATAAAGGGTTAAAGCTGAGCAGTGTCTTGTCACATGTACATTATGGCATCGCTGAATGTCATTCTAAAAATGTGCACAATTTCACGCACATAAAAATAGTAAGCAGCAAGTCTTAGAGAAAAACTTTGAGTAACCGTTAACACAACATAATTATTATTATGCCAGGACTATACAGTTTATCCCATATCTTTATATAAATCTCTTGTAAGTACTTTCTACAGCAACTCAACAAACCTGTCTTAAATATGTGTGAAACAAGATTGGCAATCAACCCAACTGTCCTGACTACTGTATATCCATGAACATCGGTACTGTGCTATTTTATTCCTGACTGTTATCCATGATCATCAGTATTGTGCTATTTTATTCCCAACTCTGTTATCCATGATCATCAGTATTGTGCTATTTTATTCCCGAGTCTGTTTTCCGTGATCATCAGTATTGTGCTATTTTATTCCCGAGTCTGTTATCCATGATCTTCAGTATTGTGCTATTTTATTCCCGAGTCTGTTATCCATGATCATCAGTATTGTGCTATTTTATTCCCAACTCTGTCATCCATGATCATCAGTACTGTGCTATTTTATTTCCAACTCTGTTATCCATGATCATCAGTATTGTGCTATTTTATTCCTGAGTTTGTTATCTGTGATCATCAGTATTGTGCTATTTTATTCCTGAGTCTGTTATCCATGATCATCAGTACTGTGCTATTTTATTCCCAACTCTGTTATTCATGATCATCAGTATTGTGCTATTTTATTCCCGACTCTGTTATTCATGATCATCAGTATTGTGCTATTTTATTCCTGAATCTGTTATCCATGATCATCAGTACTGTGCTATTTTATTCCCGACTCTGTTATCCATGATCATCAGTATTGTACTATTTTATTCCTGACTATGTAAAATTACAACTCTAGCTTGGTATTTTCTTGACTGTCAAGATTTAACAACATTTTCAAATGCCATTTTTCATTGAATGATTAGTGCTGACTGACAGACAAAGAATTTTATTTGATCTTAAGCAAATAAATTAAAATAATTCTTATTTAGATACAAAATGACCACAAATCAGGTCACTGTTTCTCTAGAGACATCAAACTGGGAAAAGCAAACCTTGAATCTTACAATGTGTGCTCAAGACTCACGTGCATCATATAACAATGAATGTGGTTTAATCTAGCATGAAATATAAATTATTACCCATTCAGATCAATCCCTGTCACAACGTAAATTGTGCTGTCTTTAAACTATTCCCCAGAAATGTGACAGTACTACCCACTGAGTTGGTATTTTCGGCGACAGTTTTTTATTGAAATATTCACTGCTTCATACACATTGCTAATCAGCATTTATCTTTCCTGAAGCAGCATAGACGTGTTCAAATGTCTGAAAATGAGTGTCACATCACAACAGTGCAGGCTCAGCCAACAACCATTCTTGTAATGTATGATACATGATTTTACAACAACAACCAACCTTCTTGGTTGCTGTTGGCCTTGGACATTTCCTATTCTCTCACGCTGTATAGAAACTGTCTGCAGGCCTAATTTGGCCCATGGGCCAGGGTTTGTGAAACATTGCATTAAAGGCATAATAAATATTTATTCAGTTCAGAACTCGATCAAGGACAAGAACATCTTGCTATATACACACACACTGTATATATCTATACTTGTGCTTCCCTTTTTACTGTATGCTATAGAAAAATCATATTTTGATAAAAAACTGAATGAACTCGTCCATAAAAAAATCATATTTTAAATCTTTATTATATATTTCATTTTTTAAAAGGTAATTTGAGTGAATTATTTACAATTTAAAAGTGACAAAACTTAAAACTTGCTAGTCGCATTATGTAATGCAATACGCTGACAATAATAAATATGCATTGTGTGCAGTCTACGACCTGGGTACAAGCCGCCTACCATAGATGCCATTAGCAACAAGTGGCTAGACAAATGCCATGACAAGTATCAGGCCGTCATGAACAACAAGACTGCCACCATGCAGCAAGATGACTGGAGTACCATCTAGAATGACCCGGTCATCGCTACATCAGTGGTCAGCCAAGGTAAAGGCTTCTTCGTGGATGCTAAGGATGCAGGCACCACCCACAAGACTGTTGAGGTCTGTAAGACCATGTTTGAGGACTCTATATCCCCTGCTGAGAGTATCTATGGCTGCAAAATACTCTCCTTTGTGACTGACAATGCCAAAAATACGGACAAGATGAGGAAAGAGTTGGAGAAGAAAAGACGATAACCTCATCGTGTATGGGTGCTTCTCCCATGTCCTTAAACTGCTCGGCCAAGATCTGACGCCATCCTCTTTCATGAAGCACATCACCGATGTCAACAAGTTCTTCAAGAACCGCTATGTCCCCTCTGCCTGGCTGAAGGAGCTGTTAGGTTCAACTCGCCCTCAGCTGCCAAATGACACTCGCTGGAAGGGCCAGCTCATCAGCCTCGATTCGTACCTGACCAACAGGTTTATCGTGAGATGGATGCAGCCATCATGAAGAAGGCAATGGACGGGTAAGATCTAGCCAATATGCTGCAACCAGTAGCTGAAGCGCTAGACAAGGGCCAGAGTGACAAAACAGCCATCGTTGATGCCCGTGAGATCTTCATCCGGCTGCTCAACAAACCAGTGTTACAGTGCCAGAGACATCGTCCAGAAGAGGTTCGACTTCGTTATCAAGCCCTGCCACTTGGCTGCGCACACGTTTCATCCCAGGTACCTTGGTGACGGCATGACACTTGACCAGGTTGAGGCTGTGAAGTTGTGGCTTATCAGCAAAAAAATTTAGGTTTCCTCCGTGCAGCCGTCACATTCCAGGCAGAAGCAGCTCTATTTCCAGCACCCTTCTTCACCCCGAGAGGCAGAGACTCACTCCCTGTGACCTGGTGGAAAGCTCTGAGCTCGAAAGCAGCAAAGACTGTCTTCATCTACAGGATAGTGAGGAGACCACAAGAGCTGCAGTATTACAGTGTGCTAAGTTGGACTATATCAGCGACTAAACTATACATTGTGTGCTACACTGGGCTCTGTTAAACTATATGGACCTTATCATGTGCTAAACCAGACTCTGTGCTGAACTGAACTTGTGTGTTAAGCTGGATTCTGTGCTATACTGAACTACATATTGAAACATGGATGTGACATTTCCACATAATGCTCTATGTAAACTTTATTTTATCAAGTTCAAGTCAATAACTTGTAGCCTTGTATATCAACAGTGATTTAATATTGACATTGATTTAATTGTAATCATCTGTACTAGTTTTTAGTAATTTTATATTCTAAGTTTGTAATATTGCATGTTACAGTGATAAAATGGTATAAGCAAAGTTTGTACGCAGTTTACTTGTAGGTAAATAATTAGGTAATTTTAGTCATAGAATTTGTTGTTGTTTATTCTCTGTTGTACATTTTGCTGTGAAATGTGAATAAAATGCAACACTACAGCATATTGGTATTGGTGTCTTGGTATACCAGGTACACTTTAAAATGTTCATACAACTGGCTAGGTGTGTATGTAGTCCATTCTCTACATATTAGCCACGGTCACATAAGATCCAGGTTTTACTTTTAGCCGGTTAAGTGTTGAAAAGTGGTTAAAACCTAGTTATAGATGTTTAGTATATTTACCTCTCAAGAATTTGTTTTTTCTTCTGTATAAGTTTGGCTGCATCTCATGGCCTTCTTCAGCAGACTGAATTTACGGTCGTGTCACATGACCTGCATCATGTGACACAAGTTGGAGCATGACTGGCGGGAGCTCCTGGCCAATGTCTCTGTTCAGAAGAAAAACAAAAAAGGTTCTTGATAGGTAAATATACTAAACATGAATAACCAAGAAACCGGATCATCGCTACATTCAAGGACTAGTTATAGACGGTTTTTAGCCACCGTCGCAGCTAAAACAGCTTTTAGCCGGCTGAAATCCAACCCTGCTGATAAGTATGCAAAGTTAGTTTATATTTGTGCACCTTAATCATAGAAATGTTCCATTCACACATATTTTTACCAACCCGACTGTTCAACTTTATTTGAACAAAACACATTCTTTCTCTTGACCGGTGTAAGTGTTGTAAAGTAAGTAAAGTTTTACTTTCTATCTGTGTTATATTTCATTGTACCTTTGCAACTAAAATAAACTTATTATAAAGAGTAATCATTTTAATTATACTGACGACCAGACAATTTGGGGCAGGTCAAAATTTGTGGCACTTAAATCTTGTGTTCTAATGCTCTTGGCCTATTTTAATACATTGCATAGATAGGACCACGATTTTTAATGCAGGCGTCTTCGACGAGATTTGGATTTCGCCGGGGTATTTTCATGACATAAGTACAAGTTTCACTCAAACAACTTTTGTAAGTTTTTTTGCAGAAATTGGAAGGAATATATATGTTAGAGATTTCGCACATAAATATCTTACGGAAGAATTTGATCAGGTTTTTAGTAAAAATGGCAAAACACAATAGGACATACAATTATTGCCCACACCAGTATAAACTAAAGCCGGCATACACTTTTTAAATTTTATTTTCCTGAATTGTTTTGCAACGTACAAGACAAGTCTATCCCTTCTTATAAATGTTCAAGTTTGTAATTTCGTAACTTTGTTTTTGATATAACGCGAAGGGCTAACCTGGTAAGACGTAACTTCGTAAGTTGGAGACTTATAAGTTGCAGGCCTGGGCCAGGGCAGGCCACGGCCCACAGGTGTACCCCGGCCCAGGTAAACGGTTAGCGCTGACGGTCAGTTTCTAACAATAACAATTAGGCCTACTGTCTCAGACAGGTAATTAAGGATGCACGGTAAGACGCCTCATCCACCACCAATACATAAACAACAGTAGCACTCACTGCGTTAACTGCATGTTAATTACCTTGACGGTCCACTGCGCATATTATTAACACCGCCAATTTACATCTCGAACCACTACCCTCCGCAAGTCTCGTACAACAACGAGATCTAACGAGACCTAACCATCAATCAACACTCCCGTATCATTTTCATTTCAAAATGGCCTCTCAAGCAGCGATGGCCAAATTTATCGACTTATACGAATTAAAAGAAGAACTTGGCAAGTAAGTACAGGTTTAAAAACGTGACAGTTCGGTGTTGTATACCATTCAGCTTGATGATGGTCTTTTAAAATATATTCTACGTTATCATTCGGCGCGGAACGAAGCATTGACAGCAATGCTCTCGCCGTCTCGGTCTCGGCTACAGCCTACACTACAGACGTCGAAGATGCAGATGCCTGTAAATGTGATGGAAACAGCATAGGCGACAGCTAGTCCCCCATTATCAGAAACGGCGGCCAGAAAGGGTTTGCTGTTGGTTATATTATTCTGAAACGTGTATATGTTCGTAGATACTACACACCAAATGTTGCTAGCGAGCGAGCACCAACAAGTGCCCCGCCCTCAAAAATGTGGTGACATGGTCATGCCTCATGGATGTATCAATTATATGCCATGCTCGTGACCCATGACCAAGTATATATATGTGCCTATGGCAATGAGTATGGCGTGCCGATTAATTAATTGTGTGCTCTCGTATGTGTAATCACGTTGTCCAGCAACAGGCGCGTGTGTTGTAGCACTAAAATGTGGAAAATAACTGAAAAGGAACAGTAGAATATATGCAAAAAAAACAGAAAGCGAACACTTAGTCTTAGGTCAACATTACAGAAACCTAAATTGTACTAAGTTCTACACATGAGTTATGAACAGTTACATTCCTATACTAATAAATAAATATATATTTTTTTAGTCATTTAATGCCTTGGACACACACTCGATATCATTGCAAAGACAGATTATAAATTGCAGTCAGTGGTGCCTAAATTGACAAGCGCTAGTATTTCTGGTTATTTTTTACTTAAATCATTGAAACCTTATAAAATAAACCTATACATATGCTGGTTGCAGTCAGGTAAAATCAAATTACTATTTAATTCCATAGCAATTCATAGAACATTTAATATATTCTTAATTATGAAAAATAACACTTGGTAACTTCAGTTTCTTGGATTTAACCATTCCTTTCAATGCTCGGACCCATGTGCCTGGAGCCTTGAACACCACATGACTGCATGGCATTGCACTCTAAGCATTAGTCAGTTAAGCCGGTAACCAGGGTATGTTTGCTGTTTATGTTTTTGCAGGTGTTAGGGCAAGTGTTTGTGTAGCTGAAGGCATGATATAGTAGGTAAATAAATGTGATGGGACTGATGACTGCCTGTACTAATAAGATGTAGGTCACATGAATTTATATAATTGGAAAACATTCTTCAAAGTATGCTATCACTAAGTAGCCACATTAAGTGTTGTTTTATCCAGAAAGAAAATTACTCTTGCATACTACTCTATATTATGATATAATTTAAATGTATTGGATGTAGAAACCAAAATAAATATGTTTAGCAGGTTAACTGCAGAATAATTATTGTCATGACCAATACCCAGCTCCATCAGATAGTAAACTGAACTCGTGTCCCTGTAGCCGCCAGTTTGATAACAAATGGGTAGATCTTGGCACATTGAAGGATCTTTAAAATATAATTTTTGGGGACAAAATAATGTGAAAATACATGTTTATTATGGTCATTTAATCTTATTTGTGTCTAATGATATTTGTTGTATTTCTTACAAATACAATTAATATTTTATTTTAATAGAAACTTGTTAAAAATAAGTTGTTAAAGTAAGCTTGTAAAATGATACATTTGTTAGATATGTCTTTATATATTTGTGATTGTGATGTCTTCCTGTTGTGCATAATAACGTGTACACAACTTTATATGAATGATCGATACTATATGGTCAGTCTGTATTAAATGTACATATTAAGGTGCGTCCATATAATTTATTAATGAAGAAGATATTGTAATTAATCTGTGCACAGTTGATTTGTTGTGGGGTAACACTCCACGTGGCATTCGAGTAATTTCAAATTCAGCTTTTTGACATTTAATTTTAATACTTAATTTCCGCATATTAGGAAATTCCATATTTAATATGATTAAATTATTTTTGAATTAACAAATTCTATCAATATTGATTGAAACATTTGACATGTCACATCAACTGCTAAAGTTATGTAATATATACATTTCATTAAGCAGACACATTCATAATTATTATGTACATGTATGACCATTTGGAGAACATATATTACAGCTGTTTTGGTTTCTAGGAATCCATCAGCTGGTTTTGAGAATTGCTCAGATGGGAACTTATAACTTGGCAATGAATGTTGGTGTTCTGTCTTTGGGACACAACAATACGTTGTTATGTATTCCATGAAAGCAACTGGTGCTGGTGTTTTTTTAAACAAAGCTTGAATGAAAACAGGAAAGCCAATGTAGCTGAGTAAGTCAGTGGCTGTTCTGATTGGAGTTCACTTGAAGTGCATTGCTGGCCTCGGCATGTATTGTAAACAAGCACACAGAAGGAAATGCCATGGCTTGGAATTGCTGCTGGCTCGGCTTGCCAGAGATACTGTGTGCTACACACCCTGTTGGCAGAATGGCTGTCAATAAAATGTTAATGACTCAGCTGAAGTATTTGTGTGTGCTTAAAATGTCTCTAAATCAAAAAAATGTCTTAATGTCACTGTTGTCTAAGACAGTATTACATTTCTGCTATCTTGGAGATGACAAGAATTTTAATCACCCGAAAACAGTCTAGCAACTTTCTGCCACAGTCTTGGCAGCCTAGTTTGTGTTAACATAGAGCTCTGTATGATTACAACAAATAAACCTGTTCACTTTTTGCAAATTTTAATCAAATGTATGTTTTGGTTTTGTTAGGTTTAATTGAATTACTCTAATAAACTGTAACTTGGGATTTTTGAAAAAAGATGTAGAAATTTATGTGTCATGCAAATAACACAAACATGTATATACATACATATACGTAAAATAATTTGTTTTATACATGCACATTTATTATTTAGCCAGGTAAGACGTGGTCAAATACAATGATCTACATTAATGCATCTTTTTCTTTCATCCTGACTTTGTTGGGCCAAACTAATTTTATAGTTACAAAAAAGCTTACTTAGTATTTTTACAGTATACTTTATTAAATGCTATTAATTAGCACAAAGGTACCTAAATTATATAGTTAGATAACGTGCAAATTATACCAAAAGAAGTGTCAATGCAAGTCTCTGGTATTTGGGAGAAAATTGCGGGAGAAAATACTGAAGTAGAATGTGAGTTAATTGTATTTCAGGCAATAACTGTCAACAGTGTGTCATAAGAAAGAAATCTGAATAGGAGTTACACAAGTAAGAAGCCACCTAATGGCTCTACTGTTTACTAGGTGTGTCACTTTCTGCTGGGTTGCTTTCATTGCCTTTTGACACCTTCATTATGCAGTAGCAGAGCTGAATAAACGTTATGTATTTAGCAGCCTTTGGGCCATTGATCATAATGTAACAACAATGTACCAGCCATCCACCCTGAACTAGTATGTATTAGGTGACAATAACATCATCCCTGGTGTGTATTTGCTGTAAAAGTTAGCTAAAGATTTGCTTGTCAATAAAACATTGATCAAACATACAAAAAAATTTAGTGAAAGAATGGCATTCATTAAATCCTTGTTGTGTATGCAATAAAACTCATTCATGCCAGTGACTTGTATATTTCCTGGTATATTTCATCGGCTGTACAAGTTTCTTAGAAATGTTGAACCTCATGTTTGTGATCCTTCCTTTCTTCAATGTAGAATTCAAATTGTAGCATGTATTATACAAAACAGGGCTAAGGAATGCTTCAAATGTCCGTTCCGTTTTGGAAAATTGAGATTCATAAGTTTCCCTTAAAATGTTGCTGGTGACACCAGGTTTGTCTTCTCGTTTTCAGAGGTGCATTTTCTATAGTGCGAAGATGCGTGCAGAAGTCTACAGGTCTAGAATTTGCAGCGAAAATAATCAACACAAAAAAGCTAGCAGCAAGAGGTAAGTCCAGGCAGGGCACAGCTGATAGAAGCCTTATCTGATTCATGTCTCCTCATTCTCCTTATCTGATAAGGTGTGGTGCTACCTCAGTAATGTTGTTGCCAGTGATGCATGACCAGGATTACAGACTGAGACTGATTGCCTAGCCTAACACATATCTTCCACAATTCACATGTTTCATTCAGGTTAAATAGGGTGTACAATCATTTTTATTGGTTAACAATATCTCTGTATGTCAATTGTTTCACTGAATTTATTAGTTTTGATTCAGGTATTGCACCTTGGTTGGTAAAGCTAAAATATAGTCCGTATAAAATGTGATGTTCCATCTGCTTTTTTAAATAATTAAATTATAACTTAAGTGTAATGTTTCACATTGAGGATTTAGTGGTCAAATGAATTCACAATTTATTCTGTTTCTAGCGGTAAATATACTGCAGCAATATAGATAAAATCTAAGTTGTAACACTGCTAGTTTAACCAATGAAAAGATTTCTTTTAAGCATCCATATTTTAATCCCGCCTTTTGCCTGACATACCCATAGCCATATATTGCCCCGCGATGTTGAGTGCAAATTATCCCACCACTGAACTGTCCTGTTTAACCGTCTCAGATTCCACTTCATGTGCTAACCTGGCCCAGTTCACCTCAGACATGCTATTTCTATCACAACTCTAGTAGCCTGAAGCAAAAATACTACAGCTGAGCGAACTGGGGCAATGACTGCAGAAAGAACTTGTAGAAGTTGCCACCACAGCAGCACTGAATGCCCCCTACCCCTGAGGGAACAGTGGAAGGTCAAAGCCCAAATGTGGCAGCACAGCTAATTTACATACATGTGGCGATCGAAAATAGTTCTGCTGAATCCGTACTAGTTGACCGAATGAAAACACTGATTGCATAATGTATAATTTGTACACTGTGGCATAGTTATGAAATTATTGTGATTTTATATATTTATATGCCCACTTTTTGGAGCAAACAAGTGCAGTTAGCATGTCCTGAGGTACTTCTAAAAAGATCATTAATTTGTTAGAAAGAACATTTTGCATGGGATATAAAAGGTTTGGGAAACAAATTAATTAATAATAAACATAAATGAGCCCATTCAGTTGGTATTATAATCCAATGGAATTAATTTTGTCTCATGATGATGGAAATGTAATGTCTTGCTTGAAAACACTTATTTGAGTCATGAGAGTGTTTCCAAGAAACTAGGTGCCCGCTTTCTGTTTCTGTCACGGCCACATTTGACGTGTTGGCAGGACGATGCATAATGAACTCGTAGGGATAAATACTAATGACGCCTTAATCAGATTAGGAGTAATGATTAATATTTAGCGAGCACGGCAGGCTCAAGTTGGGAACAGTATTATTCCGGCCTTGTGGTAATCCAACTATGCACAAAGTACGGATCCTGTGGCAGGGAGTGCTATCTATACAATGTTGCATTTGGCACTTTTTTACGTTACGGTTACTAGCAAAAATGCCCGTTCTTCAGATGGTGTTACAGCCGGCATATAATAAATGTACTTGTCCAACCAATTTCTGGTGAGCATAAATCGAATATGCCATTTTCATAAAAATCTAAATCGGTACCAGTTATTTCATTAATGGCATGAAAGTCCTTTGCTACTAGTGACCTATATATCTAACTAAAGTTTTGTCTAGTTTTAGATACATTGAAATATTAAAAGGTAGCAGAAATTGGTAGGTGGCAGAAACCGTTCCAGTGTACACACACACTGATGCGGAAGATGGTTTCCTGCTGTATTCGTACAGAAGTGTCAGCTGTGTTTGTCAAACATGCATTTGTTATTGTTGCAACTTATGTTTTACATTGTGAACAGTTGATTTGCACTATAAAAGGTGAGAACCATTGACGTACAAGGAATTTTGAAAAATTAAGGCGTATTTTTGGGGTCATCTAGATTAATCCCTAAACTTTTGATTCCTGAGGTGCAAGCTCGAACATACTTTTTGTGCACAAACATTGGTGTCCAAGGAGAGGTCCTGTACATTCACATATTTCCAAAGAATGTATAGCATTATATATATGTGTGGGTGAGGTAATGGTTTGGGTATCACCCTACATCGCGAGAGGGATTAATCGATACAGTGACACAACCTATCGAGTGGAACATACGTTAATGCACATTAAGATTTTTGGATATCAGAACCGGCAGCATCATGGATATATCTTTGCAACCATGTCACGTCAGTTGAATCTAGCGGCTGTTGGCTGGAGTTTTTTTTTAACCATTTTGTATTTATAAAAAATCTTAGTTTTTGACTTTGCGAATTTGTCAAAAGGTAGCATAACCTTACTAACTCTCTCTCTACTCTGCCTTGGGCACAGCTGTTACATGCCTGTCATTATCTGCTCGTTTTTGAAGCTGTTATGATGAATCCTCACAAGCTGGTGTTTGGCGGAGACCAGACTGTTGTCCGCCCACACAAAACCAGAGCAAACTAGAAATGGCTTGATATTGATCATGCTGTTGGTGAATAATTGGTAATGCTGACAGCATTAAAAAAACTCACTTTACAAATGATTTGGTAGAAAATTTACTTTGATCTTCCACTTCGCTGTGAGAAAGAATTTGTGTAAAAAAAACATGTTGTTTTATTGATGCTGTCTTTAATAGTGTACTATAAAAAGCTCCATTACAAATTAAAAGTTCTCTTGGTTACGCCACGGTTATAAAGTGTACATTGCGTATCTTGGTGTATGTGTTCATGGTGTCACAGAAAGGGTCCTTCTGAACAAGTGGGGCATATTGTTACCATGTTTACAACACCTGTCTAACTGAAACAAATACTCTTGCTGCTTTTTAAAGCATTGGTAATTTAGTTTACTCCACATTGCCACAGTTCACTCACTCAGCTGTATAAAAATTGAAGTGCTGGCTATCAGTAGCGGTGGATACATGTCAACAAATAGTTTTTGTGCAGTAATTAGTAAAGTATACCTGAATGCCTCCATGTGAAATCATGTTTGTGTTGGAATAACCTGGTCTGGCATTGCACCGGGGGGGGGGGGGGGGGTTATAATGTACTTTGAGCAGGACTGGATCCTAGGTATAGCATAATTAATGTTTACCTTGACTTGGTACGTGTCACAAAAAAGTAACTGACAGAACTTACTCCCAGTCTTATTGGAAATGGCCACTTGTTTTAGCTTGAGAGTAATTCCTCTTCTAAACATGCTACAATGTTACAGCAGGCACTGTTTCAATTGAAACTGCCGCTGAGATAGCATTATCAGGTAAGAGACATAAGATGGCCTATCTAAAAATGTAAGGGTATTTTGTTGTTGTTAAGCAGTTATAGCAGTTTCGTCAGTTAAGTTATGTTAGAATAATTGTATTTCATTTTATACATTGGTTTGGATAAGTTACTGATGTTATTAGATACATACCCCTGTCAACTAGTCAGTGATATTACCGACTCCCCTCATGGTCCTCCCGAGTGCCCCCTAAAATCAACATCAGTCAGCATTCAGCAGGTGTGTTATGTCATAACAAACTGTCTTTTGTATCTGTGTGTATGTTGCGTCATTCTGAGGATAGGCATTTTTGCTAGTTGAAATAACACAATCGTGAGGTGAGCATGCAACCCATGCATGTATTGTACACTTGCCACCACGGTTGCACCGAACACAGACAGTCAAGTTGATAGGCATATAGTGATGTATTAACCATACTGAGTTTTAAAGATATTGTGTTTGCAAAAAGTCTTCTAAAAAGGGTTATAAGCATGCTTTTCTCTAACCGCAAAACTAACATAAAACTTGACAAGAAATATATGTAAATATGAGAAGTATGAACGTTTATTTTGGCCAATCCTTAATGGCATGTATCCATTTAGATGGCAATAAATTTTCTTTGCCCGAGAACGTTTTTACTGCTTTGCTAACACAAACCAGATTGTGTTTCGACCCTGGTAGCTTAGTCAGATACTGATACATGGCCTACGTGTATGTTGCAAGTATTCTTTTATCTATATTAGTTTTTTTTAATACGTCTGCTGCACTGTGATATGCTTTCTGCCCCAGTATGACCAGCATGGTAATTCCCACGCTTGTTGCCAAATCATAAGCACAACAGTTGATTCATCTGAGAATTTGTCTTTGTTTGCTAGATGGTGTAGGGTGTTCCAACTCACACTGGACGGCTGAGTAAACCCTGCATCTAATCGGGCATGCCAATCCTTTTATATAATGAATCATTTTTATCGTGCTGTATAGATTTAGTGCCAACTGTAAAAAATGTTGATTGATTGTGTTCGTAAATATCTGTTTGGTAGAGTGTTTTGGATATATGCAGGGAGCTCAGCTTCTTTGTTTACAAAAATATAAAATGTTTACTTCTGACAAATAGTGCACACATCAAAACAATAATTCATACCTATGCACCTTTGGAAAAAGTGGTCTAAATAATAAAAATTATATGCTCTGCTGCTCTATAGTTCTTCGTCTCTCTTAAGTTGCTTTTCTGTTACTATTAGGAATAATCGGGCAGGTCTGGGAATTATTCTACTAGAAAGGTAGTTTTAAGAATTATAAGACAGCTTTAGGTATTATATTGTAGTTCTAGGGATTGTATTTAATTTGATTTCTCAGTTTAGGAATGCTCTTCCACTGTGTGTAAGGAATTGTATGTTGATTATATAATTATATTGTTATTGTGTAACTTTGTTATCTCTTGGTTTAGGAGTGTTCTTCTGTTAGGAATTAACCGGTTCATTGTTGGCTAATATTTAAAATACATATACTCAAATATTCGGTAAGCATAAATAATTTTAAGTGTTAAAGTACATTTTTTTAATATATAAATAAATAACCAATATTATATAATACAAAAGTAAAGTTGCTCACAGGTGGAAAGAAGTGTTTGCATCCCAGTGAAATAAGTAGGTTTAAAATGTTCTCCGGAATGCTGTTAATGTTTTTAAATTAACATAATTATCACCATTCCATGATACGTCTAGACAAGTTTGGTTGGATATATTCCACATTGTTATGACATATTTTATTTACTTACTCATATGAGTGTTCATGATTCTCTTATACATAGATATATAAGAGAATCATGAAGATCTGCGTGAGTAGATACACCTACAAATAGAATGTGACCCATCTTAACGAAATGAGTCAGATGTCGGCAAAACTGATTTTCCGTGAATGCCATTTATCTAAAAAAACAAATTAATTACCATTAAAACATGCTACGATTTGCTATGTTGCTTTTGACAAAAATAATTCCCCATGGGACCGTTCCATTAACATTCTTAAGAGCTCATAAGCCAAATTTTACTCTTAAAATAAATTTTGCTACTTAACAGTGATCTTGTATATTAAAAACAGTCCAACATGTGACTCATTTTGTTAAGATGTGTTACAAATATTCGAGCATACCGTTTCATGAAGATTATATATATTAGTTAATGTGTTATTAAAAATACTGTACAATTTTACCCCAGTGCTCTATTTAGGCCAATTTCCAATTGTTGTAGAAATCTTGCAGGAGAGTTGGTGAGCTGCAATCTCGCATATGGCACAGTTAAATGTTGTTTAACTTTAAGAACATGTGCTCACATTTTCTGTTCTCATTTTGCCCAACCCCCCCCCCCCCCCAGAATGGAAAAAAGAAAGAAATGAACTATGATAAAACTGTATTTGTTCACAATGTACATATATATAGCATGCATTTTGACTTAAAAACAGTAGCAATTAATGACATAATACTGATTGAATTGGCGTGAAGTAGCTGCAACATGTATAATAAAACATCTTAATAATATTCCTTATAATTTTGGCTAAATATGCTTTTCGAGTAAACCTACGTTATTTTATTTTATGTATTATACCTAAGTTATTTATTTTAATCCTAGATCATATCTTTATATTGCATTGATAATTATTGCTGTTTTAAAGTTTCTCAAGTTCTGCCAGTGCCAGTAGTTACAGCCCATATGGAGGCATTCTGTTTGACACTGGAACAATTGCAGGCAGTGGGCAGCATATTATCAGTTAAAATACTGAGCCTTTTAATGGTTTGATAAGCACAACTGTCTGAGAAATGACCGATGGCTCAAAGACATTGTAACAAACACTACCATGGGGTAATGATATCTGGAGACCATTTCACCAAGATAATCAACTTATAAGGAAAATCTATAATGAAACAGAATCCATTGTTAAATTTAACTTTTTTCAAAAATTATTGTAGTCAAAAGTTTAATCTTAGCTTTACTGTTTGCTTAAGAATGATCATTTTGGGGTTAAAATAATTCAAGGGAAAACATCAGAATTATCATGTATAACTTATTAATTGTTAAGAAAACTACTTGACAAAAACTGCTTTAAATCAAGATGGATTGTGAATATCAAATCTATTTTTGATACTTGTGGTTTCTCTAATGTCTGGTTTGATCAAGATACAGTAAACAAGAACTGGGTTAAATTAAATATTAAATAAAAATTGCAAGATATTGCATTACAAAACTGGAATGGAGAAATGAACAATAATAAATTGGTTTAGAGTATTACTTGTTGAACTTAGATATGGTAGATAGAATAAATTTATGCAAATTTAGATGTGGGAACCATAATTTACCAGTTGCTAAAGATTGTTAGTTAACATGTCATACTCCAAAATCCTGTACTCTTTGTAATAGTCAGGAACCCGGAGATGAATTTAATTATATTCTGGTATATTCTGCATTGACAACTATTCGGCAACAATATTTACATCGGTATTTCAGAGTAAGACTGGATGCATTTAAATTGAATCAATTATTAAATGTTAACAATGTTAAACAATTATTTAATCTAGCCAAATCTGTTAAATATATAATGTTGTTGTGTCCTTTTTTGTGAATTCTTGTAATTGTGTTACGTTACCTAATGTGTTATGTATTGAGTAATTAACACATAGTGGTTATTATTGTTATATATTATATTTGTTACATTTAACTTTTGAAAATGTATCTGAATGTTTCTTATACACCGAAAGGGATCGGATGAAACAATAAAATCATTTGTTCTTTAACTACTATGAAATGTAAACAAAATGTACAGATTATTAACTACTCCATTACAACGGACACTAGAAACAAAATGTACAGATTATTAACTACTCCATTACAACGGACACTAGATGGTTTAACTACAAATTCATGGTGTTCCTTCATTCAAGACAACCAATTCAGCAAGTCGCCTGTTAATAATGGAACAGATGACCTCCCTCTGATTTTAACATGTTTATATGTATTTATCATTCTCAACAAATTAACTTTTAAAATCAAAACCTTAACCACTGATTTTAAGTTTACAATCAAATATAACAGCAGTGTCACCAAAAACTGTCCCTTAACTGTAAGTTAGTAACACACATTCAAAATATCCATACTGCAGGAAATACGAACATTTCAAACCAACTAATGTCCCATTTAACAATCAGTCAGGTTTGTGCAGTATGATAATGATAAACGACTTATACCGAGATTAAATCAAACAAGACCTTGATCCTGTGGCATTTCTGGGACGGACGGAACACATCAAAAGAACACACATTAAATGGAACAAGACTAACACAACTGTGGTGTTAGATGCATCATTTCAAGTACATTCACTGGCGTACCATGTCCGTTTCCCTCTGCCCATGGGAGTGTAAGAAAACTAAACCGCCATAAACACACATCCAGTCTGACATTCCAAGTAAGCAGGTTATCTTGTCTGCTAGCCGCACACACTGGCTAAACGCAGCAAACCACATGCAAGATCCAACCGGTGCCTGGCAGGTTATTCCTGGTTGTGATCCCTGAAATATCCCATGAACAAGGGCTATTAGTAAGCCACTTTGATGATGCCCTTGAACTCCAAGTTGGTCCATGAAAACAAACCGAGCTCCTGATCCGAATTCTCCATTAGCTTCTGTGTAAATATTTGTTTCTGTCGGTCCCTTCTATTCCTCATTCATTACACATTAACAATGAAGGCCATCCATCACAATCTGGGAGCGTAATTCACGTACAGGAATAATTATTCAGATTAATATAAAGAGCAATACCTCAAGAAATCCACTCTCTGTCAATGCTTATTTGCTGCACAAAAGTGAATTTACGATGGAGCTGCTAAGACCCTTCTAGAGGAATGGGCCAATGAAGGCTTATTATTCAATTATTACAGAGCTGTTATTTGTGGTGTTCCTGTGTTTGGGTATGAAACATCTGGGTAGTTCTCTTCTAGTCTGCCTATTCTGGGTAGAGCCCACAATTTTGCCAGCTATTCAAGCCAAATGCTAGCATCTAAAACAGCACAGTCCATGACTGTTTCTCTGGGACAGTACATCCGTTTGTTACGAGATAATATCAGAACATTTGGTATATATTATCACTAGATCGGACCAGTTTGACCATGTCAAAAAGCCAGTACAAGTCTAACATTAAGATCATTTTAAATCACTGTCGAGAATCCATATTGCAATGCGGCATACATCGTTAAGAAAACACCGAAATGCAGGACAGCTGGTATGTGGAGAACGACACCAAGTAAAGGTATGCATAGAGACAGATAATGGTGTTTGTCAACAAGTGCCTGGATAGTACTCCATAGTTTGTAGGACACACTGTTCCCATGGTGTAAATGGTTTGACCTCTGTCAAGGTCTCTACGCCACCCTGAGAAAGTTAGGGGTGTTCATTCATACAATACGCCTCTTTTGAAGCGACCTTCTCAAAACAACATAGTTTGAAACTACGTGAAATCAATCTAACTGAACCAGAAGACATCTGACATGAAACGTGAATTACGTGAAATGGGTCTTGCCATATACCAGGAAACACTAAAGTGACCATAACACAAACCCAGATACCCTCAAGACATTCATGTAACAATTCCAGTTGGCTTGAACAGTTCAATTCTACTTACAGTTATATCAACCCCAATTAAACCAACTTTGTTTAGCATTTTGAGATCACCATTAAGTGCTAGGTGTGATAAACATCAATTATATTCAACAACATTCCCACTCAACACAGCAAATGTTGTGAACTGGCACAGGTAGTTTTCAAAGTACACAGAACAGTACCCTGTTACACAATGGCAGTACCTCGTATTTCACAGTACCTGATAATGTTCATAGATTTATTTCTAGTACACCTTGGTTATCAGCTCATTTTGAAGACACCAACTTCATATCAGATGTTTTTGTATAAAAGGGAGTAGGCTTGTATAATTTTTATCAAATAAATAACAAATCCGGAACACTTCAGCAAAGCGCTATTTGATACATGGGCAATTAAACTTTTTAAAATAGATTTTTAAGAAGGTCTTAAAATTAATATAATTTAAGCAATCACAGGCCATGCCTATTTCCATGAGACATCCGAATGCAGAAAGTTTAAGAGATACAGTTGTACTGGGCACCATAGCTGCTACGTAAAGTGTCCATTTGTCAAACTTCGCAAACATTTTGATTTCAAGGTGCCTTTGTTGGCACGCCACAGGCAGGTGCTATTGAGTTGTCACGTCTACAATAAGGTCAATGTGACACAGCTTGAACACTTTCCCACGTTATCAGCGAGATAACCAATTATACCTACATTCATGTTTCAGTACAGCTATAGTCGCATTCATCCATCGAACACAAGGACAGCGATTGCGAAAGACTGTTATTGTCATATTCAGGATTGTTCTGTGCTTCGTTACTCTGATCGGTAAACACCATCATCAACTCAGTTGACTGATTCATCCCACTGCAAACCTGGCTCGTTGGTGTATAATATTTATAATGTGTAACTATATCATAACTAAAAATAATTAAACAGTCAGTTGTCTGAAAACGTACAGTACAACACACACTGTTTAGGATGTCCCAAGACATAGTGTCTGAACGTACACATTGGTTAATACCCCACATTTTCTCTTGCCACGTTAACTGAATCTTTCACAGTTGACCAAGTTGTTTGAAAGCAAAAAACAAAACAAAATTGTGCGAAAAAATACAGTGTCTGAACACATAGTACGTGTAGTTACTATGGTAATCTAAAAATAACTTGGGTAGTTGGTTTAATAAGAGACTGCTTATTGTAGTTTACAAAATGTGAGTGGCCTTACAATACATTACAGAACTGGATCATGTTTGCAGTTTCATTACAAAATTTCGATCAGATATGGTAAAAAATAATCTCATATTTTCAAGTGATTTCACCAGAAGTAAATAATAATCGAAAGTAGTATTGGGAGCTGGGAATTTGGTTTGATTTTCATAATCAATCAATCATCAGTTTTGCCAAACCGATTGAAGATTAATTATATAATAGATTTGTGACAAATCGATTGGCCGTTTAGGGAAAAGTCAAGTCGCTAGGTGACAGAACTAGTGTAACACACGAAAGACAGTTGACGTAAACGTGTGACATATTTAATTTAACCAGACGAAAATGTACACACTTATTCGTTCTAATCACCAGATGGAAACTGTCCAACGGCCAGGTAATGTTAAATTGTTGGACTCTTGATAAGTCAATGGCTTCCATGCCCACTAGCCTGGTCACACAGAAAAGTTCACATTTCGAGCAGCTTTGGACACTGTGCGCCTTAAGAAGTTGCAGGTTCTAAACCTGTGAGCAACATCAGTAACTCAAACTGATTAATTCCATTTCCTGCGTTGAAGTCGGCATAATTGAATTTAGCCACTTGCCTCTGTTGCCATGTGGGCGTTCAATTCAAAGCCTTTGTTTTTCTCCAGATTATATCGATGTGCAACCGAGAAGGCCAGGCATAAGTTTGGTGCTTTTGTTTTGTCTTACCTAATGAACTGGTGTAATATATTATGTTTGTTGTAACTGGTATTACAAGTAGTCTTACTGTACATAATTGACATGGCAGTTGGTACCATAAATAGCATGGGGACATTGTAACTGGCATCACTATAACCGATGTCGTGGTGTCACCGACATCGTCGTGTCACTGTCAGTGGAATATCAAGGCAGTGACTTTTTACTGACAAAGCATTGTCAGTCTCTCTGACATGGCAGTGTCACCGTTACCGACATGGCTTTGTCACTATCATGGCAATGTCACTGACACAACAGTGTCATTGTCATGGCTATGTCACTGTCTCTGACATGGCAGTGTGATGATGGCCAATGTGGCGGTGTCACCTGGGACCCACTGACTGGTGGGACCTGTCAGCCTCCTGTGGCACAGTGGCACCAGCTGTCAACCACCTGCATGACAAATGCACTTCTATCAGCGAAACAAAGGAGTACTGCGAGTGAGGAAAACAGTCCTCCCTGTGGCGGGAGCATCGATTGCAACATATCGACACAACAGAAGTGGTACTCTGCACGCTGTGGCCGAGTGCCTGGTGTAATTTGTTGAAAACAATTAGCAAAATTACGTGTTGCATTGGGCTGGCGCTACTACTGTGTATGGAGGCGACCTTGGACAACACACTGCCTTGTTGAATTATTGATTGGCAGGAGTCATCCCCACTGCTGCCACTACCACCGGTCGACACACAGCATAAGTGCTACCTGCCAGCATACGCACCAACACCAAGCCCCCGGTCACTCCACCAATCCAACTAAACTACACTCCAATAATAATAATGATAACTTTATTTGTTCATAAAATGTAAATATATCTTGCACTGAGGAGGGTGTATAAGACATAATATTTAAATCACATTCAACCATGCTGTAAACAGAGTAATAAAATCAAGTATGTAGATGTGCAGTGTACATTTAGTAATACCATGTGTTGATATAATATATCAACACGTGGTATTACTCAATTTCTACTGCCTGCAATTGTCCCAGTGTCAAACAGAATGCCTCCATATGGGCGGTAACTACTGGTAATGAGAATCCCTACTGCACTGGCAGAACCTAAGAAACTTTAAAACAGCAATAATTATCAATGCAATATAAAGATATGATCTAAGATTAAAATAAAATAACGTAGGTTTACTCAAAAAGGTTAAAGCAAATTAGCCAAAATTATAAGGAATATTATTAAGATGTTTTACTATACATGTTGCAGCTATTACTTCACTCCAATTCAGTCAGTATTATGCCATTAAGGGGCAAAATGAGAACAGAAAATGTGTGCACATTTTCTTAAACAACCTTTAATTGTGCTACATGTGAGATTGCAGCTCACCAACTGTCCTGCAAGGTTTCTACAACCACTGGAAATCAGCCTAAATAGTATAGTATCGGGATAAAATTCTACAGTATTCTTAATAACACATTAACTAATATATACAATCTTCACGAAATGGTCTACTCGAATATTATTTTTTATTTCCAGGTGTATCTTCACTGACATGCATATAGTCTCCACTAAACACGTCAACATTTTACTTCCATCATAACCCTTAATGATCTGTAACTATGATTCACCAAAAACCATTTCATTAATAATTACAAACTCACAATATAGTCCAAAGGACTTCAGGGCCTCTAGGCCCATTTTTTATTCTTTGATTTGGTTTCATTGCGGTAATGTTGCTATTGATTTTGTTTTAATATCACTTGTTATAATTCTGTTTTTGACATTTCAGACCACCAAAAACTGGAACGGGAAGCCAGGATTTGTCGGCTACTAAAGCATCCTAACATAGGTAAGTCCTACAGCTGTTTTTTGGTTCTTGAGATATATTGGTTGCAGAGATATGTATGTGTGTGACGACATTACAGGTGGACACTGCTTCAAGTAACGGCAACATTTCTTTTCCTGTTTTCACTCATAGCTATGCCAAATTTGATCAAGAACAAGTTTCTACGCAGAAACCTTCACAGGAAAGTTAACCATCTGAATAATATCTGTTAAAAGCGCACCGTGTTGTGTTCTATGATCTTTTGAGATTTCTGTCATTTGTGCATACATGCAGGTTTGAGTCTAAGGGGCCATTTCATTCAGATTACTAGCTCATAAGGAAAATCCATCATTAACAGAATCCACTGAAAATTTTATTTTAAGGGTCCTTTTCAAAATGCAAAAAGCTGCTGCTGTATCACAAAGTTTTCAGTATACAACATCACTGATAAGAAGCAAAATTTATTTTAAAGAGCAAAATTTGGCTTAAGATCTCATAAGAATGTTAGTGAAACGGTCCCCTGTGCTAGGTTTTGATTGGTCAGGTAGCTATATATGTGGTACATGGATGTAGATGTCTTGTATTGGTGATTGGTAAGGTAGCTATGTTTGTGGTACATGGATGGAGATGTCTTGTATTGGTGATTGGTAAGGTAGCTATGTATGTGGTACATGGATGGAGATGTCTTGTATTGGTGATTGGTAAGGTAGCTATATATGTGGTACATGGATGGAGATGCCTTGTATTGATGATTGGTAAGGTAGCTATGTTTGTGGTACATGGATGTAGATGTCTTATATTGGTGATTGGTAAGGTAGCTATATATGTGGTACATGGATGGAGATGCCTTGTATTGGTGATTGGTAAGGTAGCTATGTTTGTGGTACATGGATGGAGATGTCTTGTATTGGTGATTGGTAAGGTAGCTATGTATGTGGTACATGGATGGAGATGTCTTGTATTGGTGATTGGTAAGGTAGCTATATATGTGGTATATGGATGTAGATGGCTATATATTGGTGATTGGTAAGGTAGCAATATATGTGGTACATGGATGGAGATGTCTTGTATTGGTGATTGGTAAGGTAGCTATATATGTGGTACTTGGATGTAGATGGCTATATATTGGTGATTGGTAAGGTAGCTATATATGTGGTATATGGATGTAGATGTCTTGTATTGGTGATTGGTCAGGTAGCTATATATGTGGTACTTGGATGTAGATGGCTATATATTGGTGATTGGTAAGGTAGCTATGTATGTGGTACATGGATGGAGATGTCTTGTATTGGTGATTTGTGGGACACTTAATGTCTCACACTCAAGTATCAAGTGGTTTGCTCCTTCCCCAAGGCCGCTGCACAGAACATTGTGCATTATTTACATATCTGTTGTGGTTTGATACCATGGCAACTCGATCTTGATTTATATCAAAGCCATCCCTTGGCACTACATAATGTCTACATTGAGGCACCTCCACAATCGGCTGTCTGGTGTCACCGTCTGAAATAATTTCCCAAATTAATTAGCATTTTAAGCCAGGCAACATTGGCAATTAAAGTGCCTCTAATCGTGGACATCTCGCTGAAAGGTGAACGACTGATTGCCAATATTTTTGCTGCACTTTGCCTCAATGTTAAAATGCCAAAGCCATAAATAGCAACTATGTAGTTAGTTGTTAGGCAGAAATTGCCAGCAAGCAGACAATTGTTAATGCAGTCGACAACGTGCTGTGACTGGACAAAACCTTTTTAAGATGCAACTGTAGCAACCGCCGATCGGTGCCCTACGAGCACCCAATTCAATCGTCCGAAAATGTTTATAAATAAGTTCTTGAGTTCAGTGCAGCTGGAACTGTTGAATAAATGTACGCGTGATGGTACAGCAGAGAATTCAGCAGAAGATGCATTGATGCTGTTGTCCTTGTCTACGGAGAGAGGCTGGCCTCGATACTAGTCCACATTCTCTTGTTTTTCCTTTTCCCGTTACTGCTCCTTCACTGTCATTTCCACTCCTCTCCCTCTCTCCATCTCTCTCTCGCTCTCTCTCCCCCTCTCTCTCTCTCTCTCTTTCTCTCCCCTTCTCTCTTTCTCTCTCCCCCTTATCTCACTCCATCTCTCTCTCACTTTCTCTCTTTCACTCTCACATTTCACCAGTACCTTTTGTGAGGAAATTTAATAATAATAAAATTATGAATAATAGTATTTTGAACGTTTTTCAGCCTGTGCAATCTTGACAGAAAACATTTAGAAATGAACAGGTAGTTAATAATGTTGTAATATTGATAAATTATTCACTAACAATATCAGATATATATATAGTAATAACTAAATGGTGGCAGGTGGACAAGTTTATAGCTTTTGTGCAATTATTGCAATGTGGCTGATTTCTTCCAATGACCATGAGAAGTAGTTTGTATTAGAATGAGCAGGTCATTGGTGCAAGAGAAGTATTATCAACTGAGTTTGTGCTGTCAGGTGTTCTGATTATTCATTCATAAGAACCTTTTCTTATATTTTCATGAGTAGTACTCTTTATGTGTTGTAAGTCCAGGGTTGTTTCAGCCTGTATTGAGGACAGACAAGGTCACAGTTTGTATAGAATATGCACTAGGAAAATGTTTTAAACTGCCCATGCTATCTATAGATCTTTCACAGTCTCAAATTTAGATGCAGGGCTTGAATCTAGGAGGCAGATTTATGTTTAGAACTAATACAAATAGAAGTGACCTGGAAAGACAGCTCAGGAACCTCCAAGAAGTAGGGCCCCCCCTGTGTTGGTGGTAACACTATCTAGGCATGTGTTCTGTGCTAATTCTGGCCCACCTTGTGCTTATGAATAGTACAGCAAGGTTTCTGTGCTCATGTTGAGCCTCCTGGCCCCAGCCATGTACCAACTGGTGTCTGGTGCTTTACAGTTAGTCCCTTCGAACTGTTACTTGTTTTATGGTTTGATACGGTTTATAGTGGGTCTGTGACACTACTTAGTTGGGTTCTTAATGAACCAGTGATATGGGTCCATATACACATATTTTAACACCATTGGCATGAATAATACTATTAGCAATGGTTCTTCATGATGCCATTGACATGGATCCTCTGTGACACTGTTGACATGGGTCCTTGGTGACACCAATGACATAGGTCCTTGGTGTCACCATTGGCATGGATCCTCTGTGACACCATTGAGATGGGTCCTTGGTGACACATTTGACATGGGTCCTTCGTGACACCATTTACATGGGTCCTTGGTGACACTGTTGACATGGGTTCTTTATGGGACCATTGACTTGGATCCTTGGTGACACCACTGACACGGGTCCTTGGTGACACTGTTGACTTGGGTACTTTGTGAAACCATTGGCTTGGATCCTTGGTAACACCATTGACATGGATCCTCGGTGACACCATTGACATGGGTCCTCGGTGACACATTTGACATTGGTCCTTGGTGACACCTTTGACTTGGGTCCTCGGTGGCACCATTAACATGGATCCTCGGTGACACCATTGAGATGGATCCTTAGTGACACCATTCAGATGGGTCCTCAGTTACACAATTTAGATTGGTCCTTGGTGACACCATTGACATTTGTCCTTCATCAGTCATGACACTATTTACATGGGTCCTTGATGACACCATTAACACGGGCTCTTGGTGAGACCATTTAATTGGATCCTTGGTGACACCATTTACATGGGTCCTTGGTGACACTGTTGACATGGATCCTCAGACACCCCATTAATTTGAGTCCTTGGTTTAACGGAAACAACTTAGGTTCATTTAGACACCACTTCCTAGCATTTATCCAGTATTAATGATTGCAAAATGGATGATTCCTATGTGCACACATGCATGTGTGCATGTGCATGCAAAGACATGCATGCATTCCGTGCATCTACATGTACTTGTGTGTGCATGCGTGCACATGTATATCCATGCATGTCAGCCACTCGATACATGCGTAGTGTGCGCTGGAGTAAGACTGTAATTAAATCACATTTAATTGACCGGTCATGAATATTTGTCCTATCGATAGTATTAGATCCATCTACATAGTCATGCTGCTATACACCCATGTTGGGAAGTCTGCTGCCAGATTCCCGTACACTCGGTTTCTGCTGTACGCAATTGTAATATGCAGTTTTCACCAACAATTTTAGAAATCATTCTGCAACATGTTGACATTATTAATCAGAACTACATATTTCATCAATGGCAGTCAGATACATTATTCGTAAGATGATATTACTGCATGTGTCAAACTGAAGCAGTCGGTTTCTGCTGCATCATGTTCAAAATCATCACTCAACAACAAGACGCAATGCATTAACTGTATAAAGACAATTAGCTGTTCAATAACTTTCCTGTGGTGATTAGTGTGAACGATTGCTTGCAATTTTGTCCGATAATTTGAAATATGGATGATTACATCACTGTCACCGATATGTCACATCGTCTGCATTCGCTATTAAAATATATCTCAAAAACCTGTTTGCCTTGTTTTAATGTGAGAAAAATTACTTTGTTGCAAGTTTGAAGACGTCCTTTGCCCCCAGTAACTGATAAATCTGACTAAAGACGTATCTAGGTTGATTTGGCAATAATGTTCTGAAAAAGACTGACTAGTTGAATGAGACCTCATAAGACCATTACATTTTAAACACAATAATACAGACTAGTCAGTTAATAGAACGTTGCCGAGTGCTGGAAACAACTAGAACTAGATCTAATGTGCGATCCAACGAAATAACAAAATGCAGCAGAAACGGTACAGGTGACTGTACATGATAATAATCCGCGCCGTGCCCGACCAGGGAAACGGCCTGGAGTGGGAGTCATCCCTGGGAAGTGGGGAGCTGTCCCAAGCCCCGAATTGTCCCTGGAACAAAGTATGTTGATGGATGCATACACTGTCATAAACCCATGAGTTCCCGAGCCGCTAAGTAAATATCAGTGAGCTACAGAAGGAGCACAAATAAATTTCTGCTGCTAGCTGTAGATGACTGCTATCAGTATCAGGCATTTGCTTTTCAAATTGGAATTATAAAATTATTCTTGTATAAATGTTTAGAATTTTTTAGATGAAAGTCACTGTAGCAACTTTCTTGAAAACAACATGTTGTATTTGTGTCCAAATTTTTTGTTTTTTATGTGGTATCCCAGCGGAGAGGTTGTGTATTAGAGTGGTTGTGCTGGCAGAATGGTTGTGCCTGCGGAATGGTTGTACCGGTGGAGTGGTTGTGCCCATGGTATGGTTTTGTTGTCGGCGGTCTGATTGTGCCAGCAGAGTGGTTGTGTATTAGAGTGGTTGTGCCTACGGAGTGGTTGTACCGGTGGAGTGGTTGTGCCCACAATATGGTTTTGTGTCGGCAAACTGGTTGTGCCAGCGGAGTGGTTGTGTTGGTGGTGTGGTTGTGCCGTCGCAGTGGTTGTGCCCATGGTATGGTTGTGTCGGCAGACTGGTTGTGCCAGCGGAGTGGTTGTGCTGGTGGAGTGGTTGTGCCCACTGTATGATTGTTTCGTCAGACTTGTTGTGCCAGCGGAGTGGTTGTGCCGGTGGAGTGGTTGTGCCCACTGTATGATTGTTTTGGCAGACTTGTTGTGCCAGCGGAGTGGTTGTGCCCACGGTATGGTTGTGCCAGCGGAGTGGTTGTGCTGGTGGAGTGGTTGTGCCCACTGTATGATTGTTTCGTCAGACTTGTTGTGCCAGCAGAGTGGTTGTGCCGGTGGAGTGGTTGTGCCCACGGTATGGTTGTGTCGGCAGACTGGTTGTGCCAGCGGAGTGGTTGTGCTGGTGGAGTGGTTGTGCCCACTGTATGATTGTTTTGACAGACTTGTTGTGCCAGCGGAGTGGTTGTGCCAGCGGAGTGGTTGTGCCCACGGTATGGTTGTGCCAGAGGAGTGGTTGTGCTGGTGGAGTGGTTGTGCCCACTGTATGATTGTTTCGGCAGACTTGTTGTGCCAGCGGAGTGGTTGTGCCCACTGTATGGTTGTATAGGCGGACTGGTGCCAGCGGAGTGGTTGTGCTGGTGGAGTGGTTGTGCCCACTGTATGGTTGTGCCAGCAGAGTGGTAGTGCCAGCGGAGCGGTTGTGCCCACTGTATGGTTGTGTAGGCGGACTGGTGCCAGCGGAGTGGTTGTGCCCACTGTATGGTTGTGCCAGCGGAGTGGTTGTGTTGGCGGTATGGTTGTGTTGACGGAGTTGTGTTGGCAGTGTGGTTGTACCGGTGGAGTGGTTGTATTGGCTGTGTGGTTGTGCTGGTGGAGTAGTTGTGCCTGGACTTTGCCAGGGTGTCTCTTGTGGCCCTCTCCGGGGACTGGCTCTGACCCTTGTATTCCTACCTGTGCTCCAGAAAGGAAAGGGTGTCGACTCGACACATCCAAATTATTCTGTCAACAGGTGGGGCTGCATGTGGCTGCACAGCACCGACCAATCGCTGCATTTCAATCCGAATAGCAAACTGGCCAAGTCATTATTCCATCTGTGCTGTGTAAATAATTATGCCAGGACACCTAACTTGAAGCAAGAATTGCCATATTTTACATACAGTCGGCTAATAGACTGCAGATATAGTGGCTATTTTGGTGGTATGTTGCAAGAGCTTCATCACAATAAGACGCATTCAATAGGGGTTGTAGTACAGTCTCATTAACCAATCTTGCGCAAGAATTGTTGTCTTTGTTATTGCGAAATGCTGCCCTTTGTTGAACTGAACCATACCCACAAAGAGTTTGGCACCCATATTCAATCAAATAACAATGAATCAGATGTATTCACGAGTAAAGGGAAACCTTTGTAACCGGATGTTATTCAGACGAGCCATTCTTTGCGTCAGTCTTCATGGAAAGAAATAGATCAATAAAAGATCTACATTTTTCCACGGACAAAGAGTAAATAACCATTCAGACATTTGCTAGATAAAACTAATGCGTTTCAGAGCCAAACATTTATCAATCAATGCAGTTCTTTCAGTCTTTTTTTATACTCGGAGTTTGCAGACAACAAACAAATTGTGTGCAGCAATTATCTCTTGCTTCATACACTTCTGTGTCTTGTGTGATAATGCAACATGGTTGGTTACAGTAGCACTCTCACACAGGCAAGAAACCTGACAGCGCAGCAACAACGTGACTCACGTCTAGATCTTCCAAATATATTTCGTGAATAGTAAGTAATATTGTGGAGGTTGGTAGCATAGAGGATAGTACATTGGACTTTGAGTAGAAAGAATCCAGGTTTGAATCTTCTTGCAGCTGTTTCCAAGCTTTGGAATTTTTTTCATTCCACATTGACTCAGTTCACTCAGCTGTGTAGCTGGCCACCTGACTATAGACGATGGCGGATATACTCGAATGAATAGTCTTCGCACAGGAATTACAGCATGGCTGAATACTTCCCGGCGAAGTTGAGATGGTAGTTGATTAAACAGATATGCCAGAGGAGCAGCCCCAAGGACTGGATACCGCACTATGTAGGAACTTGTGTTTTTTATCCTGTAATTAGGTGTCAATGAGAGACAGTTGCAGCAAATTAAGACCCTTGTGGGTGTGAGGAGTTTCATTAAAGGCAGTAGCAAATGTTGGGCAATTCCACGTGGGGTGCAACAATACGATTTGATCAAAACTGTCGCTTTAATGTTCATCTTGTTACTTACCAGGTGCCTAAAGTAGCATTTTTATGAACTCTCCAATTTTGCTTTCTAAAAAATCAATCCAGAAGATGCTCCCTCTCATTTGTTGTTGAAACCAACTGCTTTTGGTCGTCCTACTCCAGGACCACTCCATCACTGACAAATACAAATGCTGCTAACCTATTTTGTTATCATGGGTACAAAAAATTCACAAAAACGGGTACTGTCTCAAAATCGCAGATTCTTTATTCATATGTAGTGAAGACACAAGTAAAGTATTGACCTCTGTTTTCATGGCCATATCTTTGATAACTCTGGCATGAACAGACATTGAAATCTAGTCTAGTCCTCGCTCAATGCACACAGGCCGACTAGCACCGATCACCAAATTCAAATTAAATTGATAGAAAATGGCCAAATATTGCTGGCTAATGAGTCGATGTATAGCACACCCACATACCAACTAATGCCAATTTTCATTTGGTAGTTACCGATACCTCTAAACTGATAATTGTTAAATGTGTGCCTAGTGTGCGTAGCACTAATTTGAATTTGATTAAAACCAATACTTTGGAATTTTTCGCAGTTAATTTACCTCCATTTTTTTGTGTGGCGCTCATCAGACTAACTAACGTTATTGGGCAGGAACTACAGACCTGGTGGTCATCATCGGAACCAGATTAATTGTTCTTTAATTCATGCCGTCGTAGATCGTCTAGCCACCTGCTGGATCGCGGTTGATTTACTAGCGCTTTGTGTGCCCGGCGCTTCCGATCGTATCGAGGATATTGACTCGGCGATGCTTCAACAAAACAAGATAATTTGTAGCCCGTCTGCTCGACGGGATTCGCAGGATTTGTGAAGATTTACTGCCCGTGGTTACGCACGGGGTTGAAGAGGCCTACTCCCATTGGCCCTATACTACAACCCGGCAAGATTGTAATGTGGATTAAATTGATTATCTTGATTGATCGGCGGTAAAAAATGCAACCGGCTCTAGCTGCCAGCAGAAACAAACATGAGAGAGAGAGCGCATCCAGAACGGTGGTTTCTTGTGCAGAAACAGTGTGATTTAATTTTCATTGGAGTTTATTTCTAGACCCGTGAGAAAAAAACAGCATGATTGATTGTTTGCGGCTGGGTTTGCGTGAGTCGCGGCTGCAAGTTAAATGCCTATAATTTATAGCGATGGAAATTGTAGTTGGGTGCGTTTTTTTCCGAGGTACAGTGTGGAATAATTGCCGTTATTTTGTGAGTGGCGAGTGTTCACATGAAGATTGCCTGGCCAGGTGGACTAGGGGAGACGCCTTGAGGTCGTTACGCTCACTGCCTAGGAGGTACTGCAGGCTGTTATTGCTTGACGGATTTCGGATTTGTCTGATACTTGATCATATTTTGCTGCCACTATTTGGACAGGTGGAACTTAACCTGATGTTGCATATGTCAGGTGGCTTGCTCAACGTTCTAATAATGTGATGTTATGTTAGTCAACATGATTCGGAATCTTGGCCACATTAGAACAAGTCCATTATAATTACTGCATGTTTTTGTATTGCATGTTGGAGTAAGCATTAATATAAAACACAAAAATATGGAGATTATCTGCAAAACATATGAGAGATTCAAAAGGTTTAAATAATAAACACATTTAGGAGGGTGGGTCAGATTCCAGTGCATTAACTTGAAAGTATTAATGGGTGTTTTTCATGCTGCGAAATGCCAGGGTATCTCAGCTAGTGTTTTATATACAAGATTGAACAGTGCACAATGTACAAAGAAAACAACGAGACATTGCTGTGTGTTCTGTGACTGTAGTCATCTGATCTATACCGATAACAAACGTCTAATCTGAAAAACTATGTTCATCTAACATGAAAGCAAACATATCAAATGATATTCATGAAAGCACTATTTATTTGTTGTGCTAAGGAATACATCACCTGACGTTTTGGAAAGCTATGTTCATGTGCAGTTCTAATAAACAAATGTCATGCTATTCTGAAGCAGTATATTAATCTACAATAAAACCAAACATATTAAATGGTTATCTGGAAGTTATTTTATAGTGACAATAACCATGTCACATGGTATTCTGAGATGCTATGTAGTGCATGGATTGTTATAATAAATATGTTACTCTCCATATCATGCCACAATAGAAATGAGAAATTATGTAAGAAAAAGCTAGCTTTGCCTGTGAATGTTAAAAAATAATTTATTGGCAGTGGTCCAAGGTTAGTTGTCTTTTTATTGCCACCATGATGCTTTCTTTTTATATTTCTGCAATACCATCCATTGATGCTTGAGTTAGTAAACCGTGCAAATTGACCGGTATTGAAAATCCTGCACACGCAGTAATTGTAGGGAACAGAATGATTGCTGGAAGGTTAGAGACAAAAAGAAACAACAAAGGGGCCGTAAATTGGGAGTACTACAGAGTTTGCCTTGGGGGTTCCTGCCCTAGGAAATTGAACTGATTTGCCCCGCCATATTTGCAGGCTTGTCAGAGGTCTGATTAAATGACTGTGGAGCCACCTGGTGTTGTGTATATACGTGGAGGTGAGGCAGTGTTTATCACACATTGTTTTATCGCATAATCCCAAATGGGTCGTTGTAATATTATTGAGTGCATGAGCTCATCCTCCCCGGTATGTTATATCGATTGTTTCTTGGGTCTACTGTAGGCCAATGTGTATGTGTGAATTCTGCATCGGAGCGATTATATGCGCAGGGCAGTGGGATAACTATGAATTTGAAGTTGTACTCTAATTGCCCCCACTAGGTGGTGTATACTGTATTAGAGGACTCACTTTATTGTGACTAAAGAGACCCTGTCTGTTCAGTCATCTGACATCTTGCTCTCTCGCCAGGGGGCGTAACAGTGTGAACAGCGATTTCGCTGAATCAGCTGTATTTCTTCCCACTTGGTGTTTTGAGTGTGTGAACCCCACAAATGTGCTCAACATCAAAGGATAGTCCTGCTTCCCTTTGCCATAATGCCAGTGTTTAGTATCTGAATATTTTGTTTACAGTTTGAACATTTCATGTGCGCAATGTTCAATTACGAACATGGTTTCGGGCTCACTATTCACAACAATTTGGTGGGGAGCATACGATACCCTCAACATGTTTATTCTGCTACTATAAAGAACACAGCTGTGACCACTGAACACTGCATTCCCAGTGAATGTGCAAGATAATGGACTACCTCACTTCAAGTCAACATTTGAGCAACAAAAATGCATTTTATAGGAATATTCTATGGCTCCACATATTGGATAGTTTTAGTGTAAAAACGATTTGAATAGCAGACATCGTCAATGCCGAATAACCGCTCTGTCGTACTGAAGCGTCACAGACAGTGCGGCCGGAAATCCGGCTTGTCGTACTGAAATGGTTAAGGTATTCATAGTTTGTCCCAAAGTGAATAATTGTTCCACCCCGGGGGGCTACCTCAGAGATTTTCTTGACACTCCTGTGCTGCAATTCCCTGCCTCCTCCTGGACCACCCCTCCCCCGCAACCCAGGCCAGTCTAGGAGCATGCCATCCGTCTTCACAAAACAGATAACTCATTTTATGTCAATGTCAGAATGACAATGGAGAAGATTATTTTGTATCAAAGCATCAGTCCTGGCAAGTTCGCTGTTGTTGCCATGACAACGTGTGCAAAAAAAAATCGCAGAAACGTGTGCAATAGATGTTGCCGAATATGATTGAATGTAGCATTATTAATATGTTGTTTCAAGGCCAGCGCTACATGATAATTTTCTGGCCGCTTTGGAAGTCGGTCGGTCGGTTGGCGTGGTGTTCTGTGCTTCAGGTGCACCAGTAGTGGTGGTGCCTATTGCGTGTCTGTGGTGCAGTGTTGGCAGACAGCTGCGCTGATTCTCTCATATGGCAGAGTGGAAGACATTTCACCGCTCCCTGCCGCAGCCATTGTTGCCAAATGTCAACTGTTACTGTGGCATCATGGGTAATTATCTGGTATGCAGATACGCGGCTGAGTAATACGTTATGATCATCATAAATCGGGAATGCAAACCAAATTCGGGAGTTGGCAGTTTCATAAATACTGATGTTGATAATATTCTAATTTGTCGCTTTGTAATTAAGCATGAATGGATGGTCGTTCGTATGTGAAATATTATCAAATTTGTAAGTGTTTTTTTTTACTCTATCTGTTATTTTGTAATTGTTGTATGTAATAATAAACGGTTAGATGTTACCTTGCAGCAGAAGACCGTGTAAAGTGGTTGCATCCAGAGGGTGTGTTTTATACACGTAAGACCTTTATAAAAACTGGCAGTGGCTGCCACTACAGTACCACACTTCACAGCGGCCCTGGATGTGTGAAGCCGATGCTCTTCTGGGAATTTATGAGCCTCTTCATAATGTTAGATGCATAAACTTGACAGAGTGAAGCCACTTTATAGGTCATAGCCTTAACCAGCAAGTCCTTGTGCGAACGTTGTTGGTATCGTTAACCTGCATGTGCTGGTCTGTGTGAATGTATCACAGATGCAGAATAATCATCGCAGAAAAACATACCCTATACTCCATGGCTTCAGTTTGACTCAGACTTTTTTGACTGGATTTTAGTCCTTTGGGCCAAAGGTCCAACGGTCTTATGCCATCACTCTGCGTGCGCCGTGCACCGTCCGGTGTCTGCCGTTAGCTGCCATATCTCAGAAATCGTTCAGCAACTTTTTCTCTAATTTTGCATAGACATCTTAGGGTATTACCACTATGCACAAGACATCTGTATTTGATTGAATCATTGTAAGGGCCCTGTATGGCTTCCCAGGGCCCCCAAAACTGGTAAATTTCACATTTTGCCTATTTAAAAAAAAACTTTTCAGTAACTTTTTCTCTGTAACTTTTTCTCGGATTTTGCATAGACATTTCATGTGGTAGTGCCACTATATACAAGAAATCTGTATTTGATTGAATCATTCTAAGGGCCCCCCAAAATGCAAAATTGTTCTACTATTTCCCAACTGCTGTAAGCCTCCTACAGCCACTGATCTCTATTTATAACTAGATAGTGGATTTTGTCCTGATCACTGGGGTGGCTGAATGGAGTGGCCAGCTGTAAACCTATGTATTGGACTAGCCTTGGCTCTCTCCCTGCCATTGTCCCAGTGTCAAACAGAATGCCTCCATGTGGACTGTAACTATAATGTGTAATGGGAATCCCTACTGCACTGGCAGAACCTGAGAAAATTTTAAAACAGCAATAGACATTATTAACAATGAAATATAACAATATGATCTAGGATTAAAATAATAAAATAACTTAGGTATACTCAAAAATGTTAAAGCATATTTACCAAAAATTATAAGCAATGTTATTAAAATGTTTTACTATACATGTTGCAGCCATTACTTCAATCCATTTCAATCAGTATTATGTCATTAATTGTGATTGTTTTCAAGTCCAAATGCATGCTGTGTGTATGTACCTTGTGAACAAATAAAGTTTTATTGTAGTTCATCTCTTTCTTCTTTTCATTTTGGGGGAGGGTGGTAGGGGCAAAATGAGAACAGAAAATGTGTGCACATTTTCTTAAACAACCTTTAAATGTGCTACTTGTAAGGTTGCAGCTCACCAACTCTCCTGCAAGGTTTCTACAACCATTGGAAATCGGTGATTTTAGCAAAAATACACTCTTTCATTACGCTTAGTACCTAAACTAATCATATCCTAATACTATGAACCCAGTTTGTAATGAATTGTCCAGGGAGTTTGAATTGAAGAAAGCCACAATGATTTCTCTGTGTTTCCTCCATAGAGAGTACACCACTGTGTCCCAAATCAAGGACAAATGGCAATATATTTTTAGTACCAAAGGTAACACACTCAATGGTGGATAAATCAGTGAGGATGCGTCTACATCAGGGCTTATCATTAATTTTACAGTGGGCATGATGAACCGATTGTTTCATGTCTTGCTCGGTGGATGATTGTAGAATGGCAGGAAGACAAAGTATACAGTTCTTGAAGAAATATGCAAGGATATTGCTTGTTTGTGTTTGGTAACAATAATTGCTAGTTGATGCGAAGCTGGATAAGGCCGACTGTGACTTGATAACTCAGATTGCTTATTGGTAATTCTCTAGCGATATGCAGTTATGGAGTAAGATGCTAATAAGCTTGGTGGCTAGTTAGATGGGACGGCTGTGATAGTTTAAAGTGAATGAATATGATCCATATGATAAAGATTCGTAATGAGTCAAATAAGTATTACATAGTTTATTGATTGAATGTAGAGACTGGGTGGAAGGATTGTTAATGTATAGTGTAGCCTCACTAGTGTGTCTGTGGGACTGGAGTGAAGTGATCAGAATAGTGAGCTGGTCGTATTGGAATGACTAATTTACTACACTTCGCTCTTCTAGAAATAGTTTTGGATTGTCCTAGAGTGACCCTAATTACCAAGGTAACCATATAGTGAGATTCGACAGCATACTACTTAGAAAGTTCTAGATTGTGTATGGATAGCCAGAAGAAAATCCCATAAAGAGATGTCTTTATAAGTTATTAAAATGTATTCAGAATATTGAACATTTGGTTAATTATTATGTATGTGTATTTGATCAAAGATAGATTTGCAAAATAATTTCTGTTAAATTTGAATTATCTCGGGTATGACATGTGCATCCTATCACTTAAAGCGCATGGCCTGCCCATGTTTCGACGCACAGAATGTATCTTGGTGCGACTTACAGGGACACTACGTTCATGTGACATTTAATGACCTTTCATAGTCTGAAGATTTCATCTCGTGGGAATCTCTGCAATAAACACATGATTATAACGTCTGTGTAGTATCACTGGTGGACATTTCTCCGTTGCATGAGACTCGCGACGGACACACCGTGGATGTGATGTCACCACAGCGATATCATGTTTTCAATCATGACCACGCAGGCACGGCGAGCCACGCGTAAGCTCAGGTGGCGATGTCAGTGTTTTTGTGTGCCAATCGAGGCCCAGGCCATCTCCGCTTTCGGTTGTTGCTGCCGCACTGCATTGTGGGCGTCCCGTCGAAAGACGGTCGCCACGACGGTCGCCACGACGATTGGTCGTGAGTGGGAGACACAGCCACATCCATCCACGTGGGAAGGTGCGATAATTGCGTGGCACCAGTTACCTGGATGGCGTATTGATTTTTCCTGGTCATCGTTGTTTGTGCACTGACTGAGTAGCCGAGTCGCTCGCAGTCGCCCTTACATTATGTATGACACAACGGCAGCATGGTCTCTCTTGCAGGACACTGTGCGTTTAGTGCTCGGTTGCAGCTGCTCAGAGTCATGGCGTACACCTTCCAGTTCGTCTCTCTCCACTGCAGAAGGCGGCAAAAATCATCGGAAAAAAATTGCTCAAGGAATGGTGACTGAAAAGTATCAATAATAAAAATATGTTAGGATTAAAATGCTTTTCTGACCTTACCTAGGCTCTTTCGTTTCATCATTGGCTTTTGAAAACGTGGTAAAGATATTGTTTATATATATATATATATATATTCTTTTATCCTTGTTGTCAGGGTTTTGGCTTTTTCTTACTATTAAAACCCATTGAAAACTGTGTACCTACCATATTTTATTGTGATGTACCCGGTAGTACAAATATTTTGACAGGAAACAAGATCCTTAGTTTTACTAACATTCTACCATTTCATTATTCATTAGTCTACTGTAATTACCCGGTAGGCTTCCCAGTGCCCACAGAAGTCGAGATGGTGTTCCATTGCCATGGAGTAAAGTGTAAACCACTTTGAGTAGTCCTATTAAGGACGATACTGTGTTATATATATATAGGAACTTACCTTTTTAGTTTAGGTGCTAGTGGTGGCAGTGTCGGTGGTGGCGGTGCCGGTGTTGGCGGTGCCAGTAGTTTATGAGTACAGTAAATGTGGGTGAGTCACACGGCTTCTTGGCATAAGAAATAGTTATTTATCACATTATGCAGTGGCAGTTTTATTATTTTGATCAATAATCATTAATATATCAAAGAGTGATATTGATTTAAACATCATGCGTCTTTGTTAGCAGAATGCCAAGATTTTACGCCTTCAGGGTACTGGTGCATTGGTACAGTATTATGTACCATTATTGCACAGTACCATTACCCCACTTTAGTAATCCCAGAAATTACGAGTAATATTGCAAATCTGACAACAATTCTATCATCCTACGTTTGTCTTCAGCATAGATGGGTGAAGACTTCCCAGCATGCAGTGGCTGCACATCTGAGTTATAAACAGGTCATCGTTATCAATGTTTTCTTTACAAGAGGTTGACTCTGAGTAACAGAACAGACAAGTTCACTTTTTAATAAATTAAACAGAATTCATGCTAACAGATTTCATTAGTGTAAACACAATACGTATTGCACACCCCTATCCATGTTCTACTTACTGTCAGTGTGGCTGACTGAAATTGCACAGAACTGACTGATCCCTTGCTAGTATCCCTTGTACACCTGTCTACATCTTAATTGTGTAACTTTGCACCTACCTACTTAGCAATGACCTACTTAGTGATGCTCCATTTAGTTGTGACCTACTTTTCAATGACCTACTTAGTGATTACCTGGTACCTATTTAGTGGTGACCTACATAGCAATGACCCACTGTGACGACCTTGTTTGCAACTGTATGGATGTGGAAATGGGTTCCCGCTGTTTGGATTGATGGACAACTAATGCAAAGCTGAAAAAGTAATGTGACTGTCTGTGGATAGCAGATACATAATGATAACTGTGTATCATGCAAGAGTCATGTTTAGTCTGAGATACTGAATTTAATAGGTCACATTTGTGTGTGTGTATATATATATATGTGTATATATATATATATATATAAGATAAAGAATACTTTATTGATCCTCACAGGGAAATTGCGTTTCTGCATGTGCAATGCTTACAAATATAAATGCTAGAGTAAAATGTAAAAAAGTCACATAAAAATCACAACCAAGTACAGGTACAAACATTAAAAACACCCACATACCCCTACACTCTCATTTATCCATGCTACCATTCCTAGTTCTTCCTCTCTGCTGAGGTACTGATCGCAGAAGGCACAAAAGAACCAGTGTATCTTGTCAATGCCACCACCTGTAGAACTAGAACTTCTGTAGTAGATGTGTGGATCTTGATGAATGTAAATTTTCGTCTTGTCTGGCTGGCTCTATGTAAACTTAGATGTCCTTCTTATCTGGCTATTAACAAGCTTGACCAATGGTTGTTGCCTTTTGTCGCCGTTTCCACGTATGCAGTGCCACTATTTTGACCATCGTTGTTACCATTTTGGTTGTCACCAGGGCCTCACCCAGGATCAAAATTTTGCCAGTCCAAATTTTTTCCTACATGCTACGAAGCGCGGTTGGGCATGCGATCGGACGTATGCATATTTTTTGTTCAAAGCATGTGATTCACCTTTTAAAGCCACTTAAAATAGAGCACATATAAGTTGTTTCATTAGAACTCATTTAATTGCAAAAATTTGCAAAATTACTAACAAAACTATACAAATTAGCAAACATATTTAATGTGGAATCCCAATTGTTACGTACAATTAAAATGTGTGTATACAAATTGTATACAAGGTATAATGGATTATGAAAGGTCATATTTGGAATTTTAAAGCTTCAATTTTTTGTTGTACAGGTACCATATCATAATACAGTGTATTAGAAATGCTACAGTTCGATTTTGTTTAATTTCTAAAACAAAATAACACAAAATATTAGATTGACAAATATTTTTAAATAAGCCGCCATGCAATGGCCATAATAAGTTACAGTTATTAATTAGAACATTGTGTATTAATGTTGCTGTGAATGTTTCGGTTATTAAACTATGTATCAGTCAAAACATTAATTAATTAAATTAGCAAGCTTAGCTCCATGCGTTAGACCACCCAACAGACGACCAAACAATGTGCTACGAGCGGGACTCATCACGGCAACGGGCTAAAAATATCCCAGACATAACTAAATCTAGCACAGTCGCCACACGTGCAACCTGCAGGCTCCACAGCAGGCTGATTATCGCAATCCTGTTAAAAAATGATGCGACATCGTCAAACAAAATCTAGTGTCCACACTTTTAAATCATGTTCAGTTATCACACAACATACATAATTTGACTAGTAGAAAACTGACAAATGGCATCGGTGATGCACAAAGTTGTATATCAGATGATAACATAGGTAAAATGACATGTTTACATTTCAACTGATCGTAACTTTCGTTTCTCTGACGGCATCGATTTCGTATAACATCAACGGAACAATGAACACCAACACATCTCCTCATTGGTTGATTAAAAACCGTACAATCCAAATATGATAACAAGTGTGGGTTTTCGATTTGCTGCGACCTGTGTTTGCAAAAACCATACCTTCGCGACGCGTCTTCCGCATTAAATTCTTGGTGTGCATTTTCGCTAAATCACAAACAACAAGTTTTTTAAATAAAGGAATGCTTCAAAAAACTTTATACCATTGTAAAGAACGTTATGTTGTCATTCCAATGATATTAAATATGTATTATTTAACGCGGACTGAACGATGTAAGGGCTGCTTGACCGGTGGTTTGACATAGTGTTGCACCAGATCTGGCCAGATCCAACCATCCTCGCAAGCCAAGGCTGTTTGCCATGCAAAACTAGACCTGGCAGATCTCCTAAACGAAGTGCGGAAGTTAGCTGAGTCAAACTAGTAATCAATTTCACCAGTCGCGACTGCATCACCTGTGAGAACGGCGCAAATACCCGTCCCAATTTGAAGACGGACAAATGACTTCTGGGAATCCCAATATTGTGTATTTGAATAATTGCTTCTACTTCCTAAACATTGCATGTAACACGAGCCACGGTTCGTTGAAATTAGTTATATTAGGACCACCTGACCTGCTGTCAACCTTTGATATAGTGAGCAATTACATAGGCTGAGCTTAACTTGAGGGTTCAGCCGGGGGGGGGGGGGGTACTACTGGCTAGCACTGATGTAATCAGCAGCAGCGACCCCTGGTGTGCCAGGATGGATCCAACAGGGGCACCAGCCGCTGTGGTAATGCTAGTTAGTTATTATGATAGTCACTGTTGTCTTGTTAGTGGTCGCCGGTGCCTCTGATGCGGTTACAATTAGGTCTAGGAAATAGGTTGGGAACGGAAAGAGCGGGTTCTTCCCAGGCACTAATAATTACAGCAATACACTCAATTGGTGCCTGCGTAACATTACAGAATCTGTTCACTAAACCATCCAATTGAGTCTCGTTGTAATCAACGAGTGCTTACTGTATCTCACCGCCTTGACGTTGACTCACAGAGGATTATTTGGTCTATGCAAGTGTTGGCTGCCTTTCAAGCAACCACCACTAGAGGTTAGGTGACAATTACCCTAGCAAGTCCAGGCCTTAATTGGTTTCTGTAGTGTGTCAGGCAGCTTGCCAGGCGATCCGGGTGGTCGATTTTCAAAACCAGTCTCCTAGATGTTGTAACTGGCTTCACAGCAGTTTCAATGATGTCGTAAAAATGGCATGGACAGGCTGGCCAGTGCAAAAATATGACTTGTATGAACATGGAAGGGCCAGCCCAGTGGACCCGTCTACAATCAAATTTAACCCATCCAAAAATGCACCCATCCAAATGACGGGTGGATGGGTCTCTGGGTGAGGCCCTGGTTGTCACCATTTTGACAAGTACCGGATGAATCACATTGTCAGAATGGCATCTGCAATGTACATGTATGTATGTTTCTGTACATGTAAATTTTTTCACCAACCGTCACTTTTTTCTTAATTTCTTACCCCTTTTCCTCTTAAGCCATTTTATCTCTTTCCCCCCTCTCCTCCCTCTCCTTGATTCTCATTAATCTACGGTTATTTGGTTACAACAGCTTTAATGGTGTCTGCCATTGGGTTACCAGTTTATCAAAGCTTCTGACAGGTTGATCAAATGGTCTGAAAAATGGCAGACGTTGTTCAATTTTGGGAAATGTAAATGCCTCCACACAGGACATGGCAATGAAGATGTACAATATACAATGGGGGTACTGCACTAAGTACTACTGTAAAAGAAAAGGACTTAGGATTAACAATTAGTGCAGATACGAAGGTTTCAGAGCAGTGCGGAATTGCAGCTTCAAAGGGAAATCAAATCCTTGGATTAAGTAGGCGAAATATAGCGTATAAGGAAAAAGAACTAATAATACCGCTGTACAAAACAATAGTTAGGCCTCATTTAGAATATTGTATACAATCGTGGAGGCCATATTGCAAGGACATAGATATGCTAGAAAGAGTACTGAGGAGAGCGACTATAATGATACCAAAACTAAGAGATTTTAGTTACGAAATACACCTAAGAGAATGTACTTTGACAACACTAGACAGACCAGGAGATTGAGAGATCAGATTAAAAAATGTTGAATGGTTATGAAAATATTGATAGAAATATTTTTGTCTCAGTTAAAAAAGATAGAAATACCAGAGGACATGAAGTTACATTAGTAAAGGAGCAGTGTAGATTAGATATAAGAACGTTCTCATTTTCACAAAGGACTGTAAATGATTGGTACAGATTATCTCCTGATTGTGTGAGTGCTAGTAGTGTGAATATGTTTAAAAATAAAATTTACACATACCTCAGAAGGGCGGGATACACATAGATAAAAAGGGTTGGACTCTCGATAGGCTTCCTTGTCAACCTGCCAACAAGAGGTAATTCTCTGAGTGGTAATCTTATTAAATCTTCTGTATTTTTTATTAACAGATTGTTAACTGTCTGTTTTGATCCATTTGGTTATCAATTTATTTCTGTTGCATATATCAGCATTGATTAACTGCATATTAAGTTATTACAACATCAGTGACATAGCTTTATCATTGTTATTGACATACTGTTGACTGTTATTGCATCTTCTAGATTATCAATTTATTTCTGTGGTTCAACATTTATTAACCACATATTAAGTTGTTAAATTGTTATTTGTTGTTGCATCTATCGGGTTATCAATTTATCACCATTACTAACCACGAATTAAGTTATTATAGCCACAACTACAAGATTGCTCAATTTAGTATTTGAGCTATTATCGTGGTGCATATCAGTGGGCGCTCTTTGCAATGGGCAGGACACACCTCTGGCTCAGAGGATGAATGGCGAGGGATTCACAGAAAGACAACGGAAAGCAGAAAGGGTAGGAGAAGAGGAAGTCAAAAATTAAATTGAAGAGACAGTGTCAAGAGAGACCTCGAATGGGCGGGGTGAACAGTTGAAGGCAAGGGTGAACAATTGAAGGCAGGGGTGAACAGATGAAGGGGGGGGTGAACAGTTGAAGGTGGGGGTGAACAGTTGAAGGTGGGGGTGAACAGTTGAAGGTGGGGGTGAACAGTTGAAGGCAGGGGTGAACAGTTGAAGGTGGGGGTGAACAGTTGAAGGCAGGGGTGAACAGTTGAAGGCAGGGGTGAACAGTTAAAGGCAAGGTTAACAGTTGAAGGCAGGGTGACCAGTTGAAGGTGCGGGTGAACAGTTGAAGGCAGGGGTGAACAATTGAAGGCAAGGGTGAACAGTTGAAGGTGGGGGTGAACAGTTGAAGGCCGGGGTGAACAGTTGAAGGCGGGGGGTGAACAGTTGAAGGCAGGGGTGAACAGTTGAAGGCAGGGGTGAACAGTTGAAGGCAAGGGTGAATAGTTGAAGGCAGGGGTGAACAGTTGAAGGCGGGGGTGAACAGTTGAAGGCGGGGTGAACAGTTGAAGGCAGGGGTGAACAGTTGAAGGCAGGGGTGATCAGTTGAAGGTGCGGGTGGACAGTTGAGGGTGCGGGTGAATAACCGAGGGTTGGAGAAAATGACGGAAAATCACAGTAAATTGAGAAGATTTTTTCGTAAGGGGAGAATAAACTAAGTGGGGTGGTCCCCAATGAGTAAGGGATCTTGGGGAATGAGAAGATGATGTGTGTGAGAGTGAGAGAGAGTGAGAGAGAGAGAGAGGGAGAGAGGGAGAGAGGGAGAGAGGGAGAGAGGGAGAGAGAGAGATAATAGTAGGAGATCATGGTGGGTGATAACATCTCATGGAGGGACGGGACAAACAAAGTGAAGTCGCCCCCAACCCCACAAGGGATCTAGGGAGGGCAAGAGGAATGGAGGTTCAATTTTGGTATGGAGGCTGGTGACAACTCAGATCTGGCTGACTAGTTATCACTGTTGTCGGAGTCAGGTAGATGGAGGTGGGCTGAGAAAACGACATCCACTAAGCCACCGTCTCGTTCCATCGCAGGATTATCAATTCGGGTTTGCTAATCCGGCCCATGTCTGCACTGATCGCAACTGCAAATCACACATGCTAATTGCAGGAATGATTTCCCAGTGCGCTTGTTGTGTCTGAGATGTCGTATTGATTGGTCGCTAGGGCCGTGCATGCATGCGCGAAGTGCCGCCTGTGTGCACGGGCATGCGCATGTATGCGTCATGCTTGTCAGTGCGGTGAGTTGATTAGTTGTCAAGGTGACAGAAATTTGTCATTGTCTTGAGCAACAGATAGTGAGAGATAAAACGCAATATTTCAAGACGGCTGAGCTAACTGACATAATTTGCCACTGCATGGTGTGCCGAGAAAAAATGTCAGGCCATTGAGACAAATTGTTACAGGGATAGTCTGTTTAAACCGACCTCATCTCCTAGTTTCCTAGTTGTTTCCAGCACTCGACAACGTTCTATTAACTGACTAGTCTGTATATATATTGTGGTTACAATGTTATGATCTTATGAGGTCTCATTCAACTAGCCAGCCTTTTCCAGAACATTATCGCCAAGTCGACCTTTCTATGCTGGCACTGAGGGTGGTCACTGCCAGCGTGCTTGTCATCTGTTACTAATTATTTAATATAATCTTAATACAGTCGCGCCTCGTTATAACGCGGATTCGGTTATAACGCGGTCGGTCGTGGACTCCGAATTTCTGCCGCCAGGGGGGAAATGGGCGCTATGACAAACTATATTAACACGGTAATAACTGTCGATTGTTTTGTGTGAAGTCCCTGTCTTTGTCCACGACGTGTATATATTGAACGACTAGTTGGCGGACAATAAATTTAACGTTGACGTACAACTGCAACGAATCAAGTGTGAGGCGCGTCACTACGTTGCCGTTGTTTATTCTGCTCTGCCAATGCTATCAAAGGTATAAGTTTCTTTGACTATAATTATGGTCAATTTTAACTTTAGGAACAGAAATGTCGAACGAGGTATTGTTTGATTTGCGCCGATATCAAACGAGTCGTTTCCAATCTGCTAGTCATGCTCATGGCTTCCGCGGATCGCGAGTTCGCCTGGTTTCGGCGCCGGACGGCTTGTAAAGTGCAATTGAAATTCACAAATACGCCTTGCTTAAGAATGGGTTAAATACGTTTTAATACAGCTTAGTAGGCAAGATCAGTAAGCTAACATTGCGTAACAAATATTAGCTTTTCGCAGCGATGAACGCTACTGGCTGACTGTACTAGTACGCCAAAATATTAATTCGTCAACCGCATATGGATTGGTGAATCGTAATATTGTTCGGCACGGTAAATGTGCTTTCTAAATTGGTATTTTGATATTGATTGAAAGACGAAGTTAAGCCAATTGTGAACGTACTTATAGCTTTAAATCTGTAATCAACTCTAACACAACATTTGTCAAATCATTTGCGTATTCGGCTGCTGAGTGCCAGGTCATTATTTTAGATCTTACGTCAGCGGTACCATATTATCGTTCAGTTGATGGCTTGTTGGTTCATTGTTTATTTTAAAACGGTACACAATTCACGAATTTTATTCAGTTCAACAGTGTCCAACAGTGTATGACATTTAAACAGAATACACATTGACGTTGGCTGACAGTGTAATAAGCTTCATAAACTGCGTAGAGACTGCGCGACGTGCACACTTTGGCTTCTATGGCGTTCTTCGTGCAGCAGCGCCAGCGGTGTCGGTTGTCGTCGTAGCGCCCCTGACGGCAGATACGGGAACGCGCCACGTTTATAACGCGCCCCGTTTATAACGCGGATTCATTTCGTGGACCCCGACTACCGCGTTATAACGAGGCGCGACTGTATTAGATTAGATATGTTGAGTGTATACTGCCTGCAATAGTGCATTTAGTTAGCTAGAAACATTGTTCAAAATTGTAATGTTACACCCACAAAATGTTTAAATTGTATACAAGACAATCAGATAGTAAATACAGCTGTAGCAGAAGCAGGTGGGGTTCATGGAACTGCCCTTTGAAGACGGGAGTGACTGGCAATCAGGAATGCAAGTGGGATGAAATATAACTAACTCAGTGAATTTCATGCTAATAATTATCACCCTGGCTTGGTAGGATAAATCCAGGAAACGGAACAAACAAGGTCACTTTAAAATAGATGATGATACAACAGACAAATGAACTAGTGTATATATATATATATAGCAGTAAATATTATTTATATTATTAATATTAATATGCATGACACAAAACCAGTGTAACGGTACAAAAATGCAATATTTCTATCCCCAAATTTTTTTTAAAGTTTTTGGCTTCTTACCATAAATTATACCATTACCAATCATAACATTACATCTTTTCCTGCAATTTTTTTAGGACAGAACAATTTCTAATATCTGCGGACAAGGTTTAGGTTTGAGCAAATATGACTTGATGGCATGTCAATCTAAATTTGTGTGCTGTTACTACCGTTAGGTTCATTAGCCAATAAACTGACTCATCCTAACATCGGTGACTTGCACCTTAGGGCATTCATTTTTGGAGGAAGTGATTACAGGTGGTCAATATCATATTTGTCCCATTACTTAGCTTGCTATTCGCAGATTTAAGTGACAATGCAGCAATTTTATGTTCATAAGCATTGATTTCTAAGGTTTTGCTAAACACATTTGGGCAGTCAGTTTATTATACTACCGGGTAGGTGTAGTTTATGCCATATACCAGGCTAACATGATAAAAATTCATGAAAATTACTCAGTTTTTTATAAGATAAAATCCCAAACTTTAGTTTTGACCTAGCCGACTGACCCTATTGTACTTGTGTCCAGGCTATTGACCGCTGAGTGCACGTGAAAACCATCGGACTCTGCCCATTGCCGTCATCAGAAAGATGTAATCGTATAATATTCGTCACCATAATTTATCAACACAGACATGCTCCTGAAATGTTATACAGCGGATCATCCTTATATAATTAGGTACTTTTATGTGGATAACGAATATAAATAGAATCCATTGTGGTCTGCCGCCGGGATCTGTTGGGACGAGGTTATGATTCAATATGACAAAGGTCGTGCTACTAATATATAAATATACAGCCACATTGAGACTGAGCTATCTCTGGCGTGGGATTAAGATCTGTCCTGCAGGGTGATTAAGACTAATCCATTTGTTACAGACTGGTGATTACCTTCCAGCTGACCAAATTATGTTTCCATCATAAAAACACTGGATGGGTGGGACAAATGATAAATCTGTCTGTGTGGAATCTTATCATTCCACCTAGGATTTTACTGTTCTGTGGAGATTTCATCTGCGTTGATGGTACCAAGTAATTTGTGCATTTCGATTCTTCATTTTGGGTTGTAATATAGTAGGCCTATAGTACTATATATAAATATTTCCCAGGGAGCCTCAGCTCAGAGGCTTTGATTTAATTCATTCTGTCTTGAAGTGCCAGTAATGTGGTTTTTTAAATGTTTGATCATGTACTAGGTAAAGAATTTAAAACATGCTCATTAAAAAGAAATTTATGTATATATAGTTATATTTTTGAAAACAATTTGCTAAATTTGACATTTTAAAATAGAGCGTGTTTGATCAAGTGTGTTTTAAACTAGTGCATATCTGTATTTGACATTTGAAAACACATGTTTGTATTTAATCCCAAAACGTATCGAACCGAAGTCTGCTTCATCATGAAACCATCATGTGTGGAAATATAATATATAGTTTATTAGTGCAAACAAAACTTTTCTGGATGAATCTCAATAAAGTCATCAGAACAAACGTTATTTACTGTGTTCTGAAGAGATAAAGAGGCAATTTGAGAGGTAAGGTTTAAAGAGTTCCTTTGCAAGAGCTCCTTGGTCTTCATAGATTCAATCAGCTGGATGCTAGATGTAAATGACATGTTTCTATTGTACTGTATCAAATGAATGCAGTTTTATGGAGTTCTACTCCTCCAAATGATTGGATATGCTCTGCTCTCTCCATGTATATATGTGAGTCGCATTGAAATTGACCAGTGTGTATTGGATTAGGCTGCTACATGGTCAGCATGAAAAGTTCATCGTGCTTCAAATGTCTGATGAACAACGGCAAAGCTGGGAGCTGCTTTGGTCTTATTTCCCTTGACATTGTCGTGGCCATTGTCAACTGGGGTCATGCTCATTGGAGTCATCAGGGGGGACCCGTTTGACAATTTCTATCAAATCTCTCAGACATGTCATGTTTCGTTCTTAAAATAGTTAGTGACATTGATCATGGTACAGCTGGAAATGTCATATATATGCCTTTAATGAAGAATTTCAGTGAAGAATTCGGAGACAAATTATTCAAGGAACTAAAGTTCATGAAAATCAAACATCTGCAATTTCCTCAAAAAATTTAAATAAATACGCTTTTTAAAATATTTTTCAGACATCAAACATTTACAATTATTTTATGACAACAACCGAATAAAAATATTATAATTATTATTACTGTTAGACATTAACGCTATAGCACTCACCTTTCTGGATAAGATAAACTCAAACCTACACTTTGAGTCTATGTTTCCCTGGTTGCTTTAGCACTGACCTATTGCTAGTTTAGGACGGGATAAACTGGAACCTACACTTTGAGTCTATGTTTCCCTGGCTGCTTTAGCACTGACCTATTGCTAGTTTAGGATGGGATAAACTGGAACCTACACTTTGAGTCTATGTTTCTCTGGCTGCTTTAGCACTGACCTATTGCTAGTTTAGGACGGGATAAACTGGAACCTACACTTTGAGTCTATGTTTCCCTGGCTGCTTTAGCACTGACCTATTGCTAGTTTAGGACGGGATAAACTGGAACCTACACTTTGAGTCTATGTTTCCCTGGCTGCTTTAGCACTGACCTATTGCTAGTTTAGGACGGGATAAACTGGAACCTACACTTTGAGTCTATGTTTCCCTGGCTGCTTTAGCACTGACCTATTGCTAGTTTAGCACGGGATAAACTGGAACCTACACTTTGAGTCTATGTTTCCCTGGCTGCTTTAGCACTGACCTATTGCTAGTTTAGCACGGGATAAACTGGAACCTACACTTTGAGTCTATGTTTCCCTGGTTGCTTTAGCACTGACCTATTGCTAGTTTAGCACGGGATAAACTGGAACCTACACTTTGAGTCTATGTTTCCCTGGCTGCTTTAGCACTGACCTATTGCTAGTTTAGGACGGGATAAACTGGAACCTACACTTTGAGTCTATGTTTCTCTGGCTGCTTTAGCACTGACCTATTGCTAGTTTAGGACGGGATAAACTGGAACCTACACTTTGAGTCTATGTTTCCCTGGCTGCTTTAGCACTGACCTATTGCTAGTTTAGCACGGGATAAACTGGAACCTACACTTTGAGTCTATGTTTCCCTGGCTGCTTTAGCACTGACCTATTGCTAGTTTAGCACGGGATAAACTGGAACCTACACTTTGAGTCTATGTTTCCCTGGCTGCTTTAGCACTGACCTATTGCTAGTTTAGCACGGGATAAACTGGAACCTACACTTTGAGTCTATGTTTCCCTGGTTGCTTTAGCACTGACCTATTGCTAGTTTAGCACGGGATAAACTGGAACCTACACTTTGAGTCTATGTTTCCCTGGCTGCTTTAGCACTGACCTATTGCTAGTTTAGGACGGGATAAACTGGAACCTACATGTGACAGACTTCAATATGTCCTTGGCTATGGTAGTGACCTTTTAGAATAAACTAATCAGGAACCAATATTTGAGACTATAATTTTCTCTGAGTTGAGCAGTTGACCTTATAGGATCAGGGAAAAACATTTGAGAGACAATAATATTTCCCTGGGCTTGGCATTGACCTTTGGGGATTGGATAAAGACACCAACATTTTGAAAGACTGTATTTCCTTGTCTTTAGCAGTGATCTTTGAGTATAATATAAAACAATTTGAGAGACATTAATTCCCTGACTTTGGCTCGTGATTTTTTTGCAGTACAATGAAATGAAGCCTGCATTTGAAACTCTATATAATATATATCTTATTGAGCACTTTTGCTTTAATTAAGATAAAGCCCATATTTTAGAGAATTTATTTTATCCTGGCTTGACTATTGATCTTTTAGGATAGGATGAATTAGAACCTACATTTGCAAGACAGTAATATTTTCTTGGTTTAACAACAACCTTCGAGGATCAGAGAGACATGAAGCAACAAACTCACATTTGAAAAACTAAATTTCCTTGGCTTCAGTGATGACCTTTGAAGAAAGGAAAAACTGCAGCCTACATTTGATAGCCCGGCATTAGTGGTGCCGTTCGCAGATGGAATGAACTGGGCAGCAGAGTTACTGTGTCGCTTTAATCCGCACCAGCCTCTTTGCTTGCTGATTAGACAGAGAGCGACCCACTGCATGAAAAATTCATCATGCACTGGCCAGCTAATGGACAGTTTGATGTTGCAAACACGTCCGTCCGCAGCTGCAAGAGCATTCTGTGTCGGCGCAGCCATTTGAAGATACCGCCCTCGAATATCTTCCATTAACAAATTGTCTGTACTGTATATTGTCGGGGGTCCGGCCGCTCTTCCGTATTTCTGTCAACCAGCCGCGAGTACTGCCACATGTTCATTCATATCCAGGGTGAATTTAATCTGTCTGACGTGAAAGGCCTCGGCGTTGTCACTGCTGTTGCGGTTTTGACGAGTTCGAGACACATTCATGGGACCATGAGCGACATGACAGCCAACCCAGACTGTCTGACCTCACCCCTGGTGCACTTGTCCTTCTATTGCTCTCGCTCTTGGTCGATTGCACACACATTGTTTCACCTCTGAGAGTCGCAAATGGGATCAATGCAGATTGTCGCTGTGAAGCCCGCCGATATGGATTTCAAAACTGCCTTTATCCTCTTGCATAAAGGTGGTGTCACACGTGTGTGCGTAATGTGTGCATGTGAACAGGAAAAAAGTCAACGTTCCCACAGATTTAATCAACTTGTCTGCAGTTGTTAGCTGGGTTTCAACTTTCCCATCACGGTTTTGTATAGCTAGAGCAGTTAATGTAGTATTTAGCTGGGTCTTTTATGTGTTCAATCGAAGCTTCAATGAACCATCTCGCCCTCTGGATAAACGGTGGTTGATGTTATTAATTGTTTCTTCGTTACAGGGTTCAGTTCAAATGTTGAATCATTAGTTTAGTATTTGGTGTCTGCCTTGCATTTTTCGGAGATGGACACCAAAAACAAAAGCACAAAAAACAAAAAGTGCTTAAAATAAATGAAAAACTCTTAAATGGTAGCCAAGATACATTTACACCTAAATTAAAGAAGAAGATAAGATCTCTGTACTCACTGTTATGTGGCGCAATGCCAAGTGAAGTTCATGATGTAAGTTACATGGTGTCTTTTAACTAAAATATGAGAATGTGAAACACTTCAGAAATCAAAATTTGCTTGACTGATGTATGTATGCTAGTACCTCATCAGAATCCAACCAAGACTTTTAAAATGTTAAGAATGATCAGAGCACTCTGGACGTGAAATGGTGGACACTGTAACTTACGTTATCCACCACATTATCCACAACCACAAGTGTTTTTAAACAACAATAAACAGGCAGGATGTGTTTTTTGTGTCTCTTCTTTCTTCATGCGCCTAAGATACAGCACAAATGTTATCAACAGGAACTGTCGACAAAGAACCTGGTTATAGAAAGTGTGTGCCAAACAATCAGCATTTACGTAAAATTTGTGGGGTCGGAAAGGCTGAAAGATGTACTCAGAACTTTGTGTAAGATGCAGGACTGTTGCAGGCAAATGACGAACAGTTTGAGTGGTGGTGATTACAGCTATTGGTTGGTGTTTATTCGTCAGTCACGGCGTCCCTGCAGGTCCTTCCACGTTGTATTAAGTCCTCATGAACCAGATATCTCCGAGGAACCGTAAAACAATGTCGTAAAACCGTTAGGAGCACCATAAATGTACTTGGCTGCGAACATTGCGTGTGACGGGCCGCTGTTGCTTGAGTGAAACTGCCACTAGTCCCACTTGATGGATCATGTGCTGTGTGTCCATATAGTCCCACTTGATGGATCATGTGCTGTGTGTCCATATAGTTCCACTTGATGGATCATGTGCTGTGTGTCCATATAGTCCCACTTGATGGATCATGTGCTGTGTGTCCATATACTCGGTCAGTCATCGCAAAAAGTGAACATCTCAGGCGAGTAACGCTAACGAACAATGAACATGTGAAGTGACTTTGTGTGAGGGGAGTGACGCGGCCGGAATTTGCATGGCGACTGCATAGAAATGAATGCATCTTGTGAGTTGGATATATCAGCCGGTAGCGCGTGCACCTCAAGCCAATCTCCCATAGCGATCGCGATTAAACGGAAGCTCATCTTTCATGTGCTTCAGTGTCGGAGGTCGGTGGATTACGTGAACCCCAACGGTCACAGTTGATCTTTCTGGCTTGCCCATGCCATTGTTATATGAACAGGGGAAGACTTAAGGTTATCGCTTACAAATGGATGAAATACGGGAGGTTTCTGCTGTCAATTTCTAAAGGAAGTTCATCTTGTGTTACTGTGTGATCTGTTATTAATAATATTTTTGCATGTTGATATTATCCGCGATTTGCCTCGATGTTTCAAGTGGGTGTGCAGTTTTGTAGAAAAAAATTGTGGGGAGTTTTTACAAAAGGGATGATGCTATATAGATAGCAATGTAGAAGTCAAAGAAAATAATAAGATTAAAAAATATATATGCATGTGTGTAAATGGAATAATATGCATGTACATACTGTACACTGCCAAGCACACATGCATACATGCACATAAATCACACCCATACACACAGAACACATACAGTTTTGTGCTGTACACATATATTTCCATATAAATTTATCCAATATTTTCTCCCAACCACACAAATTTACATCTATCAACCTTGTTACATAATTTTTTAGACATGCGATATATTGCGGCAGTGCCTAGATGTGCCACCTGGGAACAAACAAGTGCATTAACTTGCGTCGACATTGTTGATGCGTTGATCCGTTTACGTTTGAAGAACACTGCATGAGGAGAGGTGTAAATGAAGGGTGTCCCTAGTGTTTTACCGTGGATCTCCCAAGCCGCCACCTCTTTAGAAACAAACAAAACAGCAGAATTATTGACTGAATTGTTACCTTGATGTTGATCAGTCAAGTAATGAACTGTTGACATTTTGCTGTAAGTTGAAATAGCATGTCGGCTGGTGCAGCTTGGTTTATGCTGCATTAGATATTTATGATGTACTTGGTGTTAAACTGGCACAGGCTCTTAATGGTTCGGTACTTGTCTGCTGACCATGAGGTAGTCCATTGATGTGGCGGGCGGGGCAGGCGCCCAGTCATTTCATAGACACTGAGTACTTTGTGCTGATTGACTTGGCACCTGGCGTATCTGAGAGAATCAATGAAAATATGTTTTGGATGCTAACACTAAAATCTATAGAGTACTTGTGATATTTCTGCGTGCGAAGTACCGTAATGACGGTACGTATTTGGACGCCTAAAAGAATTAAATTATCAGTTGTCCGAAAACATACAGTAAAAAATTGTTTAGGGTGTCCAAAAAAAACATACTGTATCCGAATACACACATTGGTTGCTCCTGTACATTTAGTATGCCACAAACACTGACTCGAGACACACATTGGTTGCTCCTGCACATTTAGTATGCCACAAACACTGACTCGAGACACACATTGGTTGCTCCTGCACATTTAGTATGCCACAAACACTGACTCGAGACACACATTGGTTGCTCCTGCACATTTAGTATGCCACAAACACTGACTCGAGACACACATTGGTTGCTCCTGCACATTTAGTATGCCACAAACACTGACTCGAGACACACATTGGTTGCTCCTGCACATTTAGTATGCCACAAACACTGACTCGAGACACACATTGGCTGCTCCTGCACATTTAGTATGCCACAAACACTGACTCAGGACACACATTGGCTGCTCCTGCACATTTAGTATGCCACAAACACTGACTCGGAACACACATTGGATGCTCCTGCACATTTAGTATGCCACAAACACTGACTCAGGACACACATTGGCTGCTCCTGCACATTTAGTATGCCACAAACATTGACTCAGGACACACATTGGCTGCTCCTGCACATTTAGTATGCCACAAACATTGACTCGGAACACACATTGGATGCTCCTGCACATTTAGTATGCCACAAACACTGACTCGAGACACACATTGGTTGCTCCTGCACATTTAGTATGCCACAAACACTGACTCAGGACACACATTGGCTGCTCCTGCACATTTAGTATGCCACAAACACTGACTCGGAACACACATTGGCTGCTCCTGCACATTTAGTATGCCACAAACACTGACTCGGAACACACATTGGTTGCTCCTGCACATTTAGTATGCCACAAACACTGACTCGAGACACACATTGGTTGCTCCTGCACATTTAGTATGCCGCAAACACTGACTCAGGACACACATTGGCTGCTCCTGCACATTTAGTATGCCACAAACATTGACTCAGGACACACATTGGCTGCTCCTGCACATTTAGTATGCCACAAACACTGACTCGGAACACACATTGGATGCTCCTGCACATTTAGTATGCCACAAACACTGACTCAGGACACACATTGGTTGCTCCTTTTCAATTTTGTACGTCCCAATCACTAAATCTCTCACAGTAGACCAAGCTGTCCAAAGACATACAGCACAGAAACATATTGGAAATGTTTTGGCTTGGCAACCTTCTAGAGAGCATAATCAATTGTAAGACATTGTAATATAAATGTCCTGCAAATGTATATGATTTAACCTAATAGTCAAACACATCCTGGATGCACATTTTTTTGCACTCTTTATTGTAATTAAGAGATGTTATTTGTTGCAGTAAGAAAAAGTATATTTAACGGAGTATCAGTAATACATTTGTGCCACAACCATAATCTACAAACATCTGTATTGCTGCCGTGAGCACCTGCTCCATTCTATAAGACGCTACTGGTTCATACACACGAGTGGCTACACATTAAAGGAAATAAAAATAAGGCATTAGCTAAAATCCTTTTTCCGTGTGTACACAAGCCCGTCGATTTTAAGCCCGTCTATGAAGTGATTCCTGCGGAAAATAAAATTTTAATGAGCTAGGCGATCACGTGGTATCGTGACGTCACTTATGACACACACTCGCATCAGGCCGACCCTTTCCATGCATTCAGAGCATGTTTACAAGGATAGCTTTTGGGTCGAAACGAGCATCAGAATGAGTTATTGTGCAATATTCCGACGTAATACAAACACTATTCATCATAGAGGAACAAGCAGTTATCTTACGGTTCCACATGAATTGAATTTTATTCAAAACAACGAATGGGCCTACAAGTCGACTAGATTTCGCCGAGCTTGGGCTCGTTTTCAGAATAATTATATCGAATGCAACCAACGGGAGATAATCTACACACATAAACATACATAGCAAACATATATTGTATTTGTATTCAGCTACAGAAAGTAACGTGTATAATCTCATAATATCACTAGAATATCGATATATGAAGCAGAAGTTATACAATTTATCATAACAACTTAAACCAGTCAGGGAGTTTCTGCTGGTGCCGCTAGCTCAGTGGGTAGACGCGTTGGTTTCTTGCCATTTATTTTACAATCGGGCGACGCCGGTTCAATCCTGACAGCATGCAAACTATTGATTTTCTTTACACTTTTTTGTTTGTGTTTTCACGAAGTAATATAAACCAAATCATTTAGTATACTATGATGCATTGTTTGTAAATATTTTTGTAGTGATTATTTATTCACCACAAAAATGAAAATATGGTCAATATATATAACAATGTTTCTAAATTGTATTTATCCAAACAGATCACAATCTGTTTTCACTTATATAATTACAATATATTACCGTACAATATATTTACAATTAATAAATTATATATCCAATACAATATATTTGTTTGGATAAATAAAATTTAGAAACATCGTTATGTAATGACCATATTTTCATTTTTGTGACGAATAAATAATTACTACAAAAATAAGAATTATTTACAAACAGTGCATTATAGTATACAATGATTTTGTTTATATTACTTCGTGAAAACATAAACAAAAAAGTGTAAAGAAAATCAATGGTTGGATTGAACCGGCATCGCCCGATTGTAAAATAAATGACAAGTAATCAATCCGCCTACCCACTGAGCTATCGGGACCAGCGGAAACTGATTTAAGTTATTATGATAAATTGTACAACTCCTTCATATATCGATATTCTAGTGATATTATGAGATTATACACGTTACTTTCTGTAGCTGGATACAATATATGTTTGCTATGTATGTTTATTGGTGTAGATTATCTCCCGTTGGTTGATTCGATATAATTATTCTGAAAACGAGCCCAAGCTCGGTGAAACCTAGTCGACTTGTAGGCCCAATCGCATTCGTTGTTTTGAATAAAATTCGATTCATGTGGAACCGTAAGATAACTGCTTGTTCCTCTATGATCACTAGTGTTTGTATTATGTCGGAATATTGCACAATAACTCATTCTGACGCTCGTTTCGACCCAAAAGCTATACTTGTAAACATGCTCTGAATGCATGGAAAGGGTCGGCCTGATGCGTATTTGAGTCATAAATGACGTCACATCTCGGCATCCCGAAAAGCGCGCCAAAAATATGCATATTCGAAAATGTCCGGATGCACAGCATAAAATGTGGAACTTCTAATTCACTTAATTTTTTTGGTTTGGTGGACGTGGAAATAGATAGCAGGATGTAATTTAACATGAATTCATGCAATAGATGTTTTTATTCCCTTTAATATAGCCGCGTTGGTGAAATAGTGCTGCACCACCAACACGTGTAGGCGAAGTTAATCGCAGCACAAAACGTTTTTTGCACGGCTACATACAAATTATTGATGTCCACCATAGGAACTATGTCTTGTGGTTCACCTATAAATCTCGCTGATGCATCTGCAGTTTGTAGTGATAGACAATTTTCTCGTTGGTGCAGCAATAAGTCTAATCGGTGTCCCCCTGGTAGGTGCACCTGCACAATTTAATGGCGCATCAGCAGGTCTTTGTTGGTAAATCAGTTTTTTGAGACATAAATATTGTCTGATGTTTGGTTTGATATTACAAGACGTCGTAGACCCCTGCCGAGTCACTTAAAGGTTCGATGCCTGTTCCTCGTTTATTAAAAAAAGTAAAGGTAAGTTCTTATGTAGTGCAGTATCGGTCCTTTGGACTGCTCAACGCTTACTTTATACTTTACTCCGTGGCAGACCTTTTCAACCAAACACCATCTCGACTTCTCTGGGAAGAATTAAGCCACACTGCAATTAATGCGTGAAAACTATTTGTACACAAATATCTACCACTGTCTATAGCCAGGTACTCATTCATACAGCTGAGTGAACTGGAGCAATGTAGAGTGAATGAACTTGCCCAGGGTTCAGCATAGCAGCACATAATTCGAACCCAAGTTCTCTCGATTGAGAGTCCAGTGCTTTAGCCACCTTAATCACTGTGCTCCCTTTTTATTAATGTTCATTATTTATGTGTCATTCTTAATACTATAGTAAATATGTTGAAAGTATACAGCCCAACAAATTGCATTTAATAAACCCAAAACAGTGTTCACAGTTTTATAGTTGCACCGGTAAACGGTACAAATTGAAAACAAAAACATGACATGTGCATGAAATTCCTGTAATGACATCTTTACTGCGCTTGTGTTACTTGGGAAAATGTCTAACATTTCTAGCTACCTTCCCAAGAATTATATCTTCAACTCACGTCTGTTGCTTACTCATGCGAGCATGCATGAGTGCATGTGATCGTATACACATTAATATACACAGTTAAAGCAAGCATTTCTTAATTTAATTTTGCCAATCTGTTTGAAAACTCTCCTAGGATAATGTGCATAATTCTGCGTGCACTAGGGTCTACAGATGTTTCTTTAAACTGGGCCAATATCTACCAGAGGGTAGCTGTGATTCGGTTACAAAATATCTGGTTGTTGGACTATACATTTTATTACAAATTATCTGACCCCGTAAGATCGGTTTCACTGTGTGTCACAAGTTCTCTACTATAAAGATCAGGAAATGTTTTCAAGGAATCACGATACAGCGACTGCTGGTTTAATGGATTTTGCATTAACGATGTGAACGGAATGACAATGGTACCACATTTACAAGTGCCTTCAGCAAATGTGTTGACGACAGGTGTACAGCTATCGATAATTGTCACATTAACTGGTGGCAGGGATGAACAGCCAATCTAGTTTTAATTGGTGAGTTTTGATGTTCCAGATTTTCCAGTGTAATTTCTATGTATCTCTCTTAAATTTAGTCAAGTTGAATTCAAAATTATATTTAATTTGTTACAAAAAGTTGACAAAAGTTTGTTCAGATCTGGCATAAATATGTGAGCGTCTTCAAAACTGGACAATAAAAACGGGGCACGAGCATCATAAAATAAAAGTGAAAGAAAATGGCCAAACGTTGTTTCCCAGTAAAGCTTACACATGTGCCCACTTAGTGATAGTAACCCCACGTAATATTTTCACTTGTTTCTTTAAACTGTATTTTGTGAACCAAGGTCTCTCAGATCACGTAAAGTACATGGTTTCCATTAAGCATCATTTCCTTTTGAATTGAAGAAAGTTGGTTTTTTTAAATAAAAAAGTTGATGTGTGTTAGTGGAAACCGTAACTTAAGAAATTTCAAACTATATCAATTATCCATGCCACAGAGACGATATAGTTAAAACGTAATTTCTTACTGTTTCAAGTTCTCACATTCATAGCTTAGTTATCAACATGACCACTGGCACTGAAGTTATAATATGTGTGTGCATTCGTGTATAATTGTGTAAGTTATGTGGAAACCAAAAATCGTGAATCAAAATTGTCTTCATGCCACAGGAAAAATAAAACACAACGTTTGTTCTGAAACATTTTATTGAAAGAACTTAACTATGCTTAACTAGAAAAGAAATGTTGGCCACGAGAATTAATTGTTGGGGGATCTTGTAGGAAGATGCCATCTGTTCGGACCCAGGTGACATCATCCACAGCAAGGAAACTGAAGAACTTTCCTCTCTGGCACAGGAACTTGACGTTGGTTTCTCGTGTGACATTATTATGTTGAAGAACCTAATAACAACTTAATGTATCATTACCAAATTACACCGAATGTGTATATTTGAGAACAAATTGAGAGAATGCAACCTGCTACTTTGGTAACATTTTACAGAAAATTCAAAGCATACCATCAAAGTACCATGACTCAGAAGACAAATAATAACAAGGGTGAACGGGGAAGATAGAAGGCTTATTAATTTTTACAATGGAAAGAAATTATGGAGAGGTTCTGATTAATTTGAACAGTGATGTAATGAATTCAACATGTCAGCACTACTGTTATAGTTCTCTTTACACTGCACTGGAGACTCTGGCTTTGGCATCGTGCTTAGCAACTCTGAATTCTACCTTCACCCAGCTGCCATATTGGATTCTGCAACATATGTTCACAAGTTTCATTTTTAATAATCACAAGTTGTTTTAATACTGCATATCCTCCTTAGCTTCTTAGCAATTCCATCCATCTGTCGATGACGTTTGCTTTGTATATGACAATGAGAGTGCTTAATCCTTTGGTTTTGTTCCGCCTCTGAGCTCAGATTTTCAGAGGATATTGGTGCTAAAGAAATCATTCGATTATTATTGATTACATTTATCAGACTTGAAAAACAAGATTTGGCATAGATTAAAAAAATATAATTCAGCATTTAATTAATTATAAATTATGAATGTACCTAGAGTCCTAGACATTTTAACAAATTCAGATTGCACTGTACCTGGTTTTATCTGGAGAAAGTGTTAAAATTTGATCATATTGTAATTAGAAATAACATACTAACATTATTTTGAATATATGTAAATGCAGTTGAATAAAAACATGGTCAAACTAGCAATAAACTCTGCCTTACCTCTTTGTAACACCCGTGACCCCAGAAACGACATGCGTTGTTGTTCAAATTTTGCGTATTTGTGTCGTTGTTGCACGTGATTGTGAACAACACTTCCTGGCGGGCTCTACGTCATTCGCTTGGGGTCAAACCAAGACACAGAATATTCTGGTGTTTTTAGACGTCTGGTTTTTCGTAAGTAATGCTGAATCCGAAAACGGAAAGGTAAATAAGATCTTACGTTATGATCACTTTATATTAGATTTTAGGACAGATAATTTCATGAATAGACATTATGTATCCACTCAGTAGTATTTAATATGTTGCTTGGCTAATCGTGAATCAACATTTTCTTCATGCCACAGGAAAAATAAAACACGTTTGTTCTGAAACATTTTATTGAAAGAACTTAACTATGCTTAACTAGAAAAGAAATGTTGGCCACGAGAATTAATTGTTGGGTTTGGTGTATTTTTTAGTCATTTGTAAATTAGATGATATGAATGGAAATGATAGTAACTTACGGTAGCATGTTTTTCTGTAGCTTTAAAAGCATATTTTTGTTTTTTATCAAGTTTAGCAAGCAACAATCGATAAAGGAGTTCTTTCACTAACATAACACTTAAATGTTAGCTTTGTCTTGTAATAAGTAGTTCTTGGGAGTGCACTGTAAATTGTAATGTGTACCACCAAACGATGTCCCACTTTAGGCACCATTTTTATCACAAAAACCGAAGCAAAAAATTCACAGTAAATACGATAAACACCTTTTTTGCGTAAACTACTTTTATTTCATGCAACAAATGACCAACAAATCACAAAAAACTGACAAAAACCTGTTAGTTATACAAAATGCTGTGTGATACTACCTGCAAGTTGTGAACCCCCTGCTTTGTTGTTTTGTGCCCAGTATTGAAGACATATAACTACATATAACTATTGTGTATGTTAGTGTTCATGTGTTTCTGCTAGAAATTTTTTATTATTTTTCAATGTCCTCTCATTCTCTTTATGTGTTCTTACCGTCACATTCCTCTCCAACAAATGTAGCAGAGCTCAGCCTTGTTCATTCATTGTATGTTGTGTAAGATAGCATGGGTCAACAGGCTAAGACACTGTAGTAGTGCCAGAAATATACTGCATGCACGCACGCACGCACGCACGCACGCACGCACGCACGCACACACGGTTACTGCATACAACCCAAGCGTGTCTGTACAGTGCATTGTTATTCAAGAATATCACCACGAATGCATGAATCATTAAGCATTTGTAAATTTGATTTCTGCGCCAGACAGATAACTCTTTCTTCTCAATTAGCATGGGTCAATTAAGGCACAGTTAATCCAGCAGTCATCAGCCGCTGTCAGGCAAGCTCAGATGTTTATAAAGTAGTCTGCTGCCAATTTTGCAAATCGAATTTGATTTGGTGATTGATGTACGCAGCCCCACCAATTAATAAAAATAATTTAATCGTGCGCTGCAGCAAAATGGCTACAATGTACAAACTTCCGATTTGAATATTACGTGTAATTTTTTTATTACTTATTATTTATTTAACAAATATATATGTATACATGTACATAATACATATAATTATAATTACACCTACAATTATAATTATATATAAATATATACGTTTGTGCAAGTAGTTAATTTATATAATATTGTGTATAAACATGCACCATGTTTTACCTAATTTATTATCATTTATTTTAAAAATTAAATGTAACATACGTATTTTAAGAGATGTCTGAATAGACATTGTTCAGATTTGTGATACTAAGTAAATGTGCTTGTGTGTGTGTGTGTGTGCGTGTGTGTGGGCGTGTGTGAGTGTGTGTATTATGTGTGCAAGCATGCATGGATGCCTGCATGCGCGTGTGCGCATGTGCGTACAAATGCGTACTTATATTCAGCAGATGCAGACCATTTATCAATTTTTTGGCTACATTAGATCTCTGTTTTAAGCAGATCAAAGATTTTGATACCAAAATTAATGGGAGGTTATTTATCCTATCTGTCATAATGGAGCAGTGTAATACAATGGACGATTCCAGGTCTTATCGTCAGCACAGTTTGTCTTCGATTGATCTACCACTGCAGACTTACTCAATCCGCATATATGCTGATTGCTTTTCACACCTTAAATTTGCACATTATAGTATGACAATTAGTGCTTGATTTGTTGCCATGACAACACACCTGCTTTAAGATGAAGGTTAATTCTTCACTTCATCAGCAGGTCAGTTGTTTGGTGTTGTTTTGTGCATTCGGGGAACTATCAGGCTGGATATGTCACAGAAACCACAGCTTTAGCCGTTCCTGCGACTAGTTAGCATCCATCGTGATTTAGCAGTGTGCCTCGTGTGCTTTATTGTCGTGTCTCTATGACTTTGGGTCCCTGCCATGCCATAAAATGAGCGGGCATATTACCCTGGTATTTTAGTGCAAATATGTTAGGGGACTGCAGTGATGTAATGTGACGCCTGTAAGGTAGAGTGATGCAGATTGTTACTTTGGATTTGATGGGAGCCGTTCTTCCCTATGTCGGCCAATCAGAAGTGTCAAAGTCAGTTTGCCCAATCCACTCTTCTTCGTCCTGTTGATGCCTTCCACGACGGGGGGTTCGTTCCACCCTCTGTGATTCTTCTCCATTTATTCCAGTCTTCTGCGATTTTCTTAAATTCTTGGCTGTTCGCCCTTTCAAGATCTCTCTTAACTGTCTTTCCATCTTCTTCCTCTTCTTCTGCCACCCTCTTCTGCTGTACCACCCTCTTCTTCTACCACCCTCTTCTTCTAACACCCACTTCGTCTACCACCCTCTTCTACCACCCTCTTCTTCTAACACCCTATTCTTCTAACACCCTATTCTTCTAATACCCTCTTCTTCTAACACCCTCTTCGTTTACCACCCTCTTCTTCTACTGCCCTCTTCTTCTACCACCCTCTTCTGCTCTCTGCAAGTCTTTCCAACTTCATTCTCTGTACGGCGAGAGAAGACATCCAAGCAGAGCGTGGAAACGAGAAGACATGTTCCGTGTTTATATTGGAAGACGGGGGTGGGGGTGTCTACTGTAGACATGATTCAACTGAAACTGTTTTCCTAAACCACTTGCCTAACTGATGTGGTTATAACAGAATGTTATCACCACATTGTGGTTTCCATTTTACAGGTACATCATTAACTTGACACATCTTACAACATAGATTTGCACCAGTATCTTTTCGTACAAGTTTGTTACGATCCATGGAAGCCAAAATGTGTAACTATGATAGAGATAGTGTATGTCAAAAACAAATTCTCATAAAAGCTTTTAGGTAAATCCACAAAATAATGGCATCCTCTACATCCACATGTACTGGTAGTGATGTGATCAACAGAATACATAGCCAAGTACTGCTCTGTTTTCATCTTGAGTTTTGTCAATATTATTCAACTCAATATGATTATAAGAAACCAGAACAGTGCTTGGCTATGCTGATAGTGTCGCGCCGTGGTGCAGTGGCTAGAACCTCGGACTTTCAACCGAGAGAACCCGGGTTTGAATCCGGTGCGGCGGTGTCAAACCTTGGGCAAGTTCGTTCACTGTACATTGCTCCAGTTCACTCAGCTGTATGAATGAGTACCTGGCTATAGACAGTGGTAGATATTTGTGTACGAATAGTCTTCGCGCATTAATTGCAACATGGCTGAATGCTTCCCAGAGAAGTTGAGATGGTGTTCGATTGAACAGGTCTGCCAGAGAGTAAAGTGTAAAGCGCTTTGAGCAGACGTGAAGACTGAATACTGCGCTACATAAGAATTTACCTTTTACTTTAGTGCTAGCAGCCTTTTTGACACGGCATGCATGATTTATAGCATTTTATCGAAATTAAACAACAAGATCTCCACCTAGCGGTTATGGAAGTCAATGGCGAGTGCATGAGGTAGTCAATTGATTATCAATGATCTAACAATTAACTGTTGACTCAGGTTTGGACCACTCTTGCCAGACATTTGTTTGCTGCCTGGCAACAAGGTCTGTCAAACCATCAAAAATGGATGCAGAACACATGGAGCGATCAGACATTCCGTTATGTAGTTTGTTGAAATTCTGGCCCTAAATGACAAAAACTTTTACAGGTGTTCAAGAAAGAACATGTCGATTCGCCGAAAATTTGTATTTAAAAATAGGTGATCTCAGACTGTAACTTGTGTTCAGTGAGAAGGAGTTATTTCTCACATCCAGCCAACACTGTTCTTCCATTGACTGCACTGAGTGTAGGCACAGAACACCTGCCTGTGAAATTCAACACCGCCTCACCTAGTCCAAGTTCCACAGTCAGTGGAGCAGCACTTGCATGTGGTGCCACCTGGTGACCAACTGTCACAACAAAAGCTTTCTTTACTTCTCACTTGCACTTACCCTCGCCAGACCCCTCTGTTTGGGGCTCACCTTGCTGCTGTGCCCCATCACGTGTGTGGTGCCCCCTGGTGTCCAACTGTCACAACAAAGTCTTGATGATGTCCCATCACAGATATGCTTAGATATCATGTAGCATATTTGTGCATGTGGGTGCATACGTGCACGTGTGGCATGTGGTACGTGTGGTACGTGTGGCACGTGTGGTATGTGTGGCACGTGTGGCACGTGGGGTACATGCATGCGTATATTGTATATAAAAGTGCTAAACATTTGTGGAGGAAATTTTGATTTGTGATCTTTGTAACATCCCAATAAGTTTGTTGTTCAGTCTGTGTCGAAATAGTCGGGTGTACTTCAGTGTCTGTTTGCGTTCAGTAAAGGACACTGAAGAATTGGCAATGGAAGGACCACACCCCACATTTCATGCCAGGCAATGGAAGGACCACACCCCACATTTCATGCCAGGCAATGGAAGGACCACACCCCACATTTCATGCCAGGCAATGGAAGGACCACACCCCACATTTCATGCCAGGCAATGGAAGGACCACACCCCACATTTCATGCCAGGCAATGGAAGGACCACACCCCACATTTCATGCCAGGCAATGGAAGGACCACACCCCACATTTCATGCCAGGCAATGGAAGGACCACACCCCACATTTTATGCCAGACAATGGAAGGAACACACCCCACATTTCATGCCAGGTGATTTCGTGGAGGGTGATGTTTTAAGTATGCACTCTTATAAAAAGGGAGTTGTTTCTATTATTGAAAAAACTTCATATAGTATAAATTCAAGTCTAACATACTGACCCCCAAATATGTTTTGATGAGCAGAGACAACTATTGACATCAACGGTTGAGTGTTTACAAAAGTCGTTGCGCAGTCACTCAAATCCACGAACAGCAAATATGGATCATTTCAAGGAAGGTTGTGGTTTTGGACCCGAGTTGACGCATTGAACCATTTGGACTTGAATCGAAGCTCTTACCGCGCAGCAGTAAGAGCTTCAAACTCTCAACTGAGAGAACCCAGGTTCGAATCCCGTGTGGCAGTGTCAAACCTTGGGCAAGTCTATTTACTCTACATTGCTTCAGTTCAGTCAGCTGTATGAATGAGTACCTGGCTATAAACAGTGGTGGATATTTGTATATGAATAGTCTTTGCACATTAATTGCAGTATGGCTGAATGCTTTCCAGAGAAGTCGAGATGGTGTTCGATTGAACAGGTCTGCCAGGGAGTAAAGTGTGAAGTGCTTCGAGCAGTCCTGAGGACTGGATACTGCGCTATATGAGAACTCACCTTTTACGTTGACATGTCGTCAATTTCAAGTGTTTCTTCTCTTTGTTTTAGTTCGTCTTCATGACAGTATTCAAGATGAGGGTTTTCATTACTTAGTTTTTGACTTGTAAGTATAAACTTTGTTACATTTTGCACCATTTTATTAAAAAGGTAATATTTTCCTGAATAGTTTCACTAACAAATGACAAATAAAAGTTCGCGTGAATATTTTATTTCCAAAAGCAGCTTTTTAAAAACACTGTATGTGAAGCAGATCACACACGCATGTACACACGCACACACGCATGTACACACGCACACACGCACACATGCACACACGCACACACGCACATAATAAATAGTATGTAAATTTACACGTAATATTGAGTATATTTATTTCCACATCAGTTTGTTTTCTCAAAGTGATAATGTTTTGCAATGTGTGTATGAATTTGGATTTGTGTTTTTAAATGCATACTACAAAGATCGTGGTAATTCCTTGATGGATGGATTCAAATGTTTGTCTCCATAACTAGTGTTGATGCAATGCAGTCATGACGAAAGGTTACCTTTGTTGTTATTTGTTTGGCAGGGTGACAGGGGGAGAGCTATTCGAAGACATTGTGGCTCGAGAGTTTTATAGTGAAGCTGATGCCAGGTAGGTGTCAGCACTGCATCACCTCCTTCTGAGCAACAACTTCCAAATATTGTGTAGTCTTTTTCTAGTTATGATGCAGTGCCTTAATCGCAAACTAACTTGGTATTGAACTGAACGCCACGAATTTAGCTATTTAAGAAAGAACAGTTTTAGTGGTTGGTTTCTGTGAAAATGCAAATGCCAGTACTATACATTTAGGTATTAAGTTTCAATTTTGCAAAGATTTGGCGATTGTTAAATCATGAGGGATTTAACTTTCATCACCCAGAACTGACTATATGTCGAAGTTTTGCATATCAACACTTACAGACTTGATTGTTTTTCATACCTCAGATCCTGTACACTGTATTTGTTAACATAAATTTTAGCGGAGGTTCTTCCATAGCTAACGTATCGTTGGCAGGGCAAGTGTTACTAGTAGTCTGTTCAGTGTATTACATGGCAGTATATCAGTGCACAAGTATTTCTATCAAGTCAAACCCGTATTCCATCAGGCATATTACCTCACCGACTAACAATATTTGAAGCTTCCAAACCATGTAAAACTGACAAAATGTTAAGGAAAAGACAAAACATTCAACACTTCTTTGCATGAATTAAATGCAGTATTGTGTACTTTAATTCCTTGCTGTGTGCGCGTGTCCAGAAGAACAAATTGTATTACTTGATCAGTTGCCTGGTTCACACCGTGTGGCGCCACTGTTGTATCCACATGAACGTGTAATTTATTTCTAGCACTGATGAGTAAGTTAAGTTTAAACACCCAATACATTATAAAATATCTTAAGGGTTTCGAGGCAAACTGCAATAAATGCCAATTACGGTGAGTTGCGCTTGCTATGAGTTGCTGTGATGTTGAATTCTTGAGATATTCCAATTATCATGTACAAGATTTAATTTACTCTCTGATGACGAAGCACAGAAGCAAGTTTATATCGGAGAAAACTGGGTATTACGTTGCACAATTGTGAAATGGGAGTTTTCAGTCTGTTTAGATTCCACATATTTTCCATCATCAGTTTTAAATTTCATTTGTTGAAATATATTCAGTAGTGTTTGATTTAATGCAAAAATTTAAGTAAATTTAAAAAGTCTTTTCGACTCATATTTTAAGATAATATTTAATAATAATAATATTTATTTTTTTATAGAGCGCAATTTCCAATAAAATGCTCAGAATGCTGTACAAGAAGTGCATTTCTGCCCAAATCACCAAATTGATGGGACATGACCAGGACAGATATTTTTGACTCGCTTGTAGAATAGGCCTGTATTACTTAATACCCAGTTTGCTGCAGGGGGGGGGTCACATATTGCATTTTGCCGTGAAACTATTCCCATGTATGGAGCCATGTGGTAACCACCACTGGTCATTGCTGCTGCTACATAGACGTTTGATATTTCAGTCACTGCATTCAGCAGATCCTTGAAGGGGTTCAACAATGCCATTGTAATAGCATAATGCACCGGGACTTAAAGGTGGGTCCACGTCTCGCCTTGACAGCATGACTGAGTGCCGCCCCACTATCCACACCTCTTGTATACCGTCCGACAGTGGGTGTCACACCTGCAATGTTCCGCCTTCTACTAAATGTTTCCGATACACTGCTGGCTTTGTTTTTGGTGTCACCACGGAAGGGAGCATTGTTGAAACCACTGTTGTCTATTTCATGTTCAGTCCAAATTGTTTTCGTTTAGCTGAACCAACAAATGAAATGTGATTTTTTGGGGATGATTTATTAGTTTTTGCAAAATTTCTGCATTTGTTTTCTTGCAATCTGTTATACTATAGTAAAGTATTAATTACACTATAAAATCTAGTGGTAACTGTTTCTTCACGTTTTCTATTGATTATGATTAATCTGAATGAAAATGCAGACATTTTTGTAACAAAGCGAGCTTAGGAATACTTTCATTTAAACAAACTGGCCTGTGTTGTAATTGCATCTGTTTAAATGATGTTTCTGAAGTATATATGAGTGTCACAACAAGACGACGTGGCAAATAATTGCTGCTCCCTCCGTCAGCCGACTACCAAAAACACGCTGTAACCACCACTGCCACCAGCGACTCATTAGTCTATCATTTGTTCATCGACAATGTTGTTTTTCCGATTTCAGTCACTGCATGCAGCAAATCTTAGAGAGTGTAAACTATTGTCACCAAATGAATATTGTTCATAGAGACCTGAAGGTGGGTGAGAGCTGCACGTACTGTTGCTCCTTTGGGCATGCATTCTCATCACTTCGATTCTCTCCTCCCCCCGTGCATGGTTTGAATTAATGCATCATTATGTGATTACTATCAGCATTTCAGGTTTCCCAGCGTACTTCCGACTTTTAAAATGCAATTCCTACTATTTTTATATAAAAATCTTACACTTTCCTAATAATTGTCGAGATTTTGAGGCATTTTGACATGTTGAGGCATTTTGTGATAAATAGTAATTGTTGTAGAAATCAACATGTTGGTGACCACATGAAGGTCTGTTTGTGGCATGGTGAACCACACCATAATTATATCAGTGAAAATGATGAATTCCATGACATAATGTATTTTTATTTCTGAATTCTGATATTTCCTATAAATTTTAGACCAATCATGGATGAGCATTAGTGCTGTTTGTAGCACTTGTGGGATTTCAGTGTTGAAAAATCTTGTAGAAAATCTACAAAAATCTTTTTAAATCAGGCATTAATATTTACATTTACAAAAGTAGTATAATTTTAAGATAAAATACAATATCTGTAATTATTTATATATATTATGACAAAATATACAATGTTGTTGTTTATAGGAATCTGCTGTTATAAACATCTACAAATTGTTTCCAAGAAACTACCCTAACCTGTTTCCAAACACAAAACGTACTACATATAATTTATCAGGAATAACAAAACAAATTATTGCTGTGCTTCTGATAAATTACATTCACCACAGAAATCAACATATCCTAATTTACCAAACAAAACCATTTAGAAGTGGTTTTAAGTATTCCTTTGTCTTGTATAAACCAAGTAAGTATATTGTTAAAATTATTGCAGAATGAAGGCTCTAAAAATCCATTTTAAATAATGTCTTCACTTTCTTGTTCCATTTTTCCCCGTTTTTTTAGTAGATTATGTTTGTTTCAAGTTACGTTGATACACCTGTTTCTAGTTCATTATTTATTCACCTGTTACGTTGTTATTTATTCATTTCTCCATTTCCAGCATTGTTCAGCATATTTGACCGTGGTATTATGTGATGTTTGTGTGATGTTGCATTTTAATGGACAACTCAGAACTACATCTGTTGACTGAGTCAGACGGCAACTGTTAGTCGATTGGTAATTTCAGATATTTAAAGATGTATTTACAGCAGTAAAATATTGTATTATAATACTCATTCAAAATCCTTTTTTTTCACACAACAACTCACTTGAGATCGGTAGAAATTGTTTTTTCTGGTCATTGTTCTGGTGAAAAAGCATCGTTGACCATGATATAAGCAGATTACTGATTGGAAAGATTTTTTGTTTGCTCACAGCCCGAGAACCTCCTTCTAGCAAGCAAAGCAAAGGGGGCCGCAGTGAAGTTGGCTGACTTCGGCCTTGCCATTGAGGTACAGGGTGACCAGCAGGCATGGTTTGGTAAGTCACAGACATGTACACAACATGCCACAGACAAAACTAGCAAAAATAGCCATTCTCTGGATGGTGCTGCAAGTACACAGATGCAGAAGACACTGTTATGTGACAAAGTGATACTGTCACGTGACGATGAAGTCGTACGTGATGTTCAACTAATGTGACTTAAATGTGGACAGGTTTTTGCAAGGCTATGGTTGTTGCAAGTTACGAAAAGTATGCCCAACTGATCAATGGATGGTTTACAATCGCAGAAAACATGTGTTGTTGCAAACAATTGTTTAAAATCCGTCCAACGTCCAGTACTGAAAAAATAAACGGGTTGTGGTAAGAACCCTGAACCTAAAGGGAATTTTAACAAAATGTCTTTTCTTCAAGTGGCCACAGATGAACCTGTAGGTACTGGTGCCTCAGACGCTCTAGAAGGCAGATCTTAGACTAAGTGAAATTAAATGTTAAATGTGTTTGAAACTTCATATACATAAACTTAGTACTCTTGTCAAGTAACGTGCAAAATACGATGCCTGTTCACTGCGAACTCATGTCACTAATCCCAGTCAAACATGGTCGTTTGCATGTCACAGCCTGTCAGATGTTGGCAAAGTCACCACAGGCTGAGCGCGGTGATCTGTGGTGCGGCCTGTTGTTTTCCACTGTACAGAAAATTGAAATCATAGAATTTTTTATTTTTTGTATCACTGTAAAGACAGTATTCATATATACAAGTTTGTCACTGGATGTACACAGGAATTGTGTTAACTATTGAGTTATTGCCATTTGAACATCGCGAATGCTTAACCTTGCATTATATCTGCTGCCACGTATATATTGCAAGATTAAGCGCTCGCAATGTTCAAACAGCAACAACTCAAAAACTCAAAACAAATTCTGGGTACATACAGCGACAAACTTGTAGATAAGATTATTATCTTTACTGTGGTATCAGAAAATATTAAATCCCTTTGCAAGTTTTAGCATTCACAATGTTCAAACAGCAATAACTCAGAAATTAAACAGAATTCATGGGTGCATCCAGTGACACATTTGTAGGTAAGATTATTATCTTTATGGTGATATAAAAAAATATTAAACTCCGCGATTGCAATTTTAGGTACAGCCTGAAACACGAACCCGCATAGATGCGCGCCAGGCTAAATCCCAGCGGTGCTACCTTAGGTACAGCAATATTAAGTACAGCCTGGAACACCAACCTGCATAGATGCGCGCCATGCTAAATCCCAGCGGTGCTACTTTAGGTACAGCAATATTAGGTACAGCCTGAAACACCAACCCACATAGATGCGCGCCAGGCTAAATCCCAGCGGTGCTACCTTAGGTACAGCAATATTAGGTACAGCCTGAAACACCAACCCACATAGATGCGCGCCATGCTAAATCCCAGCGGTGCTACCTTAGGTACAGCAATATTAGGTACAGCCTGAAACACCAACCCACATAGATGCGCGCCATGCTAAATCCCAGCGGTGCTACCTTAGGTACAGCAATATTAGGTACAGCCTGAAACACCAACCCACATAGATGCGCGCCATGCTAAATCCCAGCGGTGCTACCTTAGGTACAGCAATATTAGGTACAGCCTGAAACACCAACCCACATAGATGCACGCCATGCTAAATCCCAGCGGTGCTACCTTAGGTACAGCCTGAAACACCAACCCACACAGATGCACGCCATGCTAAATTCCAGCGGTGCTACCTTAGGTACAGCAATATTAGGTACAGCCTGAAACACCAACCCACACAGATGCACGCCATGCTAAATCCCAGCGGTGCTACCTTAGGTACAGCAATATTAGGTACAGCCTGAAACACCAACCCACATAGATACATGCCATGCTAAATCCCAGCGGTGCTACCTTAGGTACAGCCTGAAACACCAACCCACACAGATGCACGCCATGCTAAATCCCAGCGGTGCTACCTGTGGCAACGTCACAATGATCGCTACATGTCACAACAAACTGTGCAGAAAATGTACAGAAAAGCATGACCAAAAAGGGCCTTTAAAAGGGTGACAGAGGGGGTTAAAAATGAGTTGAATATCGGGACCCTATTTTTAGATTATATTTCATTAAGATAAAAAGGTTAATTTCGCTTAGTCTTCAACATACATTGTCAATGATACACATTTACATGATATTCCCTGTGTAAAACATTTTTATTATTCCAAGAGACTCGCAACCAAAAATGTGTCACCTAAATTGCTACACTATTTCTAGTATGATCTATGATGAGAAATCAAACATTGCTAATACACATCGACAATTTCTTTGTCTAGGGTTCGCGGGCACTCCGGGTTACCTTTCCCCAGAAGTTCTCAGGAAAGATCCATACGGCAAACCTGTAGATATCTGGGCATGTGGTGAGTATGATTTTTGCATCCGGAACAGGAGTGTGCTTTTTTATTTGTAGGACGAGATCTTTTTCAGTACTTTTCGATATTATGTTAGACATACATTGGTAAACTACCATCCAGCAATAGTTATGCAAGCTTAACATACATCATAACCCAACAGTGACATATTGATGATAGTCTGTATCTGCCATGGAAAAAGATCATAGAAAAGGTGACGAGAAAGGGTGATGGAACAGGTCATGGAATGTTATATTACAGGAGAGCAGATGTGAGAATTAATTCTAGTACATCGTCATCGCACAAAATCACAAAAATATGGCTGCGCCTAGTTTTTGACATGCAACTTTGTTGTACATCGTTTCTTAACATTGCAAGTTTAGCTTATTTTATAGATAATTGAATTGGTTTTAAATATATTAATAAACTTTAAAAAAAAGTTTGTGTGTGATACACTCTGTGAGAGGGTTTGCCTAGAATTGTACAAACTCTTTGTCCGTTGATATTTTCAAACGGCGCTCATTCAGAAACTTTCAATACAAAGCGATATAATAAATACCCCTAACGAACAGCAGATACAATGAAAACTCCAGTGACAAAAGTTACACAAGTATCCAGAAGATGACGTCTCCTCCACGCATTGTCATAGCTTACGGACAGACCCAGGCGGTTGGGGAAGTGGGCGTCCGGACACTTGCAGGCGCTTGGGCTCTAAAGGGTCAAGCATTTGTAGACGAGTGCTGGTTCTGTCAATGTATCCTGTGTTGTGTTTGCAGGTGTCATCCTCTACATCCTCCTGGTGGGCTACCCTCCCTTCTGGGACGAGGACCAGCACCGGTTGTATGCACAGATCAAGGCTGGTGCCTATGACGTAAGTACCACAGGCTACATGCAGGCATACATGCCATGACTGATACAACCTCAGAATGCTTTGATTGTTAGTTTGTCGGTGGCCAAAGTGTACTGTGTAACCATATAATTGGAGGATAGAATTGCCAGTCAAAAGGTGTCTCCGGTAGAGGTTTGTACCAAAGTGCGTTAGTACATGTTATAAATATGTTTAAAAATAAAATTAATATGTTTAAAAATAAAATCGACACATACCTCAGACGGCGGGATACACATAGATAAAAGGGTTGGACTCTCGATAAGCCAAAGGGCTTCTTTGTCCACCTGCCACCTAGAGTTAGTTCTCTGGGTGGCAATCTTGTTAAATCTTGTTAAATAATCACCAGGTGGCACCACTGTTTGTTTCTGTAAATGTCTACCAGACGGCGATACTGTTTGCTGTCTTGTCATTTGCCTCTATAGGTTCTCTTAGAATTGAATAGTGTTGTCTCTCAGAGAGTTTGGTTTAGCTCTTTCTTTTTATAGTAACAAGGCAGGAACAATGTTTAGTCAGAGAGGACCAGCAGCATGCGGAGATGTTTTATTATCCATTCATGGTAGATTCATTGCAAAAATTGCACAAATATTTAGATATGGATGACACAATATTAATCGTTTCAGGACTGTTGCTGGATTCTGTAAGATGTACGTAATAGAGGACCCTTAACTCCTTTAAAAGAAGACGATACTTTCCTAGTTTGACTGGAAAAATAAAAATAATCATGTAATCGTTAATGCACATACGTAGGAGTGCACGAATAACCAGTATTAATGTGGTTCCAGTACCCATCACCAGAGTGGGACACTGTCACCCCGGAAGCGAAGAACTTGATCAACTGCATGTTGACAGCTAACCCAAATAAGCGCATCAGTGCGGTTGATGCCCTCAAACACCCGTGGATCTACGTGAGTTTTTTCTTTATTGCAACAAGTTGTCGTTAGTAATCATACAATCAGATATTGGAGTAATCACACGAGAAGTATAAAATGCTGTATCTATGCATTTGTGATTATTTTATATTTTTGGATGCATGTCCAAGACTTGCCTATAACTGTATTAAAATAACAAAAGTTTGCATCAACAATTAATGTAGAATTGGGCCTATTTTTTTTCATAAGAAAGCTTTGTAAATATTTAAGAAGTTATAGTTTGCCTATTCATGAAGTTACTTCACAAATTTATCCGAATTTCACCAACACATTATTTTTGGTGCACTCTGGTGTAAGTGTAGCTAGTAGTGTGCTAGTAACTCTACTATTATTGTACTTCTGAAGAAGGTAGTTGTGTTTTCTGCTATATACTGTACATAGTAACAACTTATGTTACTCTATATGTATGTGCGTGCATGTGTGTGTTGATGTTATGTATGTTTTTTGCAAGTTTACTATAAAAATACTACTCGATGTGGAAGATGGATGAAAATAATAAATTAATAAATGATCTGCTGACTGTAAATTCTGGTAGTTTGAATATGTGCTCAAGTATAAAAGCGAATAAAAAACACTTACAGCGATCAAAGAAAAACCACTGTTGACTCTAGGAAGGTTCCTGAGAAAACCTAGTGCAGTTGGTTTTGATGTAGGTGTATTTCACAGCCTGACAGATGGTGTTGCATGACCGAAATAAATCTGGGTAACTAGTGCTAAAGGTTGTAATGATTTATAAAGAATTTATAGAAGTGAAGTGAAATGAAGTGAAGTGAAGTGAAGTGAAGTGAAGTGAAGTGAAAAATATGGATTTCATCCCCAAAATGTGGCATATGTGTAAGCTTGTTTTGGATGGTAGTGTTGTTATTCAGTACACCATGAAAGGTGGCGGGGGAAGTTTTATCGTAATGTCTGTCTGTCTCTCCGTCTGTGTGTCTGTCTGTGTTTGTCCATCCGTCTGATTGCCTGAGTGTACAAGATGTATGTTACTGTATGCTATGTTGCACTGTACGTATTTCTACAACATATTCCTGTTGCTTCCAGCAACGAGAGAGGGTGGCATCAGTCATGCACCGACAAGAGACCGTCGATTGTCTCAAGAAGTTCAACGCCCGTCGAAAGCTCAAGGTTGGTTTTTCTGTCATCACAACAACTGTTAATGGTTCTATGTGTCACAGTTGCCAAGATAAGATACGCAACAGTTTCTTGTAGCAAAGTTCCAAATCTTGCATTGACAGCTCTGTTAGGATTCCTTATTTTCACATCATCGGTACATGGAAATCACATTGTCATTACATGCACAGTTTCGATCATTTTCTGGATTGAATTGGTGTTGAATTAATCAAAAAATTTAGTTGATAAAGAAGTTGAATTGAATTAAACAAATGAGATGAATTGATTGAGAAAAAAGTTCTGGTCTTGGTTTTGTTTGGGTGTCTCATCTATATACAAATGCATTTATTTCATGCACAAAACCCATACGCAATTGGTACATATAAATAAAAAATACACAGCTTTTTAAAAGTAGATAATTTATTTAGATGCATAAATTGATTAAAAAAATAAAATAAGGAATAAGTTAAATAAAGTGAATAAATAAGTATTAAAAGATTTTAAAAATAAACAAATGTAAAACATTATATATATAATCACAGTTTCACAATATACAGAGATTCGGCCCATTGGCCTATTAACAATTTGTGTACACTCGTATATACACTTTATGAGATCATTGTTAATATATACACAGTGAAGTAGTTTGCTCAACATTTTGTCTTGAATAGTTATTCTTAAAAAATCATCTTGTCTTTAAAGGTATATCAAAACCCGATAAATAGCACCTACAATAGGTCTGTGGAATGTTTATGTTCACTTATGGTTAAAAAAACTGTTGAAAATGTATTTAATTAATTGTAAATTTCCTAATGAACAGGTGAAGTGATAAATAAGTATTCTCTCTCAGTCCACAGGGTGCTATTTTTATTAGAGTACTGTATCTTAACAAATCATAATTTTATTCACATGTGGCTACTTGGATTTATCATTCTCTTTCTGTTCACAGGGTGCTATCCTAACCACTATGTTGGCCACCCGCAATTTCTCAAGTAAGTTTTCTCTGTCATATTTCTATGACACGTGGACGTTTTGGTTGAAGAATGACATAGTTTTAGTTGCCGAAGATTGGCAAGTTTAAAGTACACCTAGCAGAGATCCTAAACGTAATTGGGCAGTTCCCATAAATACCCAAGATGTGGGTGTAAGTTAAGTCAGTGAGGGTTATTCTAAAGGAGGGTGCTAGTAATTTTTTTAGTGTTCTTCATGTTGCAATAATAGATTGGAGAAATAAAAAGAAATATCTACAAGGGTCACCAAACTTTGCAGACAACGGTGAAGCTATGTTGAAATTGTTGATTTCATGATGTTAAAACTTGTCTTGTATGTATGATAAAACAGCAAACATAACATACCAATTGTTTTAGATATATGTGTGTATTTCTTTATGTTTATAAAGTGTTTAAAAAAAGACCCGAGACAGTCCCAGTAAACAGTAAGCGCCCACACATTATTTCCATTTGTTAATTTAATTAATTTGTTAATTAAATTAATCAGCTTTGTAAAAAGGGGTAATTTAATTAATTGATCAATTCCCGATTAATTCTCAGTCCTGCAGTTATTACCCAGGTGAATGGGGGAAGAAAAAATATAGATACTGTCAAGTAGGGTGAGTGGTCGTTCAGCCATCCATTGGAGGGAAGGCCTAGACAATAGAATGTAGGCAGTGGTAGGGTGATAAGTTGATGGCTAATCACTCCATGGCTTATGAACATCTCTCTAAAATAAGCATTTGAGGCTAACAACTTGGGCCAGATGAACAGGGTTGTCCCAGGGGAATTACCGGGTAGGGACCATTTGGTTATTGGGATAGTTACACTTAAGCATTCTGGGGTCTGTTATATGTATATAGAATCAGAGAGAGCCTCAGAGAGGTAGAATATCAAGTGTCAGCTTTTTAGGTTGCCATCTTGAATCAAAAGGAAGCCAGATCTACTATTGCATAAAATGGTTACCCCCATAAGAATAATATTAACATACTTAGGAGCCGTTGTATAAATGGGATAGCGGAATTACAGTTCCGTATTGCTGAGTTGATATTGTTTCGTAATTATGCACCATTAATGCCTATATAGTTTCCAAAAGTATACAGCAAAGGACAGTGTAGAAACAAGTGCAGTCAGTCCCAGCTGATATACACTGATGCCCCATCGGGCTGCCCGAAGTCATGTTCTGATTGCTCGTTTTCTTTCTGTCCACCACGAAGTAAGCAAATCCGATAAGGGTGACAAAAGTAAGTGCCACCGTCATCGTCACCGTTCATACTGTCACCCGCCCCCCCCCCTCCATCTTGCTCAAACAACGATGACGCTTTTGTTTGCTTGTGTGTCCCTCTTCCCCAGGGAAGCCCCATTCTGGGCTTTCGGGAAGAGAAATCATCAACTAAACTAGGCATCTTATGTTCTCAGTGGTCCCATTTCGATTGGATTGTGCCTTGCTTTAATAAACATCATTAACCAAATTGCCATTCTTACTTTTGCCAGTTCTGGTTCGTAGCTAATTGCTATAATTATAACTATTATTATTATTCGAGAGTTGCTTTGAGAGTGTTTTTGTCAGAAGACCTTTGCAGGTGATTATGAATTTAATTGGCTTTTGTGCATTTTTTATTATGATTTTTAATTATAGGAGCTGATTTGAGCGATTATTGCAGCTTATTTGAATCGTTATTACAGCTTATTTTAACATTACGGGTGTTTTTGGCTGCTTATGATCAGCAACCTGTGAGCAGTGCTGGTCAAATAGCAATAGCGATTTATCTGAATTTGTGTCATATTCATGTGTCTTTTACTTTTCCCCATTAGAAGAAAACTGTAAAGCTGTTGTTTAGAAATAGTGTGCTGTGCTACAGTTGGCAGGTTTGTTAATATTCAAAAGTTAAGTAATTAAGTACCTAATGTGGGCATGTTAAAAACATATATTACCAGAAAAGGAGTTTCACTTACTAATCTACTTATTTTAGCAAGTTTATTTTGTGAACTGCTGGTTAAAGGAAAGGCTTATACATAGCTATACAGCTTTCATATTTCTGTTGTTGATTTTCCTGTATTCGGAGGTGTCAGGTGTGTTTATACTAACCACATCTAAATTTATTACTAACTGGCATTACTAACTTAATTTGTTGCTTGTAATTAATCTACTATACATTAAAGATGATACATAATGCATGTAGATTAACGTACACCTGCATCATGGGTTGTTTGAAGTATAAACTACCAGGTATTCTTGAAGGCCTTTGTAACTTAAAGTTTTCTCCACTGTGTGGATTCCATAATATTTGTACGATATGTCATTCATTTTATTAAAATTAAACCTGTATTTTATATGATATGTAATTAATGTTATTAAAATTAAACCTGTATTTGTATTCATCTATCATTTAGCAGTCTTTGTAAAACAAATATTCCTATTCATTTAATTTCAATACACTTAGCTGTGGAAATATGCTGAATGGCTATTTTTCTTTGTTGGTTAATTTTGACATTTCACATCCACTTCACGACACTTTTCGGTAGTTTGTGAACATTTGGTTCTGTCTACCAAGCACTCACCCAAAGGCACTGTCGCATTTACCACCAGACATCTAATGTCATCTGGTGGAAAAATATTCAGCAAATAAGACATTATTAGGCGGTAAAGTCTGACAAAACAAGGGTAATTTCAACACTCAACTTATGTTATAAGTCTGTCCTTGCCCACTGTGCAATGTAACATCTTGCAACACATGTATCAATGTGGGATCCCGGGCAGGTTGTAACATAGTAACACGGAAGTATACAGCTGTACCAGAGCTGTATGTGTCAGGGTAGTAATATATAAAAAAATTGCTCATAGCCAAGTTTGGTTATGCCAGAATACGCCCAGAATACGCAGACTGTCTCAGTGGACCATGCAGGAAAACATGACCTGCATGCATTACAAAAAGTCACTGTTGGTTTCATTCAGTTGTAAAGATTAAATAGAGGAATAATTAACAAGCCTATTAAACTAACTATAATACGTAGTCTGAATTATTTGTATTAGTAACTTACTTATATTTGCATACTAATACATTTGAACATTATTATTTTAGCTGGCGTGCCAACTGGTGATCTGGGTAAAATAATTCCTCTTATTGTATTAATTAGTTTTGTTAATTAATTCCTGTTTGTTCCATCTAAACAAATGGTATACGTATATTAATTACTCATGTAATTAATAAATTTTTTGTTTCTACACAAATAGTAGATTTTATGGATTGCCCCACCATCAGCATTCCTTTAAACAGTTAAATAATTAACTAATTTCTTGTTCCATCAAAAAAAAATGGTAGGTATATTTGATTGTTGACACCTGCCATCTTTTTATTCTCTTTTGATGCCTACAATGCTGGTTTAACTCAGTTGTAAATAATAATCAAAGGGATAATTAACATATATATTATCTGTACGTAATAAATAAGTGGAAAATCTTTTATGTGTTACTTATACATAGCTATACAGCTTTCATATTTCTGTTGTTGATTTTCCTGTATTCGGAGGTGTCAGGTGTGTTTATACTAACCACATCTAAACTTATTACTAACTGGCATTAGTAATTTAATTTGTTGCTTGTGATGAATTTACTATACATTGAAGATGATACATAACGCATGTAGATTAACATACACCTGCATCATGTGTTGTTTGAAGTATAAACTGTTCATGAAGGTCTTTGTAAGTTCATGTTTTCTCCACTTTGTGGGGATTCCATAATATTTATATAATATGTAATTAATTTTATTAAAATTAAACCTGTATTTGTACTCATCTATCATTTAACAGTCTTTGTAAAACAAACATTCCTAATAATTTAATTTCAATACGCATAGCTGTGGAAACATGTTGAATGGCTATTTTCTTTGTTGGTTAATTTTGATATTTCACATCTACTTCACGACACTTTTCGGTAGTTTGCGAACGTTTGGTTCTGTCTACCAAGCACTCACCCAAAGGCACTATCGCATTTACCACCGGACACCTAGTGCCATCTGGTGGAAAAATATTCAGCAAATAAGACAATATTAGACGGTGAAGTCTGACAAAACAAGGGTAATTTCAACACTCAACTTATGTTATAAGTCTGTCCTTGCCCACTGTGCAATGTAACATCTTGCAACACATGTATCAATGTGGGATCCCGGGCAGGTTGTAACATAGTAACACGGAAGTATACAGCTGTACCAGAGCTGTATGTGTCAGGGTAGTAATATAAAACCAAATTTTGTTCGTAGCCAAGTTTGTTTTTGCCAGAATATGCAGACTGTCTCAGTGGACCATGTAGGAAAACATGGCGTGCATGCATTACAAAAAGTCACTGTTGGTTTCATTCAGTTGTAAAGATTAAATAGAGGAATAATTAACACGTCTATTAAATTAACTATAATACGTAGTCCGAATTATTTGTATTAGTAACTTACTTATATTTGCATACTAATACATTTGAACATTATTATTTTAGCTGGCGTGCCAACTGGTGATCTGGGTAAAATAATTCCTCTGATTGTATTAATTAGTTTTTTTAATTAATTACTGTTTGTTCCATCTAAACAAATGGTATACGTATATTAATTACTCATGTAATTAATTAATTAGTTTTTCTTTCTACACAAATGGTAAATATCATGGATTGCCTCATCCATCAGCATTCATTTATATCAGTTAATTATTAACTAATTTCTTGTTCTGTTAACAAAAATGGTAGGTATATTTGATTGTTGACATCTGCCATCTCTTTATTCTCTATTGATGTCTAAAAAAATGGTAGGTATATTTGATGCTTACAATGCCGGTTTAACTCGGTTGTAGATAATAATCAAAAGGATAATTAACATATCTATTATCTGTATGTAATAAATAAGTGGAAAGTCTGTTATGTGTTACTTATACATAGCTATATATATTTCTGTTGTTGATTTTCCTGTATTCGGAGGTATCAGGTGTGTTTATACTAACCACATCTAAACTTATTACTAACTGGCATTAGTAACTTAATTTGTTGCTTGTAATGAATTTACTATACATTGAAGATGATACATAACGCATGTAGATTAACATACACCTGCATCATATGTTTTTTGAAGTATAAACTATTCAAGAAGCCCTTTGTAGGTTCATGTTTTCTCCACTTTGTGGGGGCTCCATAATATTTATATAATATATAATTAATTTTATTAAAATTAAAACAAAACTAATTAATTAATTTTTGTTTCTACACAAATGGATTGCCTCACCCGTCAGCATTCATTTAAATCAGTTAATTAATTAACTAATTTCTTGTTCCATCAACAAAAATAGTAGGTATATTTGATTGTTGACACCTGCCATCTCTTTATTCTCAATGCTGGTTTAACTGAGTTAGATAATAATAATCAAAAGGATAATTAATGTGCCTATTATCTGTACATAATCGAAATAATTTTGTTATGAGAAATATATGCTTTTTATTGAACATTTAAATTTCATCCTGTATCCCAGAACATTTATTTTAAATTTAAAACTACACTTGCCACAGGGACAGTATTATTCAGGGAGCGGCTGGCGACAGCCACAAAATATTCTTAACAAGTCTACTGCTACATAGAAAAGGTGAACATCCCAAGAATCCAGCATTTGTAATTTTAATTTCCAGAAATCACTGTTTGTTTTTTTCATTGGTGCTACGTGAGAAAAACCCAGAAATGAAGCAGATCTTAATCTAGGACATTACAAAAAAACTTTTTTAGGGCACATTGATTTCTTGACAGTTTATGAACATTTGATGCATCAGTTTTTGTGGGAATTGTTGCATATGTGTGACCTTCCCCTATGACCTTGACGTTTGACCTTTTGAAGGCCGTAGCCTGGTGCCAAAGAAGAACGGAGGAATAAAGGAGTCGTCGGACAGCAGCACGACAATTGAGGATGAAGACACCAGGGGTGAGTTGCACTAGGTGACCTTGAAACTTGACCTTTGAACTATACAGAGTTATAACTAGGGGGAGTGCATCTGGTGATTGTGTCCAAATCGGCTGGCAGCGTGAATGCCTTAAACCGGACATTGTGTTTAGCAACTAATCGTCTGATGTCGATTTGTGGTTTCTATGCAGGGCGGAAGGTGTTATTCGGGTGTGTTCCATGGCTCGAAGTGATTGATTTTTCTTTCAGCGTCACTCATTCCAGAAAAGCGTGATTGTTTCTCAAAAGCTCGAGTCGTTACATGTGTCTTTATGCTGGCTTAATGGTTATACGTTGAAGGAATTTATCCCCAAAATAACATGTAAGAATGGGTTTGCAATATGAGCCGTTGTCTAACTTTGGTTTTGTGAGGTACACATTTAACATTAAGTAGTTACTTGGTCGGTAAGAAAAAGTGTTATTAAAGCCATGCTCATTTTGACTTCAAGACAACAGAAATAATGGATATGGTTCGCTAGGTTGACCATTTCCTTGTGCAGTTTGCTACAAAAGTGCTTTGGTCGTTCCGCTGCATTCCATGTGTGTGTTGTGACTTTTGAATGTGCTGCAATAGAGGACATGTCACTCTATCCCCTTTGTCTTGCCAACAAATTAGTTGCGAGTGTGGTCGCTTTGGGGTGTTTTGTGTGCACCGTTAGAATGGTGTATGTATGCCGTGATTGCCTACAGAAGTGTGTCTGATTGCAGCGAAGCCTCCTACTAGACGATGCTTCTCAAATGCAGGTGTGTTTTTTGGTATGCACTATGATTGAACACCTATATTTGAGGTTGCCTGGCCCACACAAGCATGTGTGAGGGTATGTCGCACCAAAGCGTGTTTACAGGACTAGGTTCCTTTACTGGTTAGTTGTGAGTAGCCCCTTTTCCCATGGAATTGATAAGCAGCACAACTGTTACGTTTACCAGCAGACTTTTATAATTTCTGCCGCACTATAGCCTTTGTCTAATAATAAAACAATTCATTATATACAACTTATTTTTATTACAAAGTCCATTATATTGCGACGGTCAAGTTTTCTGGTAACATGTACGCTGCACACAAAGGAGAATTTGCTCGATTCCTTAGCATGTCATTGGATAAACATTGGGGTTTATTTATTATACAAAGGTCTGGTTTGTTGCGCCATGTTTTGTTTGAGCTATGGATGGTTTTGCCTAAAATATGTGCGAGGATTTTTCCTGTTGCTTTATGCAAAGATTACTGCATTTGTGTGACCTCAGTGTTCACACCAATAGGGATTTGAGGTGATCATTCTGAACTGATGCAGTGTCTGATAAGTGTCCTGTTCCTGCAACAACAAACATTTGTTTCTGCAGATGACTTTCTGCCGCTGGTTATGCAAGTTGTTCTCCACTTTTACGAAATGAAACATTACATATTTTAAATTGGGGGAAGGGGAAACACCAGCACTCTCTTGTGGTAAAATAAAAATGTTGTGCTTGCTTTGACATTGTGGACATTTTTTTTTTTATATTCCGGAAATTGCAGTGATTCAGCTAGTTTCGTCATCAGTTTTGTTAATACGATCTCCCTGTTTCATTTGGATAATATGGAAAACTCCCTATTTTTCAAACTGGAACTTCTGTGTATCTGTGAACTATTTAATTTTAGAATAATAAGCAGACTAATAAAGGATTATACACAGCACAATTTGCCATAAAGGACTGCCATTTTTGTGTCTTTTGTCTTTGTTAATACTATACCTTGCTTTGTTGTCATTTTAATGAGTTTTTTTTCTCTGATGCAATTACCATTTCTTGACATCTATTGAGTACATTGCACTTTTGGGTAGTTGATTATACAAGGTATTGCACACAAAATATGCAGACAATCATAGTTATTTCTAGCAAGCATACAGGAATTGTCCGTGGGCTTAGCCAACAAGGCTATGCCATACCGCCGATTGTTTGTGTCACCAAGAACAGGTAACTAGTACTTTAAGCACATAATATATGTACCATGTTCTGAAATTTCTCATCAAGACCCACTTAAGTCATTAAAAGTAAATAAGTTGTTGTTAATTTCTGTTCTCACTTCACCGACTCTTTGGTTTCAGTTCACTAGACTTGTAGATGGCACCCAGATGTAGTTAATGTTTGCACAAACCTGTACCCTGGTGTAGACAAGAATATACAGAACATTGCAGGTTTCAGTCTTGGAGTTAATCATCAGATTGTAGATTTATTTAGTTTTACATGAGGAACCCTATCCTGGCATAGAGCATGGAGGCAAAACAGATACCATATTGAAAATTGGGTAACATTTGTCACGACCGTTGCGCATGCCAACCTCTGCTGAGCTAGAATAGCACTATGTAGACTAGAGCGAGGTGAAGACACTTGAGGCAGCACAGTAGCTACGGATATCCTAGCGAGTGCGATGGAGCACGACCGTACATGGCTTCAACCGTGACTTTGTCTAATGCCTGTGTGCGCATGTCTCCCTCAACGGCAGGCTTTGCGGGAACCATGACAAGTATGGCGAGTATGTTTACTTCACGGAATCTCACCGTCCAGGAGACATCAAGTACGTAGCCGCTACACCCTCTGCACCCCCCTCTCTCCCCCTGCACTCCCCGTCCGCTCCCTTCTGCACACCTTACATTGCCTGCCCACAACATCCTTATGAGCATGGTATTTCATCTTCTTCCACAGTTCCTGTCTTGACTAGTGTGGGAATGTCGCCGGCGTCATGTGAATGTGAATATCTAAATGGTAGAGAATTGTTGGTTTGGATAAGTTGCGGAGTTTTGCTCTTGACTGCGCTGGATCCTCTCACTTGCAAGGGTGATGTAAGTCACCTTTACAGGCATTCATGAAAGTGAAACAAACTCAATGTGAAACAAAGTAAAATTGAAAGTTGATCATTTAGTGGCCAATGCAGAATCCAGAGCAGGATTATAGTTAAGCAACTGACGTAACTAACATCTAGTTAAGCAATGCTTGATAGTAGTTAGCAACTTACCAGTTAGGTAAAGTTTCACACTATAGGGTTTAGGATTGAAACAGTTCGGTGGTGCGTCATATAAAATATCAGAGCACTTCTGCAAGGAGCGATATATTTGATATGTGCATTTTTAAAAAGGTTTGACGTGTTTGGTGAACGTGTGTTAATCTTGTCAATGTATGTGGTGTGAGACATTTACCACCTGCTTGTAGACCAGCAGGTCGCACTACCTATTGGTCTGCTATGAACAAGAATTCTAACATCAGACGTGGGTAGGCACCTGGAGAAATGAGAACATAGCTTGCGTGTGATCGACACTATGAGGAGACTAATGAGTGCTTTCCTCGAGACGTGGGCAGTTGTCTACTCTTTGGCTTTGGCTGGCTGTACCACTGACGAAGCTCATCATATTCTCTGAGATGACAGGAGTATGATGCCTTCAGTCACCCCAGTGTTTACATACATGTGTTAACAAACCACGAATGTACCGTAGGCGTACAAGGTAAACTATTGACGCATGTTGGTGTGTAATTAATCAAACTGTTGCTGTTGTGCACATGAAAACACATACCCCCCAATTGTTCTGGTGGCTTCAGTAATCCCGGTCAGTTAAGGTCAGTCACTTGTGATGATACCATGAATGACTTTAGGTGTCAACGCAGCACCTAAGGTAGATAACAAAAGCGACAGCAAGGATCGACCTCGGACACGCGAGACACACCAGCAGCAGACGGTCATCTACAAAGACAAGGCAGCTCCGGCGAGCCCAACCATCAAGCTCAACGATGTGCTCAAAGCCTCCCTCTCGAATGTGCCCGGTGAGCGGCCGCTGCTGTTCGCATGGCGTGGTTGAGTTTGTTCGTAGAGCCGCCACCGAGTCGGTTGCTGTGTCAGTCGATCTACTAGGCAGACCGTGTTGCACGCTGAGTCTGTTAACCAATCTGGCAATGTGTTCATTATTTTCGTTTGATTCGTGTCGTCAACGGAAGCCAGGTGGCATTACAGTGCGTCGATCAAGGGCGCAGGTAGATCGTACGATGCGTATTTGTTTTGGTAAAGTAAACGAATAATGAACACAAGCATGGCAATCTGTATCATTAATCCTGCTGTATCGGCTGTGTGTATTTTGTGTGTACCTACGCATGTTCTGGCTAACATAGAGTTAAGGGATGGGCTCAAAGCACGAGGCAAATATGACATCAGCTGTCAAAATTATTTTAACTTTAAACTTCTGTTGCTACAGGCGCATGGGATGCTTATGTAAAGTAAATACATGCAAGTGGTTCTCGATGAAACGTTAAAAACGGAAAGTTGTCCACTGTAAGAAGCATGTGAATGACTAATTCCACATATCTATGTTTTATCTAAAGCATGTGTTGATGTCTCTTAAGCTACGTGTCTTTGTGCATGACAGTTTAGAAAGTGTCAGAATATATATACGTATTGATCCCATCCCTGGATGAAGTCTCAGTGTCTAGACGTATTAGTACTATAGAACTCATGTACTGTAGCATCAATCATCGATTTTTATCTCTGTAGTATAGAACACATACATATTTCAGCATAAATCATTGTTTATTTATGTATTATGTTGAATTCAGCAGCATTTTTATCTTGTTTGCCCAGCAGTTTGTCATAAAATCGCTAGTTTTATAAATACATTATAAACAGGTAAATTGTTGACTATGGTAATTAAAGGTGTTTTCGTGACGAGTGTGAAATCTAAGGATTCTGAAATTGCAACCTTGACAACTTTACAAGTTAAGTGTATTTTTTGTCAGAAAATCATTAAATCATGATCATTAAATATTAGATAAATTAATTAATTATGATCGAACAATAATTTTCAAAAAAGTTAACGTGTTTTAAAATCACAGATTTCAAGTTGTGTTCATAAGCTTGTTGGTGCTATGAGATATAGATTTGTACTTTAGAACTTAAAATCCTTCCTCAATTTAATTTTGTGGCAAATATATCAAATTTATCTAGTACCAATACAACAAGCTAGATTGTTTGTGAAAATGCATTATTTAAAAAGATGTAGTCTGTTTCTAGTTTTTCATGTATTAATTAAATACAATATTCTATACTATACTAACTTTGATAAAGGTATACCGCCTGCCAAATTGTGTTTAGTATGCCCATAATTCTGGTCGCAATGTGAAGGCATGACCCCGGTGCATGTTCAAATAATATACAAAACATTCAGTTTCAAAAGAAGCTTTACTGGCAATATGGCTGAGTGAGGCCGAGTTAACTGCAATACCCTGGGATGTTCAACAATGCTCACCTTCCCACAGTCAACACAGCAGACTTCCAGTTAGAAACTACTATGCCCGCTAATTCTGGGTAGACGAACAGACTACGTCCTTTTAATTTCAACGTAATCATTAAACAAACTTCACTGATCAGATCGATTAGTTGAACCTCATTATTAAGGTCACCCTCTGGACTGGGCAGAAGTAAACCTCAGTGGCAAGGTGACCATATTAACGAGACTAATTCTTTACACTTTAGTGTTACAGAAATATTTTGGGGCTATCTTAGGGTGACCTTAATTGTGAGGTGGCTATATTACTGAGATGACCGTAAAGAGAGGTTCGATTGTAGACGAAACCTTTGATTTCACACAGAAATCGTGTTCACCGTTATACAGTCATTTGCAAAAGATTAAGACCAGGCACGATTTTTTGAAGACATTTGACAAAACTATGATTTTTTGGCCTTCACATAACATGATATCAGTTTATTTCGCCAAATAAACGTAGTACAACATAATATGAAACTCTATATCATCCAAAAGTGTCAGTGTCTCTACTTTTCAGTATTTAGTGTGGCCTCCTTTGCTGTCAATGACCGCCTGGATGCGACGTGGCATGCTAGAAACCAGAGATTCGCAGTACTCCTGGGTGATTTCGGTGACCCAAACATCCTTGATAGCTTGTTTCATGTTCTGAGCGCTTGATGGTTGTTTGTCTGCCACCTTATCCTTCATTATAGTCCACAGGTTCTCAATGGAATTTAGATCTGGGCTGTTCCCAGGCCATTCCAGCACGGAGATTTTGTTCTTCTTGAGGAAATCAGTGGCTACCTTGGATCGGTGACAAGGAGCGCCATCTTGCATGAAAATCGTACATTTGTGGATGTCCATATGAAGTTTCAGCTTCTCCTTCAGCAACTCCACGTACCTAGGTCCATTCATAGTGGTGTTAGGTGTAATAAAATACAGACCAGAAGGGCCAAAACATGACATGGCACCCCAAATCATCTGACATGGCGGGTGTTTCATTGTGGCTGCTGTATATTTCTCATCAAATCGCTTACCTACTGGCCGCCTAACGTGCCTCTTGCGAGGTATAAACTGTTGGAGTGCGATTCATCAGAGAACAACACTTTCTTCCACTGCGCGAGAGTCCAGTGGCGATGTCGTCTGGCAAAGTCCAGTCTCTTTTTTTCATCACAGGTGTCAGGCGTGGCTTCCGGGCCGGCTTGCGGGACTTGAGCCCAAATTCCTTGCTGAGACGTCTCGAAACAGTACTGAGACTTATTTCCGTACCTTTTAAGCGTAAAGCAGCACGAAGTTTCTTGCATGAGCTCATTGGCGAGCACATCACGATGCGTCTCATTGCGTGGTCATCCCTGAGCGTAGTTTTCCTTGGACGACCACTCCTTTTACTGTCACGAAAAGTGCCATCAGTATTGAATTTGACGCTGCCTTGGAATAACGTAATTTAGCACTAATGTCTCTTTCTGTATATCCTTCTCCATGTAGAGTCACTATTTGTGCTCTTAGAACCTCTGTCAAATACGATTTTTGCCCATTTCAGGGATGAAGACAAAACTGAAAAACACCTAATCGATACTGACAGCAGCAAACAAATGTTAGTACTGACTAGTTAGACTGGAAGTACTGACTAGGCGTATTGCTTCAAGGCCCAAATAGGATGATGCAATCCAGACATTATCTGATGCAATCTGATGCCATACCATAAAATGCTTAAAAATCGTGCCTGGTCTTAAACTTTTGCAAATGACTGTAGTGGCTGTATGTTAGAAAGTACCATTTGTCGTGATAGTCTATGTGTATTTTGTACTATGTTAGCAGTGGACGTTCAGATCGATAGCTAATTATTAATGTATCTGTGACTTATTAATACATAGTTAAAAGGTGTGTCATTCACAGAATGTATAGCTGGTTACGTTGCTCTGTACTAGTATTAGTGTCGGCTGAACGGAGAATGCAGGTGTGATATCATATTTACCGAAATGATTTTGTTCGACACCCCTCAGCTAATAAGCATGTTGTGGGATGTTTGTGCACCCTCACCTTTTGCACTCTCTCAACTTAGTCACATACCTGTCAACCCTAGAGAAATAAAACCCCAGTTTTTAGGGAGAAAACAACAATTTGACAGTGTATTTTTTTGTCAAAAACAAATCCACCGTCATTTTTGATATTTTGTTAGTGTAGATGTCAGAAGCAGCGTTGTTTGCGTCATCATGAACATAAACTGATGCTGCACACATTTTTTTATTTTCCTCAAAGATTTGGTTTTAACGTTTGGCTTTTTGACAGATGTACAATTTAACAAATGTGAACATGATTTGTTTTGTAATTCATAACTCCAGCAGAAAATAGTGTGGCTATTCTGACTGTGCCCATAGTCATCATTTTATTTACAAAACCATTTGTTTACGGGTAAGCTGTATGGGTTGGTAGGTAGCAACCCATAGCTGAATGTACAATCCCATCATGCCCTGTTTGTTGTCATGGTGATCTTAGTCAATTAACTGTAGTACTCGGGTTTGTACCAACTTTTCAAATTGAAGGCGATTATAAATCACCTGCATTAAATGCATGTGTCATTTTAAAAACTTGATTTTATATATAACATGTTGTATCACAGGAACAAATATTTGAAGATATAAGTGGTGTATATTTAATTGTACTCACAAAATATTGTGACAGTTTCATTACTGTTGTTGAATGAATTTGGGGCCATGAAATGTTGTATAATTGTAACAATATCTACTGAACTGGCGCCAGTGCCTTAACCAACAGAATTGCTAGGACCTATTACCTGTCATTGTTCATGTCTAATATCTATACACAAGTTGGGTATTAGACCAAGACCTGTATACTTTGTTGTTTTACTCACCTATTTTGTAGGTAATGGAACGGTGTTATGTTCAACTAATATCAAATTCTTGTTCATTACTCTCTGCAATTGTAGGAAAGTCTGATAATCAGAGCGATTTGAGTGAGTATGCAGATGTATGCATTTCACCGTTGGCCTAGCAACCTCCCTGTCACAATTCCAGATGCCCGTTTTAACCAGCAGTACCCTATCAGGGTTCGTACGTGGCTGAAAATCCTCAAACATTGCATTCTGCTAAAATTCAAACCTGAAAAGCTTTGTATTTCACCAAGTTACCACCAACGCATGGAAGCGAGAAATTGCCTTATTATTTACAAACTGAAGTAGCATATTCTCTCGTTGCTTCACCAGTAATCTGACTCGTTATGGTTTCAATTTAGGTTCTATTCAAACTTCCCTCTTGCTAAGTGTAATCCAAAATCTTTTCATTATATGACAATAAAACTTACTGTAAGAGCGTAACAAATGTACGAACCCTGCTTTACAATTTGGTTTATTATTTCTGTTTTCCCCAAGTTGCTAATTTCACTAGACGGCACTCCCTTTGCATTACCTTTGCCATACATCTCAAATATGGTTATCTCCCAATCGGCTTGTGGGCTTAGAAAACTTCCCATTGTTGAAAAACAATGTAGAGTCGTATAAAATGTAAATTTTTAAGTTTACTTTGCCGTTTATTCACATTGGCTAAGTACTTGTATTGTTACAATTACAAAATTACTAGATGTCATAATAGACAATTTAAGGAATTTGTTTAATAACAACCCAAGTTGTTTCTAAGTTACCTCAGTTTCTGTTTTATTCCTACTCTGACATTTCGTTAAAATAGTTCTGAGTCAGTTTTAGAAAATGATTTCAGAAAGAAGCCGCTAAACATTGTACTGAACTGCCAAGAAAGGTGGCTGTATCATCCTGTTTATCGGGGTTTGACATGCACGCATTTTTCAATTTCATTAGCCTGACCCAATTTCCCCAGAACCGCCCGTCTTGTTTCTTTCTGTTTGGCAGCTCCACTGTTTTCCCATTGTAATGTTGAGTTTATCCAGAAGGCTGGCCTTCGCAGTGCACTAACTGCGTTTATTGTGTTTATGTTGTGGTTGTTGAAGGAACTTTGAGTTTTTAGGAGTACACCCGCTGTTTAGTTTCTGCCCTACTGACCCGTCCGTGTATTGGTACTCTCCAGGTTTGGAGATTTTGTGTAACACATTTTTGCTGTTTCTTGTATCGCGAACAACATCCGAGAGCATAACTGTGTTGGCACATGATGGGATACAACATTTATTTTGTGATACATGTATTACAGCAAGTAGCGATTTCATGTAATTTCTTTGATTTTGTGTTGTTTTCAGTTCTGCAAATTGTAATGTAAAGTGTCTTATTTCAGGTGGGCAGATAATCTGTTGTCGCAATATTTGTACATTTAAAATTATTAATATTTGTTGGGCACTTTTTTATCTTCAATGTCAATGGAGTTTTAATTTAACTTAGTTTTACTGTGATGATAGCAAAGCATGTGTCTCCTAAGTAGTTGGTTTGTTCATTAATCTCGGTTTTGATTTCAGTATCACGTTAACAATAAATTATGTATAGTGTAAAATAATTGAAGTTTGAATGAGAGCTGGAAACATTTTAAGCAAAGCTGAGGAGTCCAAGAACTGAAAAATGGCAATGCAATAAAACCTTACCTTGAAGTAGATCTCATATGGTTGAAGAATATTGAATGTATCAAAACTTAATTTTTTAGTATAGTTTAACTGCGAACTATTTAGAACTATTTCATCTGCTATCATAGAAAGCAGAGCCATTGTTAATAGGAATATACAGCAAATATTGGCCTACCGTTTCTGAGATAATTCAGAGAAAAACTCAAAAAGCTCACTGTGTAAGACACTGTTGGAGTGTTGCAAGTTTGCAGTAAAAACGATCTCCATTACTAGTTAACCAATAATCATCCAGCCATGCATTATGTACCCTGTACAAAACGTCACTCCGGAGTATATAAAAACAGTTTGGGTAATACTTGGTGTTAATGTAAGTATTTTACTCAAAACAACATGGATATATATACTCTAATATTGGTGTGGGCAATAATTGTGGGTGCAAACTTGTTTTGCCATTTTTACTAAAAACCTTATCATTTTCTTCCATAAGATATTTATGTGCGAAATCTCTAACACAGATTCCTTCCAATTTCTGCAAACAAACTGTTACAAAAGTTGTTTTGACTGAAGTCACGTTCAATTCTCGTGTCATACAAAGATGGCGCTTGATCTCGCGAAATTCAGGGGACGCATCGTGGAGATTTACATATATTGACCCCAATGACCCGCTCAATATACTATAGTCATAACGGCGAAATCGAGGTGGGCCCGGTCCCGGATCCTACACAGTTCACAAGTGAAGACTTAAGTGCCTATTCCTAGGACGGCCGCATCCCAGTTTAGCTGTGAACAGCTGTGAAGGGATTATTACATCAAGCATCAAGCAAGCATCAAAACGACAGGACACTTGTTAGCCGAGGCGGTAGCAGCTTCAAAACGAAAATTGTATTGCTGTTTGAAGATGCAAATATAATTTCATTCCAAATTAGCAACATATATGACCAATGGCAATGTGCAGTTACGTGGAAGCAAGTTGAACTTCGGCAAAATCGTAACGGACTCACGGCGCCGACTACCGACATCATCAAAATAGCCTAAATTATATATTGTTTTAGATCAACATTTTCTTAGACAGTTAATTCCGGGGTTTAAGACTAAGATACGGCTCGATGTTCAATTAATGTACAACAGTCTGTTATAAATCATAACGAGAGCTTGATTTACTTTGGAAAACAATCAAACTGCTGCATAGCTACTCGTGCATACAAATATGTTACAGTAAGGTCAGACCATTCTTAGATATACATAAAAAATACGAGCTTTCAAGAATACGAAAGTGGGGTGGCTTCGTGAAACATGATTTATTAGAAATAAGGTATGCTTACGAAGACGTCATGAAACCGCTACGACAACATATTTTTAACCAAACAAGAGATATTATATTTTGTTTGTTATGTTTGGTAATTATTTTTGACATCGAACGTTAACCAAACTTTTGTATACAAAACTCTGGAGGTTTCTTTTTTGTGCAGACAATGACAGCAACTGACAGTTCTACATAGACATACCTTTTTGTAGTACCCAAAACATCAGGGCCCATCGCATATGACTTTTCTGAGTAGTCATAAAATGTATACATCGTCATAGCATTCTGTCACATCTAGGTTGCGTCCTGCAAGTGCTGGCCACACTACTGCCTGAATGCCACCTGCAGCTGCTATTATATTCTCGTTTTTGTCTTCAGCTCGTAAGCAAGAAGTCATTAAGATGACAGAGCAGCTGATAGTTGCCATCACTTCTAGTGATTACGAAGCATACACGTAAGTTTATTGTTATACAATAAAGACTTAACCTGTCCATTTCTATTATAGCCCCGTCTACACGGCGTTTTTAATTAGCCCGACATACGCGTCTACACGGTGACAAAATGGCGTGCTAAATTGCTGTGCTAAAAGTCAGACCAGGCTAAGTTAGCACGTCAATTGTAGATGGACCAAGCGCGGATCGGGTCCTGCTGTGCTTGTATAAACGAATAGCCCAGGTTATCTCGTAGTGTCGATAGTCCACAATACTGCGAGATGCTTTGTGTAGACGCTACACATGTTTAATCCGGGCTAATATAGCCCGGGTTAGCTTTAACCCGGGTTAAAACATCGTCCGTGTAGACGCAGCTTATATAAATAGGTAACAAGTTGCATAAGCCGAGGGTCCGTCATACATAACTTCGCATTTTTCTATTGAAACTGTTAAATTAGTTAAACGTTTTATACTGAGTGTGACTGATAAATCATACATCCAGCTACACATGTAGTGATAACTCTAATGTGGGATCCAGTCTGCCTGCATAAATAACAACTTTGACTTCACAGACTATAATTTACAATTTTGATAAACATATTTTTCACCAAAAATAGATAAGCGAGCGAAAAATTGACAACTTGAGACACGTCCAAAACATGAAATTCTACGGTCGCTAGCAACCTCCGATCCTGACGATCTTCGTATCATTTGAAAGGATGCACTTTCTTTTATTCTAGCGTCATCTAAATTTCCCAGTAACCGTTTATAGAACACCTATAAACAGACCTACAATCATACCGTTTTCGGTGTTCTGTACGGTTCCGAACAATGTTAGAGTAGGTACTCAGTACACTAATCTTCCGATTGCGGCGATGTTTTCCTCACTTCACAATGTCTTGATTCCATGTTATAAGCCCCACCCACTTTAGTGCAGCAAATGTGTTGTCTTTTTTGGCACATATTGGCACCGTTTCACAACAATCCAACTGTTACATACGGGTACAGGATTTGTTTGTACGCAATTTATTCCTACAGTACCTTACACCAAAACGTCAATGTTGTATCTTCGTAACACTAGATTTGATGTTTATCTTGCAGCAAGTATGTCGACCCTCAGCTTACATGCTTTGAACCTGAAGCCCGTGGCAACCTCATCGAAGGCATGGATTTCCATAAGTTCTACTTCGACAACGGTAGGTCGCGCGCACCGTTGCTAACTTTATAGCAAGACTACCAGTCGCCAGAGCAATTTTCAGAAGCAAAGTACAGAATTAATGTACAAACAGATAAAATCGTTCTTTTAATATGCAACTACTTTACTAGCTTATTTCGACATTTCAATACATGTATTAATAAACCATAGGTCGCCATCGTGGTCGTTTATGAACAAGATTTTGTTCAACTGTTTCCATTTGATGAGCACCTACCTTCACCAGAAAAATTGTCTTTGCTTAGATTTATTCAATGCCGGTACGGGCTGCTGCGAGTGGCACGTTATTCCATTGGCACGTGCCTGTTTATAGGAACAAACGTCGTCCAGAAATCGTTACTCTAGGAATCGCACATGTAGAGTTGTCTTGTGTTGGCAGTGGCGGTGAAGAATGTCAAGGCGGTCAACACGAGTATTCTCAACCCTCACGTCTATCTGCTCGGTGACGACGCTGCGTGCATTGCCTACATTCGCCTCACTCAATGCATCGATAGGTGAGTGCAGTGGCACACAAGCACGTGTCGAGATATTATTGCAATTCAGAATTGGTAAGCTTCTCTGCATTGATATATTACGAGTTTTCAGTATTTTGTTGAACTCTAGTTTGAAGAATAATTGTTTTCAGAACAGTTGCGTGTTTGTCCGTGTAATTTGTGCATGTTTGCACATGTGTAACTGTAACCAGTATTATATTACGACATATATACTTGTTGCATTTGAATTGTAGTACAACAAAATGTTTGTTTCAATCGCAACCAATACGATAAGTCTGCTTTTAAAGTGAGGTCATCTACCAATATCAGGAATCACCAATGGTAATAATTACTAATCGGAAGTACGCTGAATGAGTGGCCTTGGATGCTCTGAACATCAAAGGGCAATGCAATTAGTGCTCCGTAATTCCGCCAGTAGAGCGCGTTTTGAAGTTTAATAGTGTTTACAATATGGATGTTTTGCAGCCGCAGCATTCCAATTGTGTTCCATATTTCAGTCTTATTAAACGCAATTGGCAGTAAACCGTTAACATATTTATTATATTATTAAAAACAACAATGCACTAAAAATTAAGAGAACACACGATATGGGTTTAAATGGGGGAAGTGTTAGCGATACGTTGTGCTGGTCCTGACATGTTCGTTGCTGTTGCGTGGCAGGAACGGCGCGGCGTACACGATCCACTCGGAGGAGACCCGCGTGTGGCACCGCAAGGAGGGCAAGTGGCAGAACGTGCACTTCCACCGGTCCGGCGACCCGTTCATGCCCACTAACAAGTAACTGACGCCGGCGTCGTCAGCTGGTAAAAGTTTGGTTCTGCTGTCGGAGATGCGCGTCCATCGCCTTCGTAACCGTTACACGATTGTGGTCAGCAGCGGATGCGGCGGTGATTGTGCGTGCGTACATGCGTGCGTGCGTGCGTGCGAATTTTTATTTCTTCCACCGCGTCGCGTGCGTGTTCGCGATGACCGCCTCGGTGTTTTTCTTCGATTCTGTAATTTCGTTGTCGTGCCAGCGAGTTGCTGCTGGCGATTGGCGGGCGGCCCGTACGCGAGAGGCGTGCGACATCGCCGGTTTGTTGCGCGTCTCCGGGCGAATTCTGCTGCTGTCACTGTTATAATGTAAATCTAAGTTGTTAATACCGATGCGATGTCGAAGCGTCGGTTAGGCAGAATAAACATGGTGTTTGTATTATTTAGCTTGCCTCTCTCTCGGGAGAGAGTCGAGTGAAGTTTGCAGGTTGCGTGGAATGTTAGTCCACTCGAATAGATTAGCTAGAAGAACGGACGAACGGGTGGTTCGTTCGGCTGGTTAAGCGAATGCGTGAAACTGACGGCAGAATCTTGCTCGATGTTTACACCTCTCGGACGCGACATGAGTCCGTCTAATACATTAAAAATACTGCGACAACGTGGAGGCAATTGTTTGTGAAAATTTAAAAATACACAACATGGCTCAGTTTAAAAGGAAACATCTAAGTGATCACGTACGTTCTCGTTTAGGCGAGTTCAGCTTTTGTGAGGCACTGCAGGAAACGAACGACGCTGGTTTTCTCTGCCTTTCTCGTGACATCGTGTACACTTTTGCAGGCCAGTAAAATATTGCGAGAAAGATGGTGGTTCCAGGTCAGGTTTGTTGTACAGATTCAATAAGACTGGAGGCTCACATACGGGATTTGGTTTAATTGTCTGACGCGCGAGCAGAACAACACACACACACACACACATATATATATATAATATATATATAACCGTATGTTACGTATTGCTCACAGCTACGTTGCCAATTCAGAGCACCACGAAGATGTTGGATGTCGTAAATTTGAAGATTTATATGTTGTCACCAAATCGTTTTCTTTTCAATATAAATATATATCTATATTACATAATATATTACAGAGCGTTTTGAAATTGCAGTCTTTTATCCGAAAGAAGAGTTTCTGGCAGCGGATACAATTATACCAACTGTCAGCGATGTCGTGTAGTGATTTTACAGTGGTCTGATTCGTTGGTACTAAGACGTTTGTATGTTTATTCAATGTGGCAATAAATCGGCTGGGTGTTATAAAGATGATTATATTTTGCATACCACTAAATATTTGCGAAATTAGCTGCGTGTGTCATTTACGTCAAGCTTAAACCAAACTGTTGCATGTGTGTTCCATCGGTCATGCATGTATTTTGCATGTGTGCCGCAGAGCAGTCGTCTACATCACATGTTGCGCCGAAACATTGTTCTGGTGTTTGTGTCTGTGTCCGCGCTTTTGGAACTGTGTGCCGTGGTCACTGGGTAAATTTGAGTTTCTCGTGTAACATTTTTTGTAGAGAAAACAAATAATTAAGAACTGGCAGTCCTATTCGAATTTCATAACCTGAGGTACATTTTCAAAGGCAATATTTTGACTTGCATTAGCGAAGTGAATTACTACGTGTTCTCTGTTAGGGAATTGGCCTACAGAAGATAAAAGCAAAATGCAACATACAAATTTCGAATTATCGAGTTGTCGCGTGTTACTCGGGGATGGCATATTGTTGATTGTGTTACATATACAATTTCGTAAGATGACAGCAACAGTAGTGTATGTTGCTGATTTGAAAATTGCTGGTTTGTTTCAAACATTGTTTCGATTTAAATTCGTTGGCCTATACGTTTTGTAGTGTAATACGGGCCAGCATGTGCATGCCACCAAACGCAACAAATGCATGTAGAAGGGTTTTCGGAATTTATTAATTTGACTGGGTTGTGGACCCGTACCGTGTAGATGTATGCTGACACGCCTTTGAAGAACAATCGTAGGTTAAAAATGCTGGTGGCGGTTAGTAATTTGTTCCCGTTTGTTTACGGATATGTTGTCTTGCTTACCTGTTCTTTGTTTTGTTGCTCAACGAATCCGAGAGGTTCTTTCGATACAAGCAAATACGTGGTTCTACAGAGAATCATGACGCACAATTGAAATGCTACGTCCATAATGCATATATGTGCACATTTATTGGCGGCCTCCCATTTCCCACTCGGGAACGCATCTTGTATTCTGCGACAGACGTTTTGTTGACAGTGCATGTCGTAACTATAATAACACAATGCGTTAATATCATAATGTATTAATGACAGCATAAACTAACAGTAGTGCATAACAAATTAACTGAAAGGTGGTAACATTGATAGATGGTGAGTTTGTGTTCGGTACGTACGTACACTGAAATGTCTGGTTGCCAACAATTACGATGTCAGCTTACCAGTAATTACTACAAATAGTTTAATGATTGATTCGATTAACTAATATTATTATAAATAGGCTGCTGTAATGTAATACAAAACGTAACATTCACTGCGTCTACAGTATTGGTGGAAAGGATTCGTCTTTTACTGCATCGAACATGTCCGTAGCTTCATTATCCACCAGAGTGAACCGAAAGGGTCAATATAATACACAGAGATCTGTTACATTGGTTCACATGACGTTTTGTCACACGACATTTAGTCACATAATGCAGACTGCAGCATATTTGGTCACAAACAATTTGTTTGGTAATATAATTAAATTTTGAACAATGCTAAATGTCACAGGCAATTTCTTCACCACACGGCATTAAGTCATAAGGTTGATTGTGGACGCAATATTTGGTCACAATATCACATCCAGCTACATAAAATCTTCAGCACTACACCAAACACTCTGTTTGGCAAACTTTGATTGTATCTTATAAGTTGGTGGCATCGTGTTGTGTGCCAGTGCTAGTGCTAGTGCTAGCTACACAAGTTTTCTCTTACTCGTGTTCACGTTAGTCATGTTTGACCAAATGTCGTGTGATCAAATTTCCAGGCCACGTTTCTGTTACTGCGAGTGAGCGGTGCATTCAACCAAACCTATTGGAAATGGCAGCAACCAAAGCTAGCCATATTGCTTACGTTTTTGTGTGTGTGTATGTATGTATGTATACACATGTATATTTTGTGCTGTGCAAACGTGTTTGTGCATTTATTGAAGTGAAGTATTCATATTTAATCGTGTCCGTGGACAGACATGTGTCTGGTAGTATCCTTCGTAAATGTTCCGTATTTGTCTGCGATCCGTATCATGTTGACGCAACCGAGAACGATTCCCCCGTGAGTGTCGACTGCGAAGTGGTTCGCCTTTTCGGGTTGGCCGGCATACGCTGAAACGACATTACCCCGGCAGGTTTGCCGTCCGCACAGGTTGCTTCCAGATCTGAAATGTCACCCTAGCATGCACTGAAGCCTTGCCTCCAAACTCGTTTTTGTGTACAGCGATGACGCGAGTCCAAATAAAACGGCGGCTTGCAACAACTCCACGGGTGTCTTGGTCGTACGTGTATGTTCACTGGCGAATGAATGAACGAACGAACAGATGAATGAACGTTAATTCAACACACGCTCCACATGTAACAGTTATAATTGTGTAGTATGATGTGGTTGGAAGTACGACCGAGGTCTTTATACTTACGAAGATGACATGTCCATTTTCAGATAAAATACAAAATGAAATTCACAATTATATGTTCGTGGATACAATCAATACCATGATAATAGCTGGTTGAAATTTACAAAAAACGCGAATTTCTCTTTTTAAGAAACATTGATTTTTCTATAAAAAAAACCGTTTTGACGGAAACACTGTCCTTTTAAAGGTACGCCGTCTTTGGATAAGATGTTGATATAACAATTAATTTACACGTAAACAACTGTGACATCGTAAAACACCTCGATTGTCTCTAGTAGGCCCATAGTTCCATGTCAAAAAGGCCCATTTGGTTCATTTCTTCGTGATTGTGTTATATGGTGGTTTTCTAAACAAAGTGTAACCCTTTGGTGACTTCTCGCAAAGACAAGATCGGTCAAGTAACAACAATGCTGACATGACTGGTCAAGTAAAAAGAACAGAATGAATTAATGTGGGTATGCATTTTATTTGTACTAGCAAAGATGCCCGTCACCTGACGGGATGCCTTGATAGTTGACAACCGTTATAGCAATATTTAGCAAATGTTAGAAAACATACAGCATCGTTACGTAAACACCATAACGCGCTCGCAGATACTAGTTGTTTGTTCAAAATGACACAAAGGTCGGCCACAATGTGAAGTTCACGTCCATCGGTAGGCCGTAGTCGTGATAGTGTAGGCTTGTCAAATGATATTAATTTTGCTATGCTGTTGGCATGTGGGTAGACATAAGCTGCGTCCACTTCATGTTCCCAAATCCACTTGTCTCACACTATGATACAGGTAGAACATAGAGCATACAGACATATGAGACGACATATTTGGAAATACTGTGCATCATTCAAGTTCCACCTCCCCACACTTACACATTATTGCACATTAGTGATGCAGTTGATCCTTGACTTCGACAAGATATACAACCGCAAGTTCAGTTCTTGGAATTCAGTATGCTTATGCCGTTATGGCTGATGGAACCAAATATTTCTTATAATAGATTTTGCTTGCAATGGGCATTATGAGCCGTCGACCAGACGGCTCAGTGGATGACTGGGATTATCATTTATGGTGAATCTGAACAGCTTTCCTTCTTAAAACCTCATATAAAGATCACACAGTTGCAGTATTTGATACCAGTAACTTGGCCTGCATGGTTGACCAGACGAGCCAGCCTAGCTTTGTTTTTTTGCAGACAAATTGCCACATCATGACACAAGATTAAAAGAAAGCACTCTATCGACGATCTGTACACCAACTGCAGAACATCTGTGCTGACATTAAAGAGGATATGAAACACAGGCGTTTTAGACAATCATTTATAGTTCAATATGTATGCCTAAATCGGCAAGATAGAGCACTGCATATCGCCACTTCTTTCGATGCAAGTTCTGAGCGAGTGGTTTGAGTCGGGCCTATCAATTCAATAGAGATTTTCGTTTTTTTTCTCGATTTATTTCATAATACGAAATACTTTGAAAAAATGACATAAACAGACGTTTCTGGGCGAAAACAAAAATGTGGAGCGTTCTTATATACGGTAGTCCCTGTACAGTACAACGAAGAAGTTGTTTATGCGTACGAAATAAAAAGTGAAAAAATTGACTGATTTAACCAATGAAAACGTAGCCTGAGTGCCGTTGAGTGCAGGCGCATTTAGAATGGGCAATAAAAGGTAACATATTCGCCGAACGTTACACTATAGATGCATAGTTATTTGCAGATACATGTAAATCGGCCACAGAAGAGCACGTATATTTTACAAATAATTATATTTGGACGTTCGTCGTGTTTCCATACTCGTTACATGTGTATTTAATCTTGCAATCAGCGTTCAAAAATGACCATCGCAGACTCTTGCAGAGCTTGCAGCCAGCGGACATCCCAGATTCATCATCTGTAAACAGGGTTTTTTCTCCGAGAATCCGTCCGTGGACGTATGTTAAAAGTTGTTTTGTAGCATTTATAGTGTGTACAGTGCATTCAATTTGTCTATGTATATGTTTTTTTTGTATGCGATTCGTCGTTTCTTTCTGGAAACTGCTGTATCGTGTATTGAATTACTGTGTGCAGCGGCGCCTGAGTTTTCGCGATTCAAACCACTGGCCGCTGAATAGTAATGTCGCCGCCCAGTGCTGATAATGGTCAAGTTTGAAAAAATAAAACATACTGTGTGGCTGTTCTCATCAAATGATGGTGCCATTTCTGTAAATGGTATTGTTATGTTTGGGTTGTTCAAGAGTTTCATCCCTCCTTTGAAACTCCTTAGTTTCGGGAGCAGAAACATACGTTGATATACCTTTTTGTTTATGGAGTCTGCATAGTCAGTGAAGGTAAGATTTTTATTAACAACAGTTACAAGTTACTTGAAAGTGGATACTCTTCACCTTGTGCCCTTTGACCAACTCGCCAACCTAAGACAAAAGTCAAAGCAAACAGTCGAAATCTTGAAACAGTAAGTAAGTAAGTAAATTTATGTCCTCATCCAGATAATATACAACACAATTCAAGAGCAATGTAACACAGATGAGGTGGCTACCAGAGAAGTATAACTTATCGAGCTGGTAGCCAATTAAATCAAACTCATATAGGTTACTCCCACATACATAATATTACGTATATAAATGTTGCATTCAATTGCAATAGCTTCAGGTTTACGACTTTTGTAAATTAAAGCTAGAGATGTTGTACCAATATAAGAACAAATTCACAAGCGAATTTCTTACAATATGTAATTAGATTTAAACATTAGTTAATGCAAATTATAAAGCTCCTGGCTTTATGCTTAAACATATTTAGCGTTTTCGAATGTTTAATGTCTACAGGTAATTTATTCCAAAGACGAGCCCCTATTACTTTCAAGGAGTTCTCTCCAGTTCTATAATTACATCTATGTATATATAAATTGTTCTCCTGTCTGTATCCAGACTCAAATACCTGGGTGCAATTACCATATATGAGGGGTCCAAACCTGAAGTGCTATGCAGGATTGCACAGACAACAAGAGCGCTGAAAAGACGAAACCATCTGGAACAACAACATCTCACTCAGGTCCAAAATCAGACTGATGCGCTCCCTTGTGATGTCAGTATTCTTTTACGCTGGCGAGACGTGGACCATTACAACACCTGCAAAATAGTATCCAGACCATAGAGATGAGATGCTACCGCAAGATCCTACGCATCCCATAAAAGGACCATATCATAAAAGTTTGCAACAGAATTAAACATGCCATCGGCCCCTTTGAAGACCTGACGACAATCAAGAAATTAAGACAGACAGTAAGTGCCTTGTCACCACCACACGTTATAGGCCCTGAGAACACTAATTGTAAGACACATAATACTAAAATTATAAAATAATGTCCGTCACGATGAAACAATTTAAATTAATTAATATGTCTACTAAAAACGCCATCCATCGCCTGACTTCCCCAATGCAGTTGATGAGCCGCCTCATTGTTTCCGCTTGGTCGCCTGGGATAACTGGATTGTACGACGCATATAGTTGAATGTCATCAGCATATTTATGGTACTTTATTTCATATCTTTTGAACAAGCGCTGCATAGGTGTAGTATATAGGGTGTAGATAACTGGCCCAAGGACTGAGCCCTGGGGCACACCACTCTGTAGCTCGGATGTTATTAAGTCAATTTGGACACGATAGGTGCGGTCTCCCAAGTACGTCCGGAACCATGATAATGCCGTTTCGCGCACACCGTATTCATCATGCAGTAGTGTCAGCAAGTGTGTATGATCAATCGTGTCAAATGCGGCTGATAAATCCAGCATGACAAACAGCATTGCACGATTCTTGTCAAGCGCACCAGTAATGTCGTGCTGAACACGCAATAGGGCAGTATCTGTACTGTGAAGCATATTATATGTTGATTGGTATTCTTATATAGATTGGTATTCCACATAATGAGAAGATCAATCAGACGACGAACTGCACCTGTCTCTAGGACTTTGCCGATGAATGCTATGTTGGAGACAAGTCTGTCGAGCGTGTCGGTTTTTAGAAGTGGTTTTACAATTGCTGTTCTCAAAGTGATCGGAAATAGTCTAGTAGTCAAGTCTATAGACACAATTCCCAGTACAGTCTAAATGCTTAGACTGTGTCGAGCAATATTAAAGTGGCGTTCTCCACAACATACTACCCCGCTGTATGCAAGAGGATCCATGAAACCGACCAAGGTTGCAGTGAGCTGACAATGTGCAATATTTATTCTTTCCACGCATTTACACAATACAGGTGTTAATGCAATAGGTATAAAGTCTGTCATGAATGTGGCTTTTTTGTTTTAGGTAAAGACCAAATGAATGATGACTGCGAACGACCTTTGTAGGGATGACAGAGTCCTCACAGAAAGCTAAGTAAGATGTGATTGTGTTAGTCAGTGCATCCTGACCAGATTAGAAGCCATCAAAGAAGATATTCCAATAAGTGGCCTAGAAGTAGCCTCTGGGTGTCTCGGCAGAGGCAGATCCAGAGGCGGTAGTCTAGGGGCCCCCAGAAGCCTCCATTGGCGGCCGGCGCAAATTCGTATTCGGTGGTCTGAGCTGGACCTTCAGCACGACTCGGGTGGCTCGTCTGATGACATCGGAAGACATTGTGGGGGAGTTTCTGTTGACATTGTTTGCCGCGGCGTCGCCATAACTTCAGCTTAATGTAACGGGGGGTACATTCCATAGGTCTAATGGGACGCACGGCAACTAGGACCCATTCAAAAAGGTCTCCGAAAACGCTAAATTGCAAAGTCTAGGGGTGGCACGTGCCCTTCCCCTGGAAACAATATTTTTGTGTTTGAAATGTAGGGAGTTCTTGCTTAAGTTGATAGTGATAATTAGGAAGTAGACGGACTACATTGTGGTCCGAACGTTCAAGGCAGGGGCACCTGGAGACATACGCATCAGGAATAATCACAAGGCACATATCCAGCGTTTTGTCCAGCCGAGTAGGGCACCACACACATTGGTGGAAAGTACAGGCAGCGACTTACTAATTAATGCCGCCCCTTTTGGAATTGCCTAACACGAAGGGGCGGATCTAGTGGGGGGGGGAGCAAAAACATCCACTCGCGACCGACGCAAATTCATATTCCGTAGTCTGACCCGGACCTTCAAAGCACTACAGCGCTGTCTCGCGCTGTATGATCATGATATTGGAAGACGGGGAGGGGGTGCTGTTGAAAACTTTTTGCCGCCGCATCTTCAGCTCTTCTTCAGCTTCCTCGTTGTCTCGTCGGCTGGCTCAACTAATGACATCGGTAGACAGTGGGTGGGGATGTTATTAATAACTTTTCGCCGCCGCGTCGCCGTAACTTCAGCTTATTATAACATGCATTCCAAACAAACGTTTGGCACATTCCAAAGATCTAGGGGCACGGTAACGGGAACCCATTCAAAAAGGTAGACTGCAGACACGACAAATTTCATAGGTCTAGGGGGCACGTGCTGCCAGGCCCCTCTGGAACTGCATGTTGGTCCCGGCGATCTACTGACCGGCTTGTAGCTTTCAGCTATGTGGTCAACTGCGAGCGTGAAATCCGGGCCACGGACGTACACAAGTATGACTGGAATCTGTCAAAATCTCGAGAGAGGTAATGTGGCTTGACTAACACAGTCAATGGTTTGTAGTGTCTGGGAGAGAGGTAATGTGGCTTGACTAACACAGTCAATGGTTTGTAGTGTCTGGGAGAGAGGTAATGTGGCTTGACTAACACAGTCAATGGTTTGTAGTGTCTGGGAGAGAGGTAATGTGGCTTGACTAACACAGTCAATGGTTTGTAGTGTCTGGGAGAGAGGTAATGTGGCTTGACTAACACAGTCAATGGTTTGTAGTGTCTGGGAGAGAGGTAATGTGGCTTGACTAACACAGTCAATGGTTTGTAGTGTCTGGTGTTGAGTCTCTCGCACGGTAACATTGTTTGCTGTTTACCAGCATTCCTAGACCACGTAGCTCTTTCTGGATTTTCTTGGAATCTCAATCAATGTGAATAGTTGTATATCCAAACAAGTTCATATCCGATAGAGTTACATGATCCGTATACCTAGGGCGTTCAACAAATTCCGATCGTGCGAACACAAACATCGGTTCAACAGTTTTATGCAACTACGAATTATACAATTTAAGCCGGCATTTCTTAACCTTTTTGGCCGCAACCCAAATTCCTGTCGTGGGACTTATTAGGTGACCCGGTCATTCAAACGTCATTTATCATTTAATGATAAATGACGTTGTCAGAGAAGCCATCATTTATTGTATTATTTGTTGCAGCAGTTCTTTACCTAATTTAGGTCAAGACTGGTGCAACAAACGATATCATAAATAATGGAAATGTAAACAGGTATCACTTAGACAATCGAGAACTTTTGTTACACTTGCTTGCTTATATACAATGACCAAAGAGGTACGTGTAAAGTGTTTCGCGTATTGGATATCGATGGACTGCTCTTGCAGCCTATTGAAATGGCTTGCGGCAGAGCTTCCGCGACGATATCGAGTGGGTTTCGCACCCAGCCATAATGTTTATTTGATCGTCTCCGCAGCGAACGCCTGACACGTGTCTCCGCCACACGCTCGCTCTGACCGCCGCTGGACCACTCGGTCTGTCGACAACGCTCGTCCCCGCCGCGATCGCCCGACACGTGTCTAAGCCACACGCTTGCTCTGACCGCTACTACCGCACTCGGTTCGCTGCCGCCCACACACTCGATCCGCTGCTTCGCGCACACTCGAACCGCTGTTACACCGTTTTATAATGGGAACATAACCTTGTTACTTGCTTCCCATACAACTTTGCTCGTTTACTCTACCTGCCTCTACACAGCAGAGTGGTAAACACCATTATAGCCCTGTTTCTCGTTCTCCAAAATCTACACGTGTCTCCGATCTCTCCAAGATACCGGTTTCCACCTGACATTGGTTTTTATACCTAGTCTACAAGTCTTATAAGCTAATTATAACCGCGCTCCACTGAGTGCACCTGGATTCGTCTCTAAATTATTACATAATACAATCTGCTCTGTCTACGACTGGTGATGTACTAGCCTAACCTTTCTACTTTAACAAATGACAAGGAAATATGATTCTAAAAACATACATATAACAGAAATGCTACACTACCCCCGCGAAGAATCTATTTCCGGGTAAATCACGTCAATAGTCTAATGTTATTCTGCATGAACTGGCAAGTATTCGTCGGACTAGTAAACACATATTAGAATACTAAAAAAACATATAAGGACACTTCGGCGTCCACGATACTTGACAATTCCTGCATGTATTCCATGCGGCTCGAGTAGTCTGCGCCTACGTTATCCGTCCCAATGATATACTTTACCCGGAAACAATAAAGTTGGACTTTTAAGGCCCACCCCACTACGCGGTTGTTTGTCCACTTCGTTGTGTTTAGAAACTTTGATCACACTGTACAACGAAACTTCAGCCATACAAGTACAAGTGAAACTAACTGTTTGCTTCGTCGCTCCAACTTACCTCCCAAAGGCGTAATAAAGTTGGTTCGCCCTCGTGAGATCGGTCTGCTTCGATCGTCCTGCCTCAAATACAAGTTATTATTAAATAACAGTAGCTAATATATCATTCATCACCATTAACCTCTTCACCATCATTATTAGTACTATGACACGGCCTCATCATATCTACACAAAATTATGTCTGCTTATCTCAAGTGTTCAACTTGTTAGAGCTAATCCCCAGCATAACCAAGGTTCTTAACGAGAAAACCACAATTCATCCCTTCAAGCGAGCGATATTTGGGAATTTCTCTTTCACATGTGGCACTCCCTGGCACAAATGTCTTTGCGCATCTTTTGCGCACTCCCGCGCATCACGGCGCATACCAGCGCAGTCTCGCGCTACTCGGCGTATTCTTACCTCGCGAAACGTAACGCCTCTGTCTCTCGTGCGTACCTCGCAATTCACTTGCGGAACCCTTGCACCTCACTCGCGATTCCCTCGCGGAATATTCACGTTTCCTTCGCGATTCCCTCGCGGAACGTGGCGTCTCCACCAACCTCGTACTGTGAGTTTTCTTCCTCCTCTGATTAACGCGGGTTCTTACAGTACACACTAATTAAAATACCATCAGTATTTCCCCGACGATGACGATGTGATCAAATAAACATTATGGCTGGGTGCCAAACCCACTCGATATCGAAGCGTAACAGTAATAACGTAACAACTATTAGACATTTATGTTGGCAATATGCGCATATATGCTGGACGGACAAATAGGTAAATAAAGTGTCCCATTTCTGTGATGTAAATTTGTTTGATAATAAGATATATATTTGTTTATAAATACTAGGAGCCGTAAATTTGTGTCAGGCGTTTAAAGTATGGCAGCATTGGTGGTTCAGTGGTAGAATGCTCGCCTGCCACGCGGGCGGCCCGGGTTCGATTCCCGGCCAATGCAGATTTTTTAGTTTTGCTGGGCAAAAGTTCTGTTCAGACACTGGTTGAGCTGTCAGAAAAGCTGAAGATGTGAAAAAATAAATTACAGGAGGGAAAGATAGCGTGTTTCCCACTGCTAAATATATTTCTGTAGTATCATGCAGTTTCATTACTGCGAACCAAACCCTCTTCGTGGAACATTTGCACAAATCAGAAGCAAAATATCGTCACTATTCCCCTGCGTGATACTACAGAAATAAACTTAGCAGTAGGAAATACGCTTTCTTTCCTTCCTCTAATTTTCTCTTCCACACCTTGAGCTTACCCTTGAATAATGTCAGCTTCTCTGACGGCTCAACCAGTGTCTGAGCACGACTTTGCATTAAAGAGCTCAGCAAGTATATTGCAAATGCATGACAATTGCAGCATCCTCTTCAAGTCTGGGTATCGTGTGGCCAGTGGATGATTCTTGTTCAACAAGGCCATTTCAACCATGTTATGCAACGCCGTCGCTCGTTGAAGCACCTTTCCTCGCGACAGCTACCTCAAATCATAGTGGTACAGTAAACACAGCCAAAATATCATCACGTCTCTGAAGAATCGAAAAGTTAGAAATCTTGTTTTGATGAAATTCACCATTTGAATTAATTCTTGCACCACAGTCTGCAAATCGGGCGACAACTCTTACAGGCAAGATCCGCCCGACTGAGGAGACAATGACGAACTATCGCTTGGTGAATAACTTCCTTCACAAGAGCATGCAATGAAACTGAGACGTGTTCCTACTATCGCTGGTGCTCTGATCCCACGTCTATCCTTCTCCCTCGATGAACGGACGCTTAATATTGAAAATAGCTTCTCGTGTCGTGGCAAGCAGCAGCTGACAAAACAGGAACTATTCTTCCATAGATCTTTCGAACCTTCCGCCATGCCATGAGTAGGGGATCGCCACTGTCATCGGTAGATTCTTCCCACTGAAGGCTTAGATGCCTATTCGTTCTTATGTTTGCAATCACTTGCTGTTTTGTGTCATTTGACACAACACAGATGGGCGCACGAATCGGGCCATAAAGGAATCTGTTCGGTTTTCCTGGAGACGTCATCTCCGCAGACGTGACGTATCTTATCGACAGTTGCCGATTTCATTATAATTCCTCACAAATGGTGCGTGGCTTCTTTTGTTTTGCAATTCGCTATATATGCCTCCAACTAAGGCGATAATGTAGCATGTTAAAGAAATGTACATAGTTTGATGATGCTGGACACGCAACATAGCTAGTGTTAGATATTACCGTTATTCTTAATCGAAAACGATATAGAATAGGTTTCGCACGCAACCATAATGTTTATGTCATCACATCGTCGGGAAACTTGTGATGATCTCCATGAAAGCATTCTGCTGTTCTTCGATATACTGCCTGACTCTGACTTTAATGTCTTCTCATTAGACACATGTTTACTCCTAATTCTGAAATCGAATTAACTACGTTGAATGGCGTCCCGTACAACATTTGGCATAAATTAATCGTTCGAATGTATCTGGTCCGAGAATGCGGAACTAAGGAAAATTCGACAGTTACTGGAGACTCTTGGCGACCCACTCAAAAGCCTGGCGACCCAATTTTATGTAACGACCCATGGATTAAGAACCGCTGAATTAAGTAGTGCGCTAATATAACATCACATTGCCCGGAATCGAACCCGGGCAGCCCTCACGGCAGGCGAGCATTCTACCACTGAACCACCAATGCCGTCATACATTAAACGCCTGACACAAATTTACGTGTGCTGGAGTTTATAACAAATATATATCTTATTATAAAACAATTTACATCACAAAAATGGGAAACTTTATTTACCTATTTGTCCGTCCAGCATGTTGCCCACATAAATGTCTAATAGTGTTTACGTTATTACTGTTACGCTTCGATATCGAGTGGGTTTCGCACCCAACCATAATGTTTATTTGATCACATCGTCGGGGAAATACTGATGGTATTTTCATGAGTGTTACTGTAAGAACCCGCGTTAATCAGAGGAGGAAGAAAACTAAAAGTACGAGGTTGGTGGAGATGCGGCAAAATCGTGATGAAGGAAAACATGTCTGTCAATGAGCCATATGCCGGTTTTCCGAAACCCATTGACAGCAGACAGCATTGTTGCTGCTCGAAGGTATGCACTTCTGAATAGCCCTGCGGTCTGGAAGATTGTGATCACTCGCCCAGGGTGATTGCGCAGCCAGTTCTCGATCGATTGCGTATAGTACGTCATGAGCGGCTTCATGAAACTGACGTCAAGTGGCTGCACCCGGTGACTGCAGTGCGTAGGTAGGCACAGGACAGTCACATGGTTATTGCGTGCCATTTCAATGAAGGGCAGATTATTTGTGTGCATCTAGTGACCGTCAAGGATTAGCAGCACTGGTCTCTCGCTGGTCGGATTAGCATGCCGCATGAAGTGCTCGAGCCACCTCGCGAAGAGCTCGCTCTGCATCCATCCCGATTCGTGAGGTGAGGCAATGGCCCCAGGAGGTGTGTTTTCCATGATCTCGTCCTCCATCCTTTTTCGCTCTGCTGAAAAAAGAGCCGATATTTGTTTTTCCCCTTTTTGTGCTATAATTCGTGAGGGCCTATTTGGAACAGTTGAAATCCCAGTCTCGTCCACATTGAATATTCGATCAGGCGTAAACTTCTTCTCGTCCTGAATCTTCTCTAAGATGTCGAAAAATGCAGCAACGGATATTTCGTTGAATGCTCTTGCCCTCGCTGCGGACGTGGCCTCTGGCATCCGTAGCGACAGTTCGTCACTGTGTCGGCACATGAAGCAGCGAATCCATTGCTTGCTGGCTTCCTTTTTCTCGCGACTGAACTGGTGCTCGATCAGCTCAGCAAATTGGAATGCTATTTTCCGCAGCTGTGCTCCAGTAAAACCGAACAGCAAGCTCTGTCTCCATCGTTGGAGTAAACGCCACCGAGGGGCCCACTTTATCCACACAATACCGCGTCAGCATAACCGCCATTTTTAATAAAATCGATTCGCGCCACCTAATTTCACTTTGCGTTTAGCGTGGCTAATACAAATGAGTTTTATATGCCATAGTCATCTGTATTTTCGCAGTATACCACGGGGTTTGCAACATTTTATACACTGTGTAAATATTTTAAGAAAAGTATGAAATATGAACTTTTTGATCTCACCTGTTTCAATTCTCGTTACTGGCGTTCGGATATTGTTCAGAGGTGTCCTCCGGCGGGTTAGTTATCACCTGTAAAATAAATTTTTTCGTACGACTGCGAATAACGATAAACGGGCGGGGGCCCTCTTTGGTTGAGGTGCCTACTTTGTGCGACCTTCCTTTTGTTTTGCAATTCGCTATTCCTCCAAATAGGACTATAATGTAGCATGTTGTACTGAATAGACCACCTTGTTGGTGAGAAATTCCATCCGCAGTATGTTCAGTTTAGTTTCAGTTTAGCATTCCTTTCGAAGACACTGTCGTTGTTGATCCATGAACGCATTGTGCCGTTCTCCGATATATCGCCTGACACTGGGTTTAATTTCGTCGCATTAAGACATTTTTTACTTCTAATTCTGAAATAGAATTAACTACGTTGAATGGCGCCCCGCACAATATGTGACGAATAAAAGTGTAATTTCACAGTCATGCAACATTAGTCACTAGAGACTCCTGGCGACCCACTCAGAAAGGCCTGGAGACCCAATTTCAGGTCGCGACCAACGTGGTTAAAAACCGCTGATTTAAGCAATGCGCTAGTATTACATCACATATAATATACTAAAAAAATGCTGCATTGGCCGGGAATCGAACCCGGGCCGCCCGCGTGGCAGGCGAGCATTCTACCACTGAACCACCAATGCTCTCATACATTAAACACCTGACAAAAATTTACAGTTCCTAGTATTTATAAAAAAAAAATTATCTTATTATCAAACAAATTTACATCACAAAATGGGACACTTTATTTACCTATTTGTCCATCAAGCATATATTCTAACAAACACATTTAGACATCAATATATTAATACAAAAATCATATTATACACAGATGGTACATAATAATACACAACATACTTGCCTAGATATCAACACATGGAACATAGTAATGCAGAACACACTGAATCCTAGCAACGTCCATCATAAATGCATACACAATTTATTCAACGTACTAAAACCTTGTCCATTTTTGACTTATGAAGGGGAAAACGCCTAAGCGAAACCTCGTGTACGGAACAGGGAAAAGCGTCAAAAGACTCATAATATCGTAGGAAACATAAATCTGATTGATTGTATTAAAAGCATTAACACGGGGCGTACTATATACTTGTCTAAATTAATAACAACTGAAATCCTGCCACAACTTACTAACACAATATTAACAAAAAAATAATATTTTAATTGATAGAACTTCTAACCATCTGGCAAAGATACATGTCTCAGAACATTTCCTATACACGCACGCACGCAAGCACACACGCACGCACGCAAGCACACACCCCCCCCCCCCCCACACACACATCGAACAATTTTGTATTTACAATGTGTCTGTGTTAGAACACGTTTCACATTTCATAATTTAATTACTCATAAAAAATATTAAATCAAATATCACAAGCGATGCAGTAATAAAATAATGACCCAAAAAACCTGCACTAAAATATTTACTTCTGGTATGGAAAGTCGAGGTTTGCCGAAGTGTTTGCAGCTAAACGTGACGTATGCATACTGCAGACGTTCAGCATACAAAAGTTGTCCATCTTTGATGCGTTTCTTCGCCTGTACAAGAGTTCGCGAACCTGTTTTGTGTATTGGACCAATTACTCTTGCTGGTAGATGGTAAGGGCACTTTCAAACTCTTCCCAAGACCGAAATTGTTTTCCTAGCTGGAAGTCACCCATGCTGACAATGCAATCACCTAAAATTGGAATGTAATAGACGACTTGGTTTAATTATAAATTGACTGATCACCGTATTGCCCTCTGTTAGTAGCAATACAAATAGTACATTTACGTAAGTACTTCACTCAAAACAACTTTTCTAACAGTTTATTTGCAGAAATTTGATAGAATATGTGTTAAGAGATTTAGCATATACAGCTGTATATACCTTACGGAAGAAGTTGATCAGGTTTTTGCTAAAACAGCAAAACAACGTTTGGACGAGCTTAAGATTCCATTTCTAATTCGCAGAGCTGGGCTCTGTGAATTAGAATGTGTTTCTTATTCGCAGAATGTGTGCGCTATAGCGTAGTTCGCAGAATCCAGCAGGGCTCTGCGTCTATTGTTCCCCAGTCACGCTAATTTTGGCCAGTCATTAAACAGACAGCGCCGCATCCGCTAGATAGCTGCGTAATAAACATATATGATCATGACGTTTTGTTTGTATATTATGCAACTATATGCAAACGATACCGTTACAGTTATTTAATTACAAATATATATATTAAAATTTCTTCTAGTTTCAAGTTTTTTTTTTTATCCAGCGCTCGGCAACATTCTATTTACCGACTAGTATGTATATATGACATATATGTATGAATATATATATGTGTATATATATATATAATATATATATATACATATATATATATATATATATATATATATATATATATATTGTGCTTACAACGTTATGGTCTTATGAGGTCTCATTCAACTAGTCAGCCTTTTTCAGAACATTATCACCAAACCGACCATTCTATGCTGGCACTGAGGTTGGTCACTGCCAGAATGATTGTCGTCCTCGGTCGTTCTTTTATGTCCCAAATTGAGACATGACCAACATTAACGTAATCTCGAAGTCACGAGTCCCCAATGTTGAGAACCAGGTTTGTACACTATGCGTGCATGCGTGCGTGAGTTTGTGTGCGTGCGTGCGTGCGTGCGTGCGTGCGTGCGTGCGTGCGTGCGTGCGTGCGTCAACAGTTTGATGGTTGTGGTTTGATGTGTATGTTTCTGTGTATTGGCCAGGGGTGGTGTGTATATGTGGGAATGTGTGAGGGTGTGCTCGCGCGGTTGTGTGTGTGTGTGTGTGGGTGTACAGGTACAGGTAGGCATATGGTGTCTCAAATTTACGTCGTTTTAGCTAACGTTATGTTGTTTGTGAGGTATCGATAGGCTTTATTGCTGCTACAATATACGTTTTGCCGACAAGACGAGTCAGTATTCTGAAAACAAATTTGTCAATTCTTTCTTTGATGTAATTATTTACTTAGGCCTGTTTGCTCGCTGGGGGCAATAGGCCATCGACCATGGTCCCCCACTCGAGTCCGTTTGATGCCATTTTCTCGATTTCTCTGCTGATGTATCCCATCTGGTTTCTTTCGCGTTCAGTGTCTTTCTGTCGGGTGTTTTGGCCTTCCTCGTCTTCTCATCCCTGGGGGGTTCCGTGTAATTGCTTGTCGTGTGATGTTTGTTGTAGGTTTCCTCCGTGTATCTCCTATACACCTAAATGTCAAAAAGGTAAACGTAAGTTCATATATAGCGCAGTATCCAGTCCCCAGAACTGCTCAAAGCGCTTTAATTACACTTGACTACCTCCACCATCTCGACTTCTCTGGGAAGCATTTAGCCACACTGCAATGAATGCATTCGTACACAAATATTCACTACTGTGTATAGCCAGGTACTCATTCATACAACTAAGTGAACTGAAGCAATGTAGAGTTTGCTTTGCTTCAGTTCACTTAGCTGTATGAATGAGTACCTGGCTACAGGAGGCATGGAAACGGAGATCAAACAGAGAGTGAGTGCAGCTTGGAGAAATTGGAAGAAATGTAGTGGAGTGTTGTGAGACAGGAGGATGCCAGTGAAGTTGAAAAGGAAGATCTATAAAACAGTAGTCAGGCCAGCAATGCTGTACGGGGCAGAGACCTGGGCAACAACGAAAAGACAAGAAGCAAGGATAGAGACCAATGAGATGAGGATGCTGAGGTGGATGTGTGGAGTAACAAAGAAAGATAAGATCCGAAACGATTATATTAAAGGAGCAACGAGAGTGACACAAGCATCCAAAAAGATAAGAGAGAAACGACTGAAATGGTGTGGGCATGTGATGAGAAGGGAAGAGGAGCACATAGTGAGAAGAGTGCTAAATGCAGAGATACCAGGAAGAAGAAGGAGAGGACGACCGAAAATCAGATGGAAAGACACATGCAGAAGAGAGTGGGTCTGAGTGCAAAAGTGGTGATGGACAGGGCGACATGGAGAAAGAAAATTACTAGCCATACCGACGACCCCAGATGACGGGAAAAGTCAGAGAAGAAGAAGAACTGGTGCAATGTAGAGTAAACGAACTTGCACCTGTGTCCACACCGCCGCACAGGATTCGAACCCGCGTTCTGTCAGTCGAAGGGCCGGAGCTCTTTTCGCTGCGCTACTGCGCTCCACTAATGTCATCTTCTTTATTTCGGCTCCTATTGGTAGTTGTTTGGTCCATTCCCATAGTGTAGTACTGGGCATCTTGTCTGACCACTTTAGATGTAGGGTTTTGCGCAGGCATTTGTTGATGACAGCCTGTTTTCTTTTTTAGTATTTTCTGTGTAATTCACCGTGTCTCCGAGCCATATAGTAATACTGACTTGAGATTTGAGTTATATATCCTCAGTTTGGTGTTAAGCTTTATTTGTTTTGCCTTCCAAATGTTTCTCAAAATGACCCGTGCACGGTGCGCGGTGCGTGGTGCGTGGTGCGTGCGTGTTTGGTGTATTTATGTGACATATGGTGTCTTTCGAATTTATGTCATTTTAGCTAACGTTGTGTTTTTAGTGAAGTAACTGTAGGCGTTATTGCTAGTACAAAAAATGTTGCCGACGAGATACGTCACTCTTCTGATGACAAAGTTGTTATTTTTTCTTAAAGTTGACAACATTATAATTGTAAAACACCCCTGCCCACGATATCTTCGTAAACACATGCAACCATAATTTAGATGACATATACATTAGTGTGCATGGGTGTGGGTACCCGGTACTTTTCCTCCTAGACGATTTGTATAGCAGACACCAAAATAATGGATTCATGTTTTAAAACACGTCAACATACCTATAAGTAGTATAGGCTATATTTAATTATGGGTGCCTTTCTAACCGTATTTACGCAGACGTATGGGTCCAGGCGCCATACTTATGGAGAACACTTGGCAGACGGAACTAACGATATGTAGGTCGAAACACACAACTAATTGTTAATTGTATTGACCACGAATAGGAAAATATTGTGACAACTAAAACATGTATCAAATCGTATCAAAGTTCAGTGATCAACTGAATATAAACAGAAGCACCGACGCTAACACAATTACAAATACACGGCCCTACCTTCCGAGCCGGTTGTCCGGGATCAACAGTCAGAATTTACATCGGGCAGCTGGGTTGTAAACGAGACTGGAAAGTCAGCGTTGATGCTCCACCGTATATCCATTCAGGCCGGTGATTATATCAATGCTGGGTGGTAGTGGTGAATCCGAGCTCTGGATGCAATTAAGTTTCCCCGCACTGCAATGAAGAAAGACGCTGGATAACCCACAGTGATATTGCCGGTGTTGGAGGTTCACGACATTCACATCGCAGATACCATAACATTCCCGTCTTGGGCCAAGGTTGGCAGAGAAGACAGCCTATAGCTTGGAATGTCAACCATGGGCCAATGTTGATAGGCCAGTGCTAGGTCAAGCAGCGGAGCTGCCATTGTTGGGCCAACATTGGCCCGATCTTACCCCAATGTTGGCTGCCAATATTGGCCCAATATAGTAACATATATTGGGCCAATATTTGCCCGAGTTGGAAACGAGTTCAGTGACCCCCCGGAAGATCTGGTCCTAGTTTTTTTTCATCGGCGCTCCGGGAGCTCGGTACGGTGCGGTACGTGACCCAGTCAGGGACGTATCCATAGAGGGTAGTCTAGGGGAACCTCCAATTGTACCCTCCTTGAGTATCGCCAAAAAAAACACTTAACCAAATTCATATTGGGTAGGCTGAGTCGGGGCTTCAGCATGACTCCGCTGTTGAGTTATCGCGTTGTCGCGATGTCGCCACTCCGCTGTCGCGCTGTTGGGACGTGACATTGGAAGAGCTGTCGCGGGGGGTATTATTGAAGATTTTTGGCCAGAGCTTAAATACCACTCTGCCGTCAAGTTGTCGGATCATGACATCGAAATACGATGGGGGGATGCTTTTGAACATTTATTCACAATTTTGGAAGCTCACCAAAACCCTCCAATTCCACCCCATAAGTGGGGCACATTCCAAAGTCTAGGGGGCACGTAACGGGGGCACATTCCAAATATGTATGGGGCACCCCACTCTAACGCAGGCATAGCGAGACCAAACGAGTCGAGGCCTCCCCTGGATCCGCCTGTGTCAGTTATGGTAATTCGCAACCGTTGTCCCATGGCGCGCGAGGATGGACGCTTGTCGTGAATGTGCAACATAGAATTGGCGCATGCTTAAACTGGCGCGACATTCACGGGAAATTGCGAGCTACGGATTGTCGTATCAACAATTGGTGATGAGTATAATAATTGTTTAGCAGGCCGTTTGCGCTCGCGCATTAATTGTGCCATTGCTAAAATGCGGACCAGCTTTGCTGCCTGACCAGTAACTCTTTCCAGTTGCTGGTCCGGTTGACTAGCACCTTTCTGAGGTAAACGTCGAACACTGGTTATTATACCATCACAGTATGTTGATCATCTACTTGTTTACATTGGAGCAATATGGTGAGGTGATTATCACTGAATTCTCTCAGGCATGAGAAAAGTCCTCTAGGGAAGCAGAAACTATTACAAACATAACTATCGTTTTTTAATATGTGACCAATTGAAATGGTAGATTATAGAGGCAAACGATCCAAAGACGCGAGTGGACATAGAACGTTGCGAGTTAGGAGATGAACTTAAATGATGCCAAGTTAACGTATTTATAATATCATATTATATAAATAACCGGCTTTACCAGGGGTTAAATTTATGTTAGTGTACTATCACTAAATTCCATTGACCGATTAATTTCACGTAAGTGACTAATAGAAAATGTATAGATAGCATACCACTTTCATCAGTATTATTGGAGATTTGGCGCGGTGTCAACGGAGGGGGGTAGTGTTTGAGATTGTTTTGAATGAACACCAGATGATGCAATTGCAGCTCACGCGTTTCTACTTGGATGACGAAAGCAGATTTTGTTGCAGATTGGTCGGGTGCCTCTAACTGCACTACCCTTGATTGTCACCAAAACCAATAACAAAATTCAAAAAAAATATTTACACTATAACTACTGCAGGCTAACAGGTCCATAACCGGGAGTGGGGGTGGGGGATTCGGGACGCCTCGCTTGAACAGATAAAACTGGTCGTAGAAAGAATGTCGGAGTAGCAAGCCAATTATTTCACTGTGTTGTGGTGGGGTGGCAGGCCAGCTTTGGCTTCCATACACACACACCACACACATACGGTTTCATAATCAAATACAAATATCTTGCATTTTAGAATTTCAAATATCCTCTTTTTAAATTTTCAAATACACATGATCAAATACGTTACACTAATAACATTTCAAATACAGAGGGTCAGATTCAAATATGCTATAAGTAAGTAAGTAAGTAAATTTATTTCCTCATCCAGATAATGTACAACACAATTCAAGAGCAATGTAACACAGATTAGGTGGCTACCAGAGAAGTATCATTTATCGAGCTGGTAGCCAATTAAATCAAACCCATATAGTGTACTCCCACATACATAATATTACGTATAGAAATGTTATACAGTGTATTCAATTGCAATAGCTTCAGGTTAACGACTAAATTAAAGCTAGAGATGATGTACCAATATAAGAGAATTCACAAGCGAATTTCTTACAATATATAATTAGATTTAAACTTTAGTTAATGCCAATTATAAAGCTCCTGGCTTTATGCTTAAAAATATTTAGCGTTTTCGAATGTTTAATGTCTACAGGTAGTTTATTCCAAAGTCGAGCCCCTATTACTTTCAAGGAGTTCTTTCCAGTTCTATAATTACAAGTACATCTAGGTATATATATAAATTGTTCTCCTGTCTGGAATGTCTGGTCATGAAGTCACTATTACATTTGTAAAATTGGTGGAATAGACTAGGAAGTTGATTCGTACGCTGTTTATACACTGTTTATACACAAATATTGGAACATTTAGTTTAAATAGTTCCTGAACTTTAAATATATTAAGTTCCCTATGCAATGCTGTGGCACTGTCACGGCGGTTACGTATTGCTAATGTTTTAAGTAATACGTTTTGTAAAACTTGTATTTTAGTTAAGTTAGTTTTACAAGCCGATCCATATAATTCAATCCCATAATTAATAAGGGGAAATACATAGGCATAATATAATTGCCTGACCATATCGGCATTTATGAATGAGGCAATGTGATAAAATAAACGTTATAACTTAGACACCTTTGAACAAAGATCCTTAATATGTTCTGACCATGATAGCTTACAGTCTAGATATATACCCAGATATTTGGCTGAGTTAACCCGTTCAGTGCGTTTGCCCTGCAACAACAATGGCACGACTTCACGTTCCATATGTCTACTAAAAATTGTATAACATGTCTTACTCAAGTTCAGAGTTAGTTGATTGTATCGGAACCAGACACTAAGCGATTCTAACTTCTCCATAGCCGTATGCAGAGTATCATTGGCACCCATTCCACTAATGAACAAGTTAGTATCTTCAGCAAACAATCGCAAAGATACGTGATCCACAGCACTCGATATATCATTAATATATAAAAGAAATAACACTGGCCCTAAAATGGAGCCCTGCGGGACGCCAGTTTGAACATGAGCATATTCTGAAACAGTGCCATTAATGCTAACACATTGCTGTCTATCTCTTAAATAATGTCTAAACCATTTACATACATGACCTCTTATTCCATAATGATCCAGCTTATACAACAATATATCGTGATTAACAGTGTCAAAAGCCTTACTTAGGTCAAGGTATACCCGAACAACTAATTCGCCATTTTCAAGAGAATTTCTAATATTTTCTATAATTTCAATAATCGCTAACGTAGTCGAATGATCTTTACGAAATCCAAATTGATGTTTGGACAAAACGTCATTTTTATCCATAAAGTATAATAACCTCTTTAACATTAACTTTTCTAGGATTTTATTGAATACACTCATCAGACTAATTGGTCGATAGTTGGATGGTTCACACCTTTATCCTTTCTTAAATATAGGTACTACTTTTTACACCTTTAATGCTCGAGGTACCGTGGCTTCGGAGAACGACAAATTACAAATGTAAGTCAGAGGTTTACAAATGAAATTGCATGAACATGTTTGAAGGAAAATTATCAATACCTGATACATTAGAATTCGCTAGCTTGTTAATTTCACTGATCACTTCTTGTTGACAAACTGGTGACAGGAACATAGTATTGTGAATCGGGTCAGATAGAAATTGTCTATATTCGTTTCCCTGAGTATATGTCTTTGACAATTCTTTACCTACAGTAGCGAAATATTGGTTCATTGCATTAGCAATACTTTCGTTGTCGTTAAATTCTATATGATTGATGACCAGCTTTTTAATGTTGTGCATGTTCCTTTTGTCCTTATTCACAAGTTCCGCATATATCTTCCATAATTCCTTGGTTGACTGTTTTGCTTGTGAGAGTAAGCTACTGTAATATGATTTCTCCGCCTGCCGTATGATAGTTGTAAGCTTATTCTTATACTGTCGATATTCTGTTTTATTGTATTCATTTGGTCTATTGATATATTTCTTATACAATCTAGTCTTTGTTAAAATACTATTTCTAATGCACTTTTTGTCATTGGAGCGTTTAATTGACATTCTTGTAAGTGGGAACATTTTTTTGAAAATTGTGTCGTATTTGGTTACAAACATAATAAATTATCATAACATTCATCCGTGTCCTTACATGACATAGTACTGTCCCAGTTTATATTCTCCAGTTCTCGAGTGAAATTTGATATATTATTTTCACTAGATATTCTCAGTTTAGGTCTGTCATTGGTGTCATGAGTTTTGGATACACCTTTTATAATGATGAAGTTGGGTAAATAGTCTGATATATCTACAAACAGGTTTCCTGAAATTATATCACTTTTCATGAACTTTAAAGGTCGATATATATTCATATGATCAATGAGAGTTGCAGGGTGATCTGTTATTCTTGTTGGCAGTGTGATACATGGTAACAGATTTTCCCTCATTAACGTGTCCATGTATATCTTAGTTTGACACGAGTCCTGTTGTAAAAGATCAATATTAACATCACCACATATAATACAGATTTTACCTTCCTGCTTGATAATAGACAAGTTTGATCCAATAAGATCAGAAATAACGTGTGTGTTATAGTTTGGATGTCTGTACATATTGCCAATCACAAAACTGACGCCATCTTTAAAGGGGAAATGAAACGATTGAACAACCACAGCCCAAATATAAGAAAATACCATTTAGAGTACATGTCACCATGATTTGACAAGTACAGCGTCACGGTATATTTTAAATCATTTTTCAAACGTAGCTACTATCGGAACAGGGCGCCGCCATCATGCTCCAGGAGCGTGTGGTTGTACATCCGGTTTGATTGGCGAGATGTCTCCCAAAGCTGTATACAGCAATTCGATAGGCGACGCAGCGTAGCTCTCAGAAAAACCGACGAAACGCATACAAACACATAAAAACAGAATAATTTAATGCACTGCGTGGCTACTAGATATACTATAAGTGTTAGTAAGCAACTTTTCACATACTTCCACAGAAGGATTCCAACAGAAAAAAACAAGTTATAGATGATGACTTTGACGTGTTCGCCGGCGGCAAGATTGGCAAAAGTCTGCGGTGGTCACTTTCAAACACCGATTGCAAGCCTAATTACGAAAGTGACGAGCATAAAAATACATTGAACGTCGAAACATAATTCTTGGTTAAAGTCACAGGTCCATCTTCAGTCGATTTGTTTACATATAACTATGCACCGATGAAGTAAAATTAAACGAAATCGACCTGGAAGCTCGACATTATTGCCTTATTTGGAGGGTGAAGCGGCGCGTAGGAAATAACAAGCCGAAACCAGCTTGTTGTTGCCAAGGTGACTCGGCACTCACGAGTTCCGTCAGGTATCATTACGACCACTATATAGTCCCGCAGTTCTAGTTCAAAGTCTGCATATATACAAATATGACGTATTCAAAATTGAAATGTAATAAGAAATGTGAATGTGATAAAGTACAAATACGTGTGAATACTATGATATAATTGGGAATAATGAGTGCTTGTAATCCGCCGATTTAGTTTACGGCAAGTCGTGCCGGCGTGTTGCTACGTCTGAATACCGCAACGTCTACATCTACGAGTCTATGTTATCGACTTAGTTGCTGGTGGGGGGAATAACCTTCAAAATAATTACAAAAATAAATGTCAGCTACCGTAGCCAGTATAACGTTTTGCGAAATAGTGACGTCATCTATTAATCAACATTAGTCACAGTCCGGACCAAGCCCTGTCAATCATGTATTGTAGGCATTGTCATTGGAATGTATTAATTTAAAAGAAATAGTTAATGACAAATATTGTTGAAGTTGGACTGCTCAAATACTATAAAACGTAACCGCATTTAATTAAGTGACATTACAAGTATTTAAATCCTTAAAAATACTTGTTATACAGTCAATAGCATACAACAAAACACTATAGTCATATCTGATATAATTAGTTATTGGCATAGTAAGTAGGTTCACATCAGTCAACTAAAGTCAATCACCATGTAGGCCTGATATTAATTTATGTGTCTCAAATATTGGCTTGTAACAATGGACCCTGGATTGATGTTCCAGTTTTGAGGCGACAATTTAGCAAGCATGCTATCATACCAACTTTTTTTCCTGATATAGATTGCATGACTGCAAACACCAATGTATGCTTTTAATAACAAGGACATTGTATATAATTTATTGACTTTTGAATGTAAGCCTAAGAAGGAAAAAAGGAAATAACGTCACAGGAAAAAGCTACAAAGATTAATAAATATGTATTTTGTATTTATAAAGTTCAAATGTTAAACACATTTGAGTGCACATGCATTTTAATCATGAAAATTAAAGATAACACACATATATCCACTAAAAAAAACCGTTGAAAAAGTCACTTGTAAATCGCACTTGTGCTCCAAATGAATATTTGCAAGATTGTGTCATTTTGTTCATAATATATAACGGAAGTATCCACACAACCATAGGGCCTAATACCGAGCGCAAGCTTCGAAGGATCCAGCGAAGGATTTAGCACGCGAGATGACATTGTCCCTCGTGGTAATACAAATGTCACTTGTAGTGCTGTCACGCCATCGAACTGTAGTGTCAAAACATAAAGGAAGCCAGTGGTCGTGTCGCCAGTGCGACACTTTGTCGATGCAGTAGTTAATACTGACAATACTGTTGTTCCATTGAACATTCACCATGACCGTGGGTATGCAAAGTTGCCATCGCAGTCTAGCACGCCTTCTCCGACTGACCCTGACCATGGCAGTTCTGTCAATATAGACGCCCTTCGGATGTCCCAGTCTCACTATCACCATCTTCAGACGATTCTGTCTGCAACAGCGAGAAGAGAAACATTGAAGTGAGTGATGCAGAATATGTTGTAGCATGTGACAGCGGTATCACTGATGATGACTCAAGCGGTTCTTACACTAATGGGAAAGAGAGAAAGTTTGTCATCTGTGAGAAAAACATCATTTCACTTTTCTGCACCTGCTAAAACACCAAACTGCAATAAACCACTTATATCAAAGCCTAGCATCACAGTGACTTGATTTGCAGTGGTTGTGACCACAGAATGTGTTGATGGCCACTCGTTCATGTGGCACTCGCAACCCAAGATTGGTAACATTTATGAGAGTAACTTGTTGATACCAAGCGTCCTCTTCCTGACTGGACATCCATTCACTATGTACAATTTGGTCAACCTAATGAACCTATGTGCCTTGTCACCCCGCCAGTGCTACAACATACAGCGGGCATACATACTGCCAGAGATAGAGGACATGCCATTCAGAGGCCATCATGTCAGCTCTGGCCGGACAGAGCGTGGTCGCATCAGACGATGCAAGATATGACAATCCAGGACACAACGCTACATTTGGCATTTACTTCGTCATGGACACTGATAGCCAACTCATCATTGCTCAAGAAACTGTTCGGGTCACAGAGGTCAAGAACAGTTACTGGATGGAAGTAGAGGGCTTGAAACGCTGCTTGGACAACCTGACTGACCATGGGGTGAAGATCACCACACTTGCCACTGACAGACATCCCAGCATCAGAAAGAGAAAGAAATAATGGTTGTTGCCTGCCAAGAAAGTTGAAGTTGTCCCTTTGATAGGCGCAATTGCCAACCACCTGTGGTATTGCGCATCAGCTTGTTATGGTGATCCCCGCTTGATGAAGGTAATGTGGATCTCGCTCCTCCATCACATCAGGAATTCCATTCATGGACAGCAGGCGCAGAGTTGTACCGGAAGTGCAGTCATGCAATGTATACACAACAAGAAGTGAAAACAACACTGAAGGTACATAAGCCTTCACTGTCCAGAAAGCTATACTGGACTGTTGCCTACTGTATGATATAGAGAGCGTTATGAAGTGTGTTCACACTGGTGAACTGGAAAGCTTACATGCCCTCTTCCTCAAGTATGCACCCAAATTCAGCCGTCAAGGCATCATAGCCAGACTCCAATTGGCCACCATTGACCACAACACAAATACAAGGTAAGGCTTGTGATATCAAAATCACACTTTAGAAATCCAGCATTGCATTAGGAAATAAACTGAAATGGCTGAAAATCCCTGCCTGTACTCGATAGCAAAACAATGTTAGGAATACAGTTTCGAAAATACAATCTCACTGCACAAGAGTATGCATGCAAACAACAGATAACATAATTAAAATTGAGGACATTTGTTTATTGTTACTTGAATTGTTTAATTATATATCAATGGAATTGGAATGGTATGCTTTGGAATTGCTTATTGAAATATAAACTGATGCATATATAAATTATATATATATATGGTTCAATAATAAATATTTGAATGTATTATGGAATTGGAATTCATTGGAAGTTTAAATTGAAAAGGATGGCAGAATTCGGAACCGATTAATAAATGACATTAGCTGTTTGATTTCGAGAGAGAGAGCGAGAGCATACAAGCAAGCTGCTATAGCCAGCTATTCTTCAGATATTTCTATTGTTATACTGATTTTAGATTTATCATTTGTTCAATCAGCGGGAAATGATGAAAACAGCAGACAACAAGCTACGGTATCAGCTGCAGTATTCAAAGTCTGCTGGGTATGTAGTGAAGAAAGTGATGGTGACAAAGCTAGATGCACGAGTGGCACAAAGCTGTGAAGTGTGCTCCAAGTTGCAACATCAAGTAAGGAGGTAACTCTAGCAGAGCATGCAGGCATCGAAAAACCAGCAAAAGAGGAGGCTGTGGCAAAGCAAAGAAGTGGCTTTACGGAAAACTAGTTGTATCCGTATCAATTCGGTTTAGTGCCACCCAATTGATACGACATCCAATTTCAAATGACAATGGATTTCTATGCTTAAATAACATAGTTTGAACATCACTGGCAGAAATAGAGAAACGTTTTAGGCAAAGTGCATTCTCACTACTGTGTAGGACCTCCTAAAGTAAGGAACATCCACTTAAAAGCTTGTATCCTAGTTGTGGTATGCAATGTATTTTATTAGACACTATTCTACGTAGGGAACTTTGGGTATATGTAATTTACTGGAATAGTTTAACCAAGTCCAAACATGTTACTTATAGTGAGTTTTTTGCAACAGACTACCATTCTCAAACATCACACTGAACTGTACATGTATTTGTTCATATGACTCACTGTACACTTTTAATGTGGCTTCTAGGACGTGTGTCACAAAAAATGATAAGGGCCATTACCATTAAAACTGGACTGTTACCATCAAGTTTAGTAATAGTAAAGTGCCATCTTACAACAAAATTTTTTTTTTTTTTTAATCTATGTTTTAGCCAGTATTATTAAAGTGTACTACAAACTAATGAAGCAGCAAAGGATTCAGCTATACGTTTTTATATATATTCATACTTCATTGTTAGTATTACATTTGACATTATCACAAAACAACATCTCAAAAAGTACTTAATAATAATAAGAACATTATAGTGCCATAAATCTAGATAAATCCATTTGGAGGCACTTGATAGCTTTTTAAACCAGTACTACAAGTTTTGAATCTGTATCTTGAATAATAATACTTGTTTTCTTGACACATGGCCCTAGTGTTGAAAGATGAAACCCACAATTATGTAAAACTGGAACTGTAATGGAATATTTTATATGTAATAATTTTTGTATCACAATATTTGATCATAATGATGACCCATATAATCAATAAACGTGTTACTTATTGATGTACTATATGTGCACAGGACTGACACAGACCCAAATTGTAATACAGTTAGATTAAAATGTGTCACAGTGTGAAGTGAATAAACTGAAAGAAACATTGAAAACTGGTGTGTGAATTTGACTAATGCATTGGCACAGTCTGCCATGTAGTCTTATTTATTTGTGAATTGTTTCTCCATATGAATAAACTGTTGATATATTTCATGTTGGCTTCAGTATTACAAATCGAATTATGAATAGGGACATGCAAGACACTACAGATCACATTGTTGTTGCCAAAAATGGGATAAGAAGGCACCGAATAATTCATTCTTCCTTTTGGTCAATCTAATCTTACTTATCCATGGTTTTTATTTTCACTGTACACTCACCTGTATAGTGCAATGTCCATAGCTTAAATTTTCATAAACCCCATTCACTTCTGGATACAGTGCAGGCTGGTATAACACGTCTGTTGCCTTTTCCAAGTCTCTCCCTTGACCACAACGTGAAGTGACGATAGGCGGCTAATCGAATCAATCGATATGTTCTGAAAGTTCATTTATTTGCATTAGTTGATAATAAACAACCGGTATCTTCTAATTATTGTTATACTGGCAAAACTGTGTGTTTTATCAATATCACATAATGAATTCAATGAATTGGTTCATTTGTTTGTGAAGGGCTGTAATAATTATGATTGTAAGACTACATTTCATGATGTGGTCTTGATAACACACACACATAATATACATAACATTTTTATTATATTAAAAACTCCACTTAAATATTTTTGTATCAATAGTGCATTGCACAATGTTCTGATTATGCATCTATTAATGCATGGTAGTGTGCAATTTGTCATTTTTATATAAATTAAGCAAGTTGCTTGAACACTTTTAAATAGGGAATTAAACAACTGTATAAAAAGGATGCACACATCCTGTCAAGAATAAAAGTAAGTTTATTAAGAAAATGATCAAAAATTGTTTGATGAAAATCATAGACATAGTATTTTATGAAGATTGAGTGAACCTGAACATCTGAGGTGGGAACAAGTATAATTACTCTATTTAAGTTTGAAATAGTTATTGCTAGAATAATTATTTGATACCTGTTGAACTACGTAGTACTTACCTACTAGCTATTGGTCGAATCAACGAGTCTGCACGCAAATCGTACAATGACAACAGACCGACTTCCAAGTTCCAACACCGCCCTGTTGGTGCAAACCGTTTCGAAGTCGTCACTCATAATCGGTAATGACACTAAATCTAATGCAGGCATCTGCAAGGTCTGTCATACGCCACGGTGCTGTACGGCAGCTATATCCCTACAGCACAGCAACTCGATGTGCGTCGACATTGTCATTGGGACGCAGTGTCCACACAAACACCATGCGACATTATTAAGTCGCGTAACGTCTTCGTCGTCGATAGACCAACTGTCACTGTCCGACTCCCACAACTGAACCTGACCCGGGGCCGGACATTATCGGACCGTGGTCGTGGATCGCACACTGTCACTGGATGAAACCCGTATGGCACAGGCCCTTTGTGTGTGTCAACCGTATCAACCGTAATTTCCGAGTGACAAGTCGAACTAGAGTCTTCATCTGTCGTATCGATTTTCTCCCCAAGTGATACGGAAGTTTTAAAAATCACTTTTAATAACTCGTCTCTAGCAGAATCCTTCGACGTTTTTGTCAACAAAATAAAAATAGTCCCGGTATGCGCGCGCATCTAATATTCTGAACTTTGCTTTGAAAACCCCGCCCCCTTCTGGCAGCTAAAATCTTCGTTCGGGAAGTGCGACTTTAACAACGATTTCATTGGTTATAAATCATTGCCATTTAATTTCACCTTTTTATTTCGAACGCGTATACAAGTTATTTGTTGACATGTGGAACGCCTATCGTGTATAATAGGGCACCATATCTTTGTTTTCGCACAGAAATGTCTACTAATGAAGTAAACCGAAAAACCCCGAAATTTAACATTGATTAGATAGGAGTGAATCAAACCACTCGCTTGGAACAAAGATGGCGATACGCAGTGCTCTATAGCGACGATTTAGGCATCGAACTGTCACAAGCACGCTTTGTATGAATTCGACATCTTTTTATTACGGGGCGAATACAAGGAGGAACGTCATTGGTTAATAAAACGACAATCATGATAGAACGTAATAGGCATAGCGTCATGATACTACATAGCACAATTGCAGTGTGTCACATCTCCCTTTCGTCGAAGTAATTGATATGGTTATATAGAGTCACGAATACTAACTGCTAAAAACACTAACAACGCAATTAACGCAAAAAACAGGTGACCAGCCTCATTGGAGTAGACTGTCCTCAGCTGGTCTGGCATATTCAGCCGACGTAATCACTCAACCACCCTGGGCGGTTTGCGTTGCGGTTGCTACGTCGCAAAGGAGCCACGGCTTCGGGGACAGCCTGATGATGAGGCCTTCCTTGTGCCTCCGGCTCGTCGATCGCGATCGGCGGTGTTGGGAGCGGCGGTTTCTCCTTCGTCTTCAGGAGGTCGCGCCGGTTTCGTCGGTATGCCTGCGCGTTTTCGTTTGTCACCGTATATGAGCGAGGAGTATTCTCGACTCGGCTCACGACGGCTCGCTCCCATGTTGCACCGGAGCGAATGCGTACGGCATCGCCTTCACGCAGTGGAGGTAGCGTACGCACGCCACGGTCATAGTGGTTGGCGTACGTCGCCTGGCGTTGTAGTAGTTGAGAAGTTGCGCTGACTACCCGTGGACGCAACGCCGACTTCGAATCAGGCAACTTCGTCCTCAACGTACGGCTCATCAACATCTCAGCTGGCGATAACGTCATGCCAGACACCGGCGTGTTTCGATACTCTAAGAGCGCAATGTATGGGTCACGGTGATCGAAATTCGCCTTCTGCAACATACGCTTCAGTGTTTGAACGAAACGCTCGCTCTCACCGTTTGACTGTGGGTACCGCGGACTGGATGTTGTTCCTTCAACTCCCCACTCGGACAGGAACGCCTTGAAGGTGGCACTGTTAAATGGCATGTTGTCACTGATGATTTCGCAAGGTATGCCGTGCCTCGCGAACACCGACTTGCAGTGCACAACCAAACTGCTGGCCGTCTTACTGTCGAGCTTGCATAGTTCAGGGTACTTGGAATAATAATCCACAATCACTAAGTAGTCATGGTTGTTGTATGTCATGACGTCCATACCAACTTTCTCCCATGGTAGACTGGGGATGGGATGAGGCTTCAGCGGCTCACGCTGTTGCCTTGGTCTGTACCTCAGACACGCTTGGCACTTCGACACGACTTCCTCTATGTCGGTGCTCATGCCCGGCCAATACAAGCACATGCGCGCTCTGGCCTTGCACTTCTCAGCACCGAGATGACTTTCGTGGATGACTTTCAACATTTGTTGTCTCAGAGATGCTGGCACCACTATCTTGTCGGCTAAGAACATGATGCCTTCAGCCTCGTGCAGCTCGTCTCGCTGGTGCCAGTACTGTTGGATGATGATCGGCGCATCTCGTCTATACTCAGGCCAACCATGCCTGATCTGTTGTCTCAGGATCGACATCGTCTCATCGGCTGCGGTCGCTGTCTGTATCTGCTCTCTTCGTACAGCACTCATCGGGATGTTTTCCACCAGTGTATGCACCATGACTTCCATTTCGGCATGTAGATCGTTCGTTTCTTCCTGTTTAGGATTGTACGCTCGCGACAGCGTGTCAGCGAGGTACATGAGACGACCCGGCACGTACTTCACATTGATTTCGTATCGTTGCAGGCGTATCATCATACGCTGGATGCGAGGTGATACCCGTGCGATCGGCTTCTTCAAAATTGCTTCCAGAGGTCGATGATCTGTCTCGACCTCCACCACCTTTCCGTAGATGTATTGGTGATATTTTTCGCACGCGTAGATTATACTCAAAAATTCTTTCTCAATCTGAGCGTAGTTGCACTCAGCGGATGTCATTGCCCGTGATGAGTATGCCACTGGCTGCCGCTCTTGGATCAATGCAGCGCCAAGGCCTCGTTGCGATGCGTCACTCTGTATTTTGACGGGCTTCGTGACATCATAATATCGCAGCACTGGTTCACTGGTCAATATTGTTTTGAGTCTCTCGATGGCTGCGTCATGTTCCGGATGCCACGCCCACTCGACGTCCGTTGCCAATAACGATCGGAGTGGCGCTGTAATGTCAGACTCGTTCCGGATGAATTTCGACAGGAATTTCACCATTCCAAGGAACCGTCTCAGTGAAGTCTTGTCTTCAGGTCGAGGCATCTCAAATATGGCTTTCACTTTGTCGATGTCGGGTTTGAAACCATCTGGCGTCTGGATGTGACCCATGTACTTCACCTGGTTTACCTTGTATTGTATCTTCGATTTGTTGAATGTCACGTGACTTGCCTGCGCACGTTCCATTACCAGTCGGATGATCGCGTCGTGCTCTTCGTTGTCGACAGCTGCGATAATCATGTCATCGCCGATAATATGCACATTGTGGATGTCACCAAACGTCTCCATGTTCCGCTTCTGCATGACTTCGCTGGCTGAGCATATGCCAAACGGCATTCTTAGGAAGCGCATTCTACCCCACGGTGTGTTGAACGCTGTGAGATATGATGATTCGTCACTCAAACGCACTTGCCAAAACCCATCCTTGAGGTCAAGCACAGTGAATATCTTCTTCCCAGCCAGTTTGGCCTGGACGTCAGCGACTGTTGGCATTTCATAATGCTCTCTCTTGATGGCTGTATTGAGAGGCTTCGGATCTAAGCACACTCGCATCGACCCGTTTTTCTTCTCCGTTATAACGAGGTTGCTGACCCAATCCGTAGGACGATCGACGTCATCGACAATTTCTCTCTGCTTCAAGTCATCAAGTGTCTGTTTCAGTTTATCGTGACGTGTGTATGGGATTCTGCGTTGCGGCTGGATGCACGGCCTGACTTCACTCGATGTCTCGATGTGATATTCTTTGGCAAACATGCCTGTGCCGTTGAACACTGCTGGGTATTCGCTTAGCAGATCTTCTTTGGTGAGCTTGCCCTTCTCATTCGTCTTCAATTCATCGATGTTGTGGCGGGACACCAGCTTCAAGCGTTCGCATGCGTCGTGTCCAAGTATTGCTGACTTGATATCGTCGACGATGTAGAATGAAACCGCCTGTCGTTCATCACCGCTCGTGTGGGTTAGCACGACTGTACCCATAGGCAGTACCTTGGAGTTTCGTCGCTGGCATTGACTGCAGACTTTTCCAAACGCGGGACATTTCTTTGCTTCGTGCGTTCGCCCACAGTACTTGCAATCGCGTATCAGTTTGGTGCTCTCTTTAGCTTTATATTTGTCAGCTTGTCGGCGTTTGATGACGTGAACTTCAGTGCTTGTTTCAGGGTTGCCACTCGTTGACATCGTTTGTAACTGTGCCTTGCTAACTTCGGAAGCTCTGCATATGGACAGTGCCTTACCAAGAGTTAGGTCAGTTTCCCTGAGTAATCGTTCTTTTATGCGTTCGTCACGCACGCCGAACACCATTTTGTCTCTAAGCAACATCTCCTGTTGATCTCCAAAATCGCAAGTCGACGCACGAGTGCGCAAATCAGTGACCCACTGATCAATGCTCTCGCCCTCTTTCTGGTCTCTGCTCCAGAATTTGTATCGCTCGTAGACGCTATTCTCGCGTGGAATGCAATAGTCGTCGAATTTTCGTAACACAACTTCAATGTCAGTTTTGTCTTCATCTGTACCATACGTGAACGTTTCATGAATTTCAACCGCGTCGAACCCCATGCTGTGCAGTAGAATTGCGACTTGCGTAACGGCTGCTTTATCGCTCAGTTCCGCAGCTTGTCGGTACACATTGAAATTTGCTTTCCATCTTCGCCAAGTTACCGCTAGATTGGCCGCGTCAAAACGCATAGTATCGGGCCTTCGTAGCGATTCCATAGTTATAGACTAGTGCGGCATTTGTGCGCAAAAGTACAACTTACTTGAGTAGGCGTAGTTGTTTATACTTCTGACACCATGTCACAAGCACGCTTTGTATGAATTCGACATCTTTTTATTACGGGGCGAATACAAGGAGGAACGTCATTGGTTAATAAAACGACAATCATGATAGAACGTAACAGGCATAGCGTCATGATACTACATAGCACAATTGCAGTGTGTCACACGAACAAAATCGTTTTTTTAGTTTGTCTTATAAATGAGTACGTTTCTGTTAACATTAATGTATACTTATATAGTATATATTTAAATATGTAGCATGAAACAGCTGCATTTCATTTCCCCTTTAATTATTTCAAGCCACAAATTGTCCAACCTAGGATTATGACAGCGTTAAGTCAAATCGTTCGTGGACGTACACGTCTTTCTTAATATAAACATCAACTCCGCCTTTATTGTTATCTAATGGTCCATGGTAGTAGAAATTATATTCTTTGAATATATTCACACATCTATCTTGGTTATTCATCCCTGCCTCAGTGATCGCAATTACATCCAATTTTATATTAATTGAGTCAATATGTGCTTTGAGTAGATTATAGTTTTTTGAAAGAGCTTTGTAAGTTTATATGGATAACAGTTATTAGTCCTTCTGTTATGTGTATTGACTCGTTTAATTCGGTCAAATCAGAATATTTGCAGTTTAGAGATTTTGTCACTTCTTCAGATAATCCTTTATCAAGGCAAAGCTGCAAGTTATGTGTTTTTAAGAGTTAAAAAAATGTGGTTCTTGGGAGTTGGTATTCCGTAGTTAATTGGAGATTGGTCAACGTGCAAAATGGTAAAAAATTCGCAATTTCCTTATTTTCACCCATCACTGTTGTTTTTTCTCATATTAGTTAAAATACATTCTCTCAGCTTTGCTAGAATACATACTAGTAACCCTGAATGCAACACATGTAGTACAATCATGTAACCTTTCATCGAAAACAATGTCTCAATAGTTGGAGTAACAAATACACAAACAAAAAGTCAGATGACCACCACAGTCAGGGCATGTCGACAGTCGAGGCGCCCAAGAGTAAATTGATTGTTATAATGTAGTGCGCCAGCAGAGGTGTCTGTCACCTATATGTGACTAGTCCACAGGCACAACGACGCCGTCTATTATCAGCTTGCCTCTGCGGAAACCCGCACGCTTCCCCTCCGCGAAGGCTCGTTGCATCTGCGCACGTGCACGTTTCTTTGTTTCGTAGTCCGCCTTCGTCATATCTTCTAGTATGTACACTCCAGCACACGCGGTCGTTCTGTTTACGTGGGTCTTGGCGGACAATAGGATCGCGTTTCTAAGTTGCCTCGTAACAATTGACGTGATGATGAGTCTGCCTGTAGAACTGTTGTTGGAGATACGGCCGAGTATGTGGCAGTGTTCTACACTCTCAATAGCTTGTTCAAGTGTGACGATGCCACCAAAGTTGTGTTTGAGGAGTACATCCTTGGCTAGGGTTTTCTTGACATCCTCACCTTTGGATTCCTCGACCCCAAACACTCACGACTTCTTCTTTCCATTGAGTTAATTCTCTCCTCATAAATAGTCATCCTCGTCCTCGATTCCATTTTTATAACATTATACAATGTTCTTCCCTTATTGTTCTCATTCCCCAAGCTCACCAGAACGCTCCAACTGCAGCACCCAAAATAAAACTGCACGTCACAACACACACCCTTGATCTGCAAAATACACCCAACTACCCCCTAGATTCACACCTGATTATAATGTCTAACAAATTATCATTCTCCACTTGGGTTCTAAGGCAACTGAAATGTGTTGTCAATGCGTTATTTGTTGGAAATCCCAAATCCAAACTGTGTACCAAACGTTATCCCCTGCCCTCTTTATTGGATGTACAATGAAGGAGAACTCTTGCCTGCTTGGTGTGTAGCTTTCATCAGCCTTGTAGTCAGCATACAGAAATATGTCTGTTATGGTCGTCTTTCTGCGGAACTGGATGTTAATGAGATGAGGTTGAGGGCCATCAGACTGCCAGTAGGTGTCTAAGGAGCCATCTATCAACTGGTCGACACCAAAGCCTGTAAAGAAGGTGAAGGTAAGTTCTTATATAGCGCAGTACCCGATCATTAGGATTGCTTAAACCATTTTACACTTTACTCCTTGGTAGACCTCTTCAATCGAGCACCATCTCAACTTCTTTGCGAAGCATTCAGCTGTGCTGAAATTAATGTGCAAAAACTATTTGCATTACATTACACCTTCCCACAATTACCACCTTCGTGAATTACATGAATTACTTGATTTTGACTAATGATTTGTTTTGATCTGTTTGCTCTATAATGTGTTTAAACCCACATGCAATAAATATTAAATGAAATTACTGCCGAATATTAAAAAAATCTCAGATTTCATTAGACATAGAAGACTCCGGTAACTTGGGCATGTGTGTGTCGTCTACCAAACGAAAATCCTCTGATCGTAGCTTTCATACAAGCTTTTTGTGTATTAGAAGATTTGTTTTGTGAAGCGCAGTATTCTGTCCTAATAACCTCTGTATGCGCTTTACATTTTATTCCTGGCGCACCTATTTCTTCTTACACCTTTATGATAATTAATTATTACTTTGATGACATAAATATCAAATAAATTTGAGAGCGGGCGGACAAGGACGTGTTATGCAACGAGGCCATAGAATATTGTGTTTCCTGTAAACTGTTAAGGATGAAAGCACATTTACGTCCTAAAATATGAAAGTCTTTATTGGTGATTTATGCATTATAACATCGCAATATTTTGTATATTAATAACATCGTAATTGTTAACTCTAACCATTGCATACTGCCGGACATGACATCGGAAGACGGGGGAATGTACACATTTTTAATCCCGTCAAGCGGACTCTTTGAAGAAGAAACATTGTAGCTTATAGTTAATTTATTTAGTCATATAATTACATGTAAATATGTTCAAACTGTGCAACACGTGTGTTATATGTGGTTTATTTTATATTATTTTACATTATTTGGTTTGCACTACTGATTATAAAACTATTGAAAACACTTAATACAGTAAGGTCACTGAATGTTTTATGTATTGTGTGTTATGTTTTACATCAAGCAAATATGATTTATACAATAGAAGTCTAGCTGTTCTTAAGAATACAATGTGTTCTATTAAAATGTACTTTAGAGAGAACTCTTTTTTCATACCCCACAAGGGGTCGTAGGGAAATAAAACTCTTTGTCATTGTCAATCTCCATCAGCGTATCTTCCCCTCCAACTCCTTTCTCATCTCCTTCCTCTCTCATTCCCTCCAGTCCCCTCCCCCCTCTCCCTTTCCGTCTCTCTCCCCACTCTACCCCTCCATCCTTCTCTTCCCCGTCGCTCTCCATTTTTCCGCAGTCTGTCTGTCTCATTGTAAATCCCTCATTCCCTCCTCTACTTCTTTACGTACCTCTCGTCATTTTCTCCCTCTCACCCTCTCACTCTATTGTTCTCTCCAGGACTCCATACTTGATTAATGTATTCAAAGTTGTAAAAAAACACTTTTCATCCATGTGATCGAAAGTTCGTCGGATTATCCCCATAATCGAATTGGCTTTATTAATTTTTGTGTGACATATATGCCTCAAAAGTAAGCGATTGATCGAAAGTGACTCCAATAACTTTCACATTGTCCGTACTTGTAAGTGTTGTATGATTGCTTCCCAGTGAATAGCCTTTATTCCTTGTCAACAATGACCCAATTCTCATATGGATACATTTTTCTGGATAGAATTTCAAAAATGATATCTGTCCAGCGTTCGACAGAGATAAGATTTTAATACAGTTTTGTGCAGTAATCTTTGGTATAAATTGGATTAAAAAGCATCAGATCATCCGCAAACAAGAACATCAGGTAAATAATTTGTGAATATTACAAAAAGAAGAAGGCCAATCACTGATCCTTGTGGTATTCGACTCTGTATAGCCACAGAGTACTTGGAGCAGTCAGCCGCACATTCTACAACAAGCAAATAAACATCAGTTGAGCAGTCACAGCAAGGAACAGTAGATGACACAGTCTCTCAAGACATACATCAGCTATAAAGACGGAGAGAGAGGGTGACACAGAGAAAGGAGACAAAGAGAGAGGGAGAACGAGGCAGAGAGAGAGGAAGAGGGAGGCAGAAGGAAGGAGAGAGAGACAGAGGGGGAGAGAGAGAGAGAGACAGAACAGGAGAGAAGAGAGAGGGGGGAGAGAAGGGATGGAGAATGATGGAGAGGAAGAGAGAGAGACATACATAACATTCACATATTGCAGACATTTCATGACCATCTTTCTGGTAGATGTTTAATGATCATTTTACCTTAAAATCTGTAGACTAAATCTTCTTGTCTTATCGGAAGCATCTCCTATGTTGACTTCCACAAAAAACAAATTGTAGGGTGGAACAAAAACTCCATAGCTGATGTGACAAACAACTTTTTATGTCATCATGATAAAATCTGGGCCATTGTTTTGTAGGACAAAGGAAAAACAACAAATTATCTGTTTCCATTAGATAGGGTTATGATGCATGGAGATCTTATTTGATATATTGTTATATGAAAATAAACTATAATTGAGACCTGCATCATAAAATGTACTTAACGTTTTGCATATGGCTTTTCTGTTGTAGGATAACAAGGCGATGGGATTTGTGGGCAAACACATGTTGTTTGATGTCAAACTGCAAAAAGTAGTGTCTACGCATGGGTTTGATGTCGAACTGCAGAAAGGAGTGTCTACGCATGGGCTTGATGTCGAACTGCAGAAAGGAGTGTCTACGCATGGGTTTGATGTCGAACTGCAGAAAGGAGTGTCTACGCATGGGTTTGATGTCGAACTGCAGAAATGAGTGTCTACGCATGGGTTTGATGTCGAACTGCAGAAAGGAGTGTCTACGCATGGGTTTGATGTCGAACTGCAGAAAGGAGTGTCTACGCATGGGCTTGATGTCGAACTGCAGAAAGGAGTGTCTACGCATGGGTTTGATGTCGAACTGCAGAAAGGAGTGTCTACGCATGGGTTTGATGTCGAACTGCAGAAAGGAGTGTCTACGCATGGGTTTGATGTCGAACTGCAGAAAGGAGTGTCTATGCATGGGTTTGATGTCGAACTGCAGAAAGGAGTGTCTACGCATGGGTTTGATGTCGAACTGCAGAAAGGAGTGTCTACGCATGGGTTTGATGTCGAACTGCAGAAAGGAGTGTCTACGCATGGGTTTGATGTCGAACTGCAGAAAGGAGTGTCTATGCATGGGCTTGATGTCGAACTGCAGAAAGGAGTGTCTATGCATGGGTTTGATGTCGAACTGCAGAAAGGAGTGTCTACGCATGGGTTTGATGTCGAACTGCAGAAAGGAGTGTCTACGCATGGGTTTGATGTCGAACTGCAGAAAGGAGTGTCTACGCATGGGTTTGATGTCGAACTGCAGAAAGGAGTGTCTACGCATGGGTTTGATGTCGAACTGCAGAAAGGAGTGTCTACGCATGGGTTTGATGTCGAACTACAGAAAGGAGTGTCTACGCATGGGTTTGATGTCGAACTGCAGAAAGGAGTGTCTACGCATGGGTTTGATGTCGAACTGCAGAAAGGAGTGTCTATGCATGGGTTTGATGTCGAACTGCAGAAAGGAGTGTCTACGCATGGGTTTGATGTCGAACTGCAGAAAGGGGTGTCTACGCATGGGTTTGCAGGCTATGGTACTGCAACATTTGGACTGGCAGACTTTGACAATCTTCTCATTGAAGATGCAACAATAGTTGCACAGATTTTACCATAATATTACATGATAAGTTCTTGTATAATACATTGTCCAGTTCGTAGGACGGTTCAAAGCATTTACACTTTACTCCCGGACAGACCTGTTCAATCAAACACCATCTCAACTGCTTTAGAAAGTATTCAGCTATGCTGCAATTAATGTGTGAAGATTATCTGTACACAAATACCCACCACTGTTTGTAGCTAGGTACTCATTCATACAGCTGAGCGAACTGGACATAGCAGCACCGGATTCGAACTTGGGTATTTCAAAATCTGCTACATTAGGTAGTGATTGATCGACCATATGTTCAGGCTATGTCATATTTGAACGTATATTCTAACAAATCAATCAACAAAAAGTTTATATTTGTATGTATTCAAAGTTATCTATATAAGGCAATACAGATCTTAATAGGCCATGATAACGATAATCCTACTACTTTGCCAAAATATTTAAATAATTTATGCTTTCACAAATGCTCTAGATGTCATTATAAATGTAAAATAATGATAATATAGTCGTTTCACAGTTAAGAATCAAAGTTACACACTATCTAGTTCTAGTTGTTTCCATCACTAGGCAACATTCTATTAACTGACCAACCGGGGTAGTCTGTATTATTGTGGTTAAAATATAATGGTCTTATGAGATCTCATTTAACTAGTCAGCCTTTTTCAGAACATTATCACCAAATCAACCTTTATATGCTGGCACTGAGAGTGGTCACTGCCAGGGTGCTTGTCGTCCTCAGTGGTTGTTTTACGTCCCAAATTGAGATGGGACTCGAACTCGGAGCGCTGGCATGCCAGGCGGATGTGCTAACCACTACACTAGCCGCACTCCCATCAACCGACTGTGTTGACCATCAACCATTGTAACCATGCTAGGATTTAGGTGGACAAGTTAGTTAAGTTGGGTGGGCAGTCATGCCTAAACAGAAACCCTTGTCATTTGTAGCCATTTCCAAATATATAATATATACACATTGATTTACCACTGCCAAATTAATTATAACATTTATAAAATAAAAAGGCAAAATTAGATGAATTCTTCTAGGTGCTGAGACCCACATATTTTTTATTGTAAATGTATATTTTTGTATGTTCTTTCTCTCTCGCCTCTTTTCCAATCTCATATAGCAGGCATGGGCTAATTTCAATTGAACATTAATTTAATTACAGGTAATCAACTTTTCTGTAAGAGGTTAATTTAATTTAACAATTCTTGATTATAACTGTTTTATTGGGGTATATATGTGGCAATTGTCCATGGGCTGCTGTCAGTAGTTAGAACTAGCTTTAATGATCATAGTGCACACTAAGCACAGCTAGTTAGCCAACCTATATCAAAGAAAGCTACCGGGTACTAACTAGGTCGAGGCAATTGTTTATTTTTTAATGTCCAGCTATTGTTAGTCAGTGATTGAGCCAAGTGAAATGTGAAAGTATTAGTGATTGAGATTATGTAAGAGTACTGATTGGATTAGCTTTTATGGCTTACAAGAGTATGCAATACAACATGTATCTGGTGTTTTCTGGACATAATTTCACATGACAAAATCCCAGTGAATAAATGTGAACAAAATCTGGCAATTCAGTATTTGACTTAAATTTTTAAAATGTCCTTTCAAGTTTTATACATATGTAATGTAATTGTTTCATTAGCGATGATGCAGATGGTCCAACCAGTTTCTGCTGAGTGTGAATCGAATTGGTTTTCCAAAAAAAAAAATCTATACTTTTTGCACATGGAATCATTCTAATTCAGTACCTGTTATTTAATTAAATGGCTTCCAATGCCATCCATATAATATTTTAGCATACTTCCTTTTCTACAAGTGCCATTTAACTGACATATCGTATGAAAATATCCAGCAAAATATAAAAAGACAACACAAACTTGTAGGTAGAAGAAATTGAATTTAATAATTGAAACCATCAACTGATTGTAACAACCATCAACCAATACAGTCAATCATCACCTGGCAGTGTCAACCATTAACTGTTTGTGTCAACCATCAACTGGCAGTGTCAACCATCATCCAGTGGTGTCAACCATCATCCAGTGGTGTCAACCATCAACCAGCAATGTCAACCATCAGTGACATTTCTTCAGTTTCTTCCTCCCCTCGCTCGAGTTGATGTCTGCAGTGACGTCTCCATCACTTGTCTTTGTTGCTGTCCGCTTGCAACTGACAAACACAAATCAAATAGTAAAACATTTGTACACAAAGTTATTTCAAACATAAATATTACACTGCACACATTCCAGCTGATTAGTAAATAATAGAAGACCATCTTCTATAACAAGAATATTAACACTTCCAGTGTTCTGCTTGATGTGTTGATAATAGTAATAATATTTATTTTATATAGTGCCACATCCAATATAGTTCACAGCGCTTTAATTCCATACCACCAAAATGTACCGTAAGGTCTGAACTACCACGACCCGCCACAAATAATATTTCCTTCACTCTTTACTGCCTTTCCTCAACTGAAAGTCTGAAGTTCTATCGCTCTGTTATTCATCTAGTCCTAATATTCATTTTTTGCTGAATCCTTTGGTTTTGCTGTGCTGCTTAGCACAAATTTCAAGCATATAGGTGGAAAAGAAGTAATGTTAATATTATTAACTATTATTTAACATTTACTTATTATTATTATGTTACCATGTCCACACAAAACATACAATTGTCTCTTGGTCGTCTTGTTGTTTCGATTGGGGCAGTCTCTTCGTTGATGGCTCAAGTCTCCACACACATGGCAACCTGCAAGAACCAGGCATCAAACAGCTTCAGGTACTTAGCCAGAAATAATTGCTCTCAAAATTCAACCAGTCTTATCAGTTGCAATCACCCTTCTTAGCCAGTCATATGCCAGTCTTGAAGACAGGCAGACAGGTCTCTGGCTAAGCCCCTGAGCAGCTTCCACACAGAATACTAAAACTAGATAAAGTAAGAGTAAAGGTAAATTCTTATATAGCGTGGTACCCAGTCCTTAGTAGTGCTCAGAACACTTTACACTTTACTCCCTGACAGACCTGTTTATTGGATGTTTAGAACGCCATCTCGATTTCTCTGGGAAGCATTCAGAGATGATCAAAGGATATTCGCTTAAAAAGAACCTTTAAAATCACTGTTTTGGCTTTTACTGTGTTAAGCACCTACGTATATAAGGAACATTAGTTATACGAAACAGTATAACCAAGCCCAAACAGGTTCATTACGGCAACAACTAGTTCAATTTATTGAACAGCAAAACCACGCAACTGAATGACAAACCGGTCAGTGGTGTTTTTACATTTCCCAAAAAATGTTTTGAATGTTTTCCCTGAGCTTACAGTAAATCAATCAAGGTGAACAACAGACAGTTGAGACGTCATATGCATTACACAAATAAAAACGTTGTTTATCAAATCTGTTTGGGCAAGATATTACTATACTATTATATTACTATACAAAGAATCAGCCATAGACAGATAATGACTATGCAGTTGAATATCTGATTCTAATTACAGGTCTGCTAACAAAAACATTAGAATTTGAGGTCATACCTGTGACCTTGACATCACCGCATTTGTAGTCCACCAGGTGGCACTGGTTGCAATGTTCACAGTGGACATGTGATGGCTTGACACATTATTGTACTGTCTTCCGTCCTGCAGAGACAGAGGGAGGCTTAAGTGAGACCATTAGATGTGTCATTTGTCAGGACCAAGAATATTACGTGTCATCTGTCATGACCAAACAAATGACACTATACATTGCAAATAATCAGTGAGTAATAATTACTGATCTCATTATCCCCTAAACAAGATATGTCCTTAGTTTATGCTTTTTATTTTAGTTGTGTGTTCAATAATTTATGGTAACACAATTAAAAATTTCTCAAATTTGTAAGGTTTCTGAAACAACCTTTTAAGAATTGTCCAATTGGATATAATAAAATTATTAGCAAAAATGGCCATCCTCCAGATGGCGCTACATGCAGACTCTGTATGTAATAATAAAGTACAGGAAATTAGTCCTTTTAATATGGTCAGTCAACAGCACTTTCAACATTCAGGTCATTTCACCCACTCTCGCATGTGACCTTAATAATGACGTGCCACTGTTTATATAGTGTACTTATAAACATATCTATCTTCGTGTTTGTCACACGCTACAGTGAACCAGGTCGAACAGGCTTATTCTGCACCGAGCCAAAAATAACTGTCTAAGTGATATGCCATCAATTTTTTGATTTGGGCAGAAGTGCCCAGTTTATAATCCTTGCACTGTCATCTTTCACTGTCCAGTTTACTTTCCTTGAAGGATAATCCCAAAGTAATCAAATGACATCATTTTTTTAAACATTGCTTTCTTAAAGTATGTTTCAATTTTATCAAAAATAAAAAAAATACTGAAGACATCAAAAAATGAGGTGTCATTTTATGTACAAAACTCCACGTCATAATTCTGCTGTGACAGGTGACACATGTACAGATGTAGAGAGACATACCTTAGACGTGCGGCATCACACTTATTGCAGTGGTCAGTATCTGTTGGCAGGAAACACTGGCACTTGGCACAAAACCTGCAATGATTAAAATTAATTAATTATACCCAAAAGCAATATATTTTCGAACTACTGTACATATAATCGAATTATTATTATGTTTAGCCGAAAATGCATTCCATGTCAATAGTCTACCTACCTGCTCAGTCAACAGCAGTTTCAACTGCATGCCATTCTTTGTGTATGTATCAATTTGACATATTTGAGTGCTACCATTATGTAGGACCCATCTTTCCAAAATGAGACGCTTCTCTTGAAACATTGTTTTTATTGTATATTTCAATAGAGCACATTGAGAGGGAAAAATGCACACATCAATGTTACCTATATTCAAACTACTTTCAGAGATACAGCAATTTGAATGTTGAGAATGCTGAAAGTCTGGTTTCGAGAATAAAAGCTTTCTAAAATTTTTACTCAGCTGTGGTTTGATATACTATCAGCTGTGGTGTTGACAATTTTAACTTTGATTTTAACTGTATCAAGTGTGGTTTTTCACTTTTTCAGCTGTGATTTTCACACTATCGACTGTATTTTAAAACATTGCCAGCAATTAAAACAAAAATTTACAGGTGTCACAAAACATCAAAATAAACACACATGTGTAACATTTATAAAATCATACATGAAAGACTAGTCTATTTCAAATCATTTCACGATGGAAACTCATAAAAAAAATGGTCCAATATTGTCTTTTAGCTAGTAGTCTAAAGAGCATCATTTTGGAATGATGGGTCACATATTGCTGATCCGTACAAACCTACACAAGGAAGACTTTTTTTTAAACTTAAACCCTTCTTAAGTACATACACCTGTACCCCTCTTCCCGGGGGAGTTTGATGGAGGCGGAAGGAAGGTTTGTGAAGAGCCGTACAGGGAAACCGTGCTTCGCTCCCCAACTCCCTTTCTGGTACAGCACGTGGTTGTCACAATCAACATGAAAGAGATAGAGGCTGAGTGTAAAAAATCAAGCACAATACTATGAGCTTGTAGGTCGATTCGACCCCGAATTATATTATTAACACATATTATATTCATTTTGAGAGTATGGTAAGATTCTGAGAGGCATCATTAAAATGTTTTTCAAAAATATTATTGTAAAATTTTTTATAACATTACTTTTTAACCAGACGTCTGAATCAATAATGGCAGTCAACAGAGCCCTTAAAAGCAGTGAGCTGCACAGTGCTCAGGCAGAGTAACTGTAAAACCTGGACAGATAGTCCTGGACACAACTCACACAAAGCCTTGGACATAGAGTCATGGACATAGAGATCTGGATATATAGAGCCTTGCAATGGCCAGTTCCATGAAATGCACCCAATTTAGGCAGAAAAGTTACACCCAATTCTATAGACGTGCCTAGCTGGGCAGATCCTTATGGCATGGCAGCCACCTAGACATCATCCAACTAAGTGCTTCTGGCACGATTAACCGATAAGCGAGTGACTGCATTTTTAGGAAATTTTTTCCCACAACTCACTTCAATTCATATGGCGAAAATGAAAAAGCGTAAGAATAAATCAATCTTATGAAACGATACCTTTCAAACAGCTGAATGTTGTTGTATGTATCCAGGGGATTTAAATGATCTCTAAACACTCAAGTTTTCTGCGCCAATATAAATCATGAACGATTGCTGCCTTTTGTAGATTGAGCAACATGACACCTAGCTAGAGTTGGGGCTATTTGGGGTAGTTTCAGGAGTTGCCCCCTAATTTGGGGACGATCTCAGCTGGGTACGTGTCATGTAACTGTCCCTAGCGGCTAGGTACCACCTAGGAGCTAATGACCCTAAGTTGGACTTAGGTGTGTGTCGTGCAACTGAGCACTGAACATAGGTCATATGTGTCAACGCTGCTAAATGGAAATAACTAACCTTGTAGTCTAGCATGCTGAGAGAAGGAAGTCCTCCGATGATCCAATGCTCCAGGAAACAGGGAAAGAACCAAAACACTGGCAGTTCACAGCCAACTGAAATAATTAACATTGCTATTTTAGTTGTTTCACAGGATTATGGCATTAATATATGAGAGAAAACATAATCTAGATGGCTAAACCGACAGTTAGCATCAAAGCATTAGTATTAGCATTAGCATCAGTGGTTTCACAATTCGGAGACATAGTGAATTGTGTGCACATAATACAAAATTAATGATTCTCCAATGTTATCTAACATATTATTAATTTGCCAAATAGTTAAACACTGTTGATATATATGTTAATAGTAAATAAATTCACAAATAAATAAAAAGATTAAAAACCTTAAAATCTTATAAATTTCCATCATAGTAAACATAAGTAAAAAAGTTTATACATTTCCTAACATCTGCAGGGTTCTAGAAACATGGGTGCATTCCGATTGATAAATTCCAGTCATAGCAGTTCTACAGTTGACAGGTTTCAGGACAAAACACAATATATCCATTTTGTTGGTTTCGAGAAGAACACACATTTGTGTTTCATGCTCAGTTTAAATGGAAACATATACATGATGCTGGAACATAATCCGAAATAAATAGGCTGAAATGTTTATTGCAGACTTGTTATACAAAATATGATTTAAAGTGACAATTGTTATAAAAATAGGATATTTCGACATCGTTTTTGTAAAAACGCTACATTTCCATACAGTAAGCATCTATTGTGAAGAGCTGCAAGGCAATGGTGATTGGCTGAAAATGATCACATTTTTGTTTAAAAAGACAGATTGTATTTATCGCTTTATGAAAACATTCTTTGGTGTACTTCATTTAACCGATATATCACATTTTGGTTGAAATTTGACATAGTTCTACTTCAACACATGGTTGAACAAATGCCAACTTCCTGTTTGGGCAAAATTTCATTAATGGCATTGATCGTGTTAGGACCACACGATGAGGGCCAAAAAAACGTGGAGACTAAATATGATCAGCAAGAGCCCAACATTTCAGTATTGGGATACCATCCTCAAGATGGAAATACTTGATTGGATTTTTTGTGTGCGGGCCAAACAAGAACGAATGAGACTTCCCCTTGTATGTGGAATCACTGAAGGCTTTGGTGAGTTAGTTCTTTTCCCTTGATCATCAGAACTATGACAGGTGGCTTCCCATACAAATACAAGACATGGATTGCCTACCTCCAGCCATCCAAGACGAATTCGACAAAGGCCACTGGGTTGTTTCGAATAAATCCAGGCGATTCTCTTGGAATTGGTCGTATTACGAAAACACATACCCGCATCAGGAAAACCACAGTACATTTTAATTAGTCAAAGACAAAATTGTATGATTATCACAAACACATATTATCGCCCACACAAACCTTTCAAAAATATCAGTGTCACTTCCTGTCAGTAATTGAGAACCGCGTGTCAGAGATTGTCTGTGGGGGGGAGGCGTTGGACCAAAATCATTACATTAGACTGGGTCAAAACCATTAGTTACGCTGTCATCAACACCACCTACAGCTACACTCTAGCCTACTCAACTCTACTATGATCAATGATAGACGGGGGGGGGGGGGGGGGGGGGGGGGAGCGATGGACCAAAACCATTACATTACACTGGGTCAAAACCATTAGTTACGCTGTCATCAACACCACCTATGCTCTAGCCTACTCAACTCTACTATGGTAAACGATAGACGGGGGGGGGGGGGGGGGGGGGGGGATAGCGACGGACCAAAACCATTACTAATGCTAGATACGCTGTCATCGACATCGCCTAGACTCTAGTAAATGTATGATAGGCTGTAAATGATACACTAAACTCCTCAATAAATACACTAACTTAGTCTTAGTACAGTCACTTGGCCTAACACTACAAGTACAACACTCACTACATTTTTGCATTACACATTTCTTTTGGGTTGGCAGTGGCGTCATTTCGCTGTCAGCCATCGTTTCGTGCCGCGTGACTTCGTTTTGTTTGATCGCAGAAATGCGAATTTGTCATAACGCTGTTTCCTATTGGTTACATTACGACCACACTCAACGAATGAAAAACCATGTCACAACATGCTGCATACATATGCTGCCACCTGTTGAATATAGTGGAACCTAAATTTGAGTGATTGCCGAACACGGTCAGTCCGTAATATTTTCATCCCTCACCGTAATACCGTAATTTGAGGTGACTTTCCGGAATGATTCCGGACAATCCGGAATGGTAGGCAGGTCTGGAACAGTCTAGCATTTCTGCTTTTTAATTCCCCCGTCAGTTGATGAATTGTCACCTCTCCAAAATCCTTGTTTGCCATGATTTTGCACACAGAGATATAGATAAAATGGAAAGTTGAACACAGTGGCTATTACAGCTGTTGACAGCTGTACATGGCAATCAACAAACGGCGCCCACTGGTGGGTACCGTTCTAATCTCTGCTTAAAAATCTGCCAGCCTATCGGATAGTTGTGGTACTACAGTTAATAATTAATCCAAAAGCTGGTACCATCCTTTACCTGGAATTTTTTGTAAATACTCATTGACAAGCTAACTATCCAGTTACGAGTAAATTGCCATATAAGCTGATGCAAAACTAATGAGATGATCCAACTTCACTTTTATTCAGTTAATTCAGCTTTAAGAATGTGTACCTGGTTCTACACAGTGGTAGATATTTGTGTACATATAATCTGTGTGCAGTAATTGCAACGGGGCTGAATGCTTCTCACAAAAATCGGTATGATGTTCCATTGAACAGATCTACAAGGGAGTAAAATGAAAAACATTTTGAGCAGTTCCAAAGACTCGATACCACGTTATACAAGAACTTACCTTTCCTTTTTATTGGCACAACTTACACAACACAACTATTAAAATACACTCAAGTTCACATTTTATATATCTTAATTAGCGCTTTCTGTATTCGTTTCGTTTTTTATATACAGATGTATAAATATATATATATATATATTTATTTATATATGATATATATATTCACACAATTGGGGAAACATAATGAAACTACTGAGTAACACAGGAGATTCTCTGGAGACCCCTCTGGATTGATTTTGAAGGTTTCTATGCAGCTGCCTGTGTGACCAACTGGACAATGCACCAAAACACAAACATTTTGGTCGCAGGCTTGAGTCCCACATGATGTTATTGTTTGCATTTTAATTTGTGGGCCGTAATTTTTATTTTTAATATTGAAGAATTTATATTACATATACCATTTTTAATTGTGCCGCATCCTAGATCTCTTCTCAGGCGCATGGTAGTGTATCTTTCCGTCAGCACATTCAATACCTATGTATACAGTCTGATGCTAAGCAGTGTGACTCTAAGCAGTGTGATTTTCTGCCTCTGCCTCCTAGTCTTCAGAGCTGATGTTGCAGGCCTTCACGTCGCACTTACAGACGTCCTTGAATATGAGGGATGGGCGTCCCACTCGTTTCACTCAGTAGCGAGTTTTCCACTGAGGATGACTTTCGGGAAGCCGCCATCCTCCATGCCAGGCTCAGCGAGAGGAGACATTTCTGGCTCAGGAGTGAGGAAATGCTGGGGATCCACGATCCAGTATGTCGCTGTAAGGGGCACGGTCCTGCCAAGTGATTTTCGGTCTCTGCCTCCTGGTCTCCAGCGCCAATGGCTATTAGTTACTATTCCATGATTGTAGTTCAATGGTAATATTGTCGTGACCCCTAGTTTCCGGGTCACGGCCTCGCATGTTTGGATACTTCCTGTTGTGAGTTGCAGTTTTGTGTTCTGTTATTAAAACACTGTTCTAGTTACGCATACGTACTAGTGTGCATTTGATCACCTAATGGCGTGGTGGCAGCGCTCACAACGAACCCGCTCACCAAAACGGGCGCAATAAAAGCAGATACACATTGACAGTCCGCCGACCTCACGGCGCAAACAGCTAGCCGAAACGGCTCTGTATCACTAGCAGGTGTGGTAACAACATGGCTAACAACATGCAACGCGCACCGAGACAGTGGTGCCTCACAAAAACGGAAACGGTCAACACATTTGAGAACTGGCGCCAGAACCTCGTCTACACCCTCTCACTCGACCCAAACTTCGCCCAGTTTATCGCCACTGACGCTAAATGGGAGAAGCGATGTGCAGCACATCCAAACCGCGGCTTCACCGACGATAATGGTCATACAGCCATTCAGCAAGCCTACATGCTCGATCTAATGTTAGGCCAAATAGCGAACTATTGCCCAGTCATATCGCGCAACACGATCGCCAAAAACTCAACCAGTTTATCCGGTATCTGGCAAACTATCCGACTGCACTATGGGTTCCAGTCTACAGGGGCCCATTTCCTGGACTTTGCTGATATCCACCTACAAGCTGACGAACGCCCCGAAGACTTGTATCAGCGCCTAGTGGCCTTCGTTGAAGACAACATGCTACAAGAGGGAAGTGTCATTCTGCACCACGGTGACGTCATACACGTTGACGAAGAAATGTCTCCTTCCCTAGAGAACATGGTAGTACTGACCTGGTTACGACTTATCAACCCCGCACTGCCTAAGCTCATAAAGCAACGATATGGCACAGAGCTGAGGTCAAGAACATTAGCATCGATCAAGCCAGAAATATCACAGGCACTCGAATCACTACTAGACGAGATTGCGTCTGCTGACACCGCAAAGGTTATGCGCACCGAGACTAGGCCTAACCTACGCGGACAAAGACCAGCGTTCTCAAGACGACAACCGGCACCATCTAACAACCCTAGGTGTCCCACGAGCGTGAAGACTTGCCCTCTTTGCAAACAAGTAGGCCGCAGTGATGTACACCACTTCCTCAGCGAGTGCTCGTACCTTCCGGAACAAGATCGCCGCTACATGGCTAAGGTACGACAAGTCAGTGATATCATCGACGGAGTCGATGAAGGCGACGACGATACCTACGAAGTTTATGACGAACGCCCCGTAAACACCACTACCGTGCAACGTATCGATGTACGACAATCGCCTTACCTCGACGCGTTCCACGACCATCACGCCGTTCGAGTGACGATCGATAGCGGTGCAACGGGCAATATGATCCGTCATGACACGGCAGTGAGATTGGGGTGTACTATCAAGAACTCTTCCCAATCGGCTCACCAAGCTGACGGATCATCGCCTCTAACCATAGTTGGCGAAATTACCATATCACTCGCCCGCAAAAATAAATCATTCCAGTTCTGTGGACTAGTGGTACAGAATCTGGATGTCGAGATGCTGGCCGGGACACCATTTATGGAAGTCAACGACATTACCATCCGTCCCGCCAAACGAACCATCACCCTCGCAGATGGCACCACGTACACGTATGGTACAACACAGAGGGCACTCAACAGGCATGCAGTCCGCCGTGCCCACATACTGCGAGCACCACCAACCAACATCACTGTGTGGCCAGGCGACTTCGTGGAAGTCGACCTGCCTTCAGACGCGTATATCGCAGACGCCACATTCGTTCTGGAACCACGTCACGATACCACCGGCAACAAAGGAGTACACGAGAACGATGTGTGGCCACAACCTTCACTAATCACCAGCGTAGAAGGTGTATTGCGCATACCAAATCTCACGAACTCCACTCGCACACTGAAAAGAAACGAACACTTTTGCCAAATCAGAGAAGTGTTCGTACCCGACAAGGCAACATCCATACCAGACAGTCAATGCACCAGCGTAGCCGTAAGCATACGCACACGCAGCTCGAATGCTACTGCCATCAAACACTCAACAGCGGTCACCATCGATCCTGATCACGCGCTCTCCCCCGACGAACGAGCGGCATTCCGATCGATCGTGGAAGAGTATGACGACGTATTCGACCCAAGCTACAGTGGATACAATGGTCACGTGGGACCATTCAAAGCTGTTGTCAACATGGGCCTAGTACAACCGCCCCAACGTAAAGGACGCCTACCCCAATACGCACGAAACCAGCTCGTAGAACTCCAAAACAAGTTCGATGAACTCGAGACGATGGGCGTGTTCGTCCGGCCTGAGGATGTACCGGTCAACGTCGAGTACCTCAACCCGTCATTCTTGATAAAGAAGCAAAGCGGAGGACACCGACTCGTCACTGCCTTCACTGATGTAGGCCGCTATAGCAAGCCGCAGCCTTCATTGATGCCTGATGTCGACAACACCCTACGAAAAATCGCACAATGGAGGTACATAGCGACTACCGATATGTCAAATGCGTTCTACCAAATCCCTCTATCGCGTGAATCAATGAAGTACTGCGGAGTAGTCACTCCGTTCCGCGGTGTACGCGTATACGCTCGCTCAGCGATGGGCATGCCCGGGTCCGAAACCGCACTCGAAGAGCTGTTGTGCCGCGTACTGGGAGATTTACTCGAAGAAGGTGTCGTCGCCAAACTGGCAGACGACATATATTGTGGAGGAAACACCATCGCCGAACTCCAACAGAACGTAAGACGATTGCTCCAAAGCTTCGCCAACAGCGGGTTGCGCCTGTCCGCTGCCAAAACAACGATGTGCCCTACTACGACCACGATACTTGGCTGGGTGTGGAACCTCGGCTCCATCCACGCAAGCCAACATCGCATCGCCACCCTAGCCAGCTGCGACGCTCCACTCACAGTCAAAGCTATGCGAGCATTCGTCGGAGCCTACAAAATGCTAGCACGCGTCATACCAGGATGCTCCGCCTTGCTCGCCCCGTTCGACGAAGTAACGGGTGGCAAACAGTCAAGTGATCGCGTCACATGGACCGATGCATTAAGAGAAGCCTTCAAACACGCACAAACCAGTCTTCAGACTAACAAGGCTATCACATTACCTCGGCCAAGTGACGAACTATGGCTAGTGACGGACGGCGCTGTCAAACAGTGCGGTCTAGGAGCCACCTTGTACGTGATGCGCAATGGCAAATTGATGCTGGCCGGATTCTTCAGCGCAAAACTCCGCGGACGACAGATCTCCTGGTTGCCATGCGAAGTAGAAGCACTATCCATCGCAGCCGCTATCAGACATTTCAGCCCGTATATCGTACAGTCAGCACACAACACAGCGATACTCACAGACAGCAAGCCTTGCGTACAAGCCCACGAGAAGCTTTGTCGCGGTGAATTCTCCGTCAGCCCGCGGGTATCGACATTCCTATCAGTCGTCAGTCGGTACCAGGCAACTATTCGCCATCTCGCCGGTTCAGCTAATGTTCCATCAGACTTCGCGAGTCGCAACGCACCCACATGCCGGGAACAACAGTGCCAAGTGTGCTCCTATATACGACAGACTGAAGAGTCAGTCGTGATGCAACGCGTTACAACAGACGACATAACATCTGGGAAAGCTCGACTTCAAGCAGACTGCCAAGACTTGCGAAGGACTCATTCACACCTTACACAAGGAACACGACCATCCAAAAAGGTGACAAACGCGAAAGACGTCAAAAGATACCTTAACGTCGCATCAATCGCTCGTGACGGTCTACTGGTCGTACAACGTAACGACCCACTGAGTCCTACACGAGAGTGCATCATCGTACCGCGAAAAGTCCTAGACGGACTAGTAACGGCCCTGCACATCCAACTGGATCACCCGTCTTCGTACCAGCTAAAGCAAGTCATGCATCGCTATGTATTCGCTCTCGACCTCGACAAGTCTGTCGAGTCCACCTCGCGCAGCTGTCATCACTGTACGTCGTTACGGAACACCCCAAACCTAACTATCGCGCAATCTACCAACGATCCCCCAGAAGTAGTGGGTATCTCATATGCAGCCGACATCATCAAACGAGAAAGACAACTGATCTTGGTGCTACGCGAGTGTGTAACATCATACACGGTAACATGCTTCGTCAACGACGAACGACGCGACACGTTACGGGACTCCATCATTCAACTCTGCATCGGCCTCCGACCGCTTGATGGACCTCCTGCCGTAATACGCACAGACCCAGCTCCTGGATTCGCAGCTCTCGTCAACGACGCACTGTTGAACAAGTATCGACTCACCATCGAACTAGGACGGGTCAAAAACATCAACAAAAACCCTGTGGCCGAAAAAGCCATTCGGGAACTCGAGGGTGAAATTTTACACCAACAACCAACAGGCGGCGCCATCACGCAGGTGCTACTGTCTGTCGCTACTGCCAGCCTCAACGCCCGAGTAAGAAACAGAGGAATGTCAGCTCGTGAGCTGTGGACCCAGCGTGACCAATTCACCAACGAACAATTACCGCTGAACGACTATAGCATCATTCAACAACAGCATGCCTCGCGCAACGCTAACCACGAACACAGTCAAATATCGAAGTCTCCTCGCGGTTCAGTACCCAGACCCCAACATATCGACATTGGCGACATCGTGTACTTGTAAACTACGCTCCAGGTGTCGGTATCTCGTAGTGAGCACAGAAGGAGAATGGATCAACATCAGCAAGTTCGCCGGTAACCAGTTGCGTGCCACGTCATACAGAGTGAAGCGAACAGAGTGCTACAAGGTGGCAGCTGAAGCTACCCACGATCTTCCAGTGTCGTACCAGTATGACGAACTAACACCCGCAGATGACCCAGCTCCTCCAGAGAAACCTCCAGACGTACCAGTTCAACTCTCGTACCCTCCAGTCACAGCAGCTCAGCCCGTAGAACCATCAACAGCCGAGTCTCATCGACAAGAAACGGCGACAGTCAACAACGAATCGACAATGTCATACGAGCCAGATCAACATAGCTGTCCGCCCGAGGAACCTCCGAGACGCTCTACAAGAACTCGGAAGCCTCCTGAGTATCTGAAAGACTTCATCTCATGAACCTTTATCTCTATAATCATTATTGTATGTCTATATAATAGCTATCTCATAGTAGCATACATAATTATGAGAAGAAAGAAGTCACGCCAATGGCTATTAGTTACTATTCCATGATTGTAGTTCAATGGTAATATTGTCGTGACCCCTAGTTTCCGGGTCACGGCCTCGCATGTTTGGATACTTCCTGTTGTGAGTTGCAGTTTTGTGTTCTCTTATTAAAACACTGTTCTAGTTACGCATACGTACTAGTGTTTGTTTGTGTGACTCGAAGTGTGCATTTGATCACCTAATGGCGCAGAGCTGATGTTGCAGGCCTTCAGGTCGCACTTAAAGACGTCCTTGAATATGAGGGATGGGCGTCCCATTCGTTTCACTCAGTAGCGAGTTTTCCACTGAGGATGACTTTCGGGAAGCCGCCATCCTCCATGCCAGGCTCAGCGAGAGGAGACATTTCTGGCTCAGGAGTGAGGAAATGCTGGGGATCCACGATCCAGTATGTCGCTGTAAGGGGCACGGTCCTGCCAAGTGATTTTCGGTCTCTGCCTCCTGGTCTCCAGAGCTGATGTTGCAGGCCTTCAGGTCGCACTTAAAGACGTCCTTGAATATGAGGGCTGGGCGTCCCACTCGTTTCACTCAGTAGCGAGTTTTCCACAGAGGGTGACTTTCGGGCCATCCTCCATGCTCAGCGAACGGAGACAATTCTGGCTCAGGAGTGAGGAAATGCTGGGGATCCTAGCACGGTCCAGTATGTTGCTGTAAGGGACACGGTCCTGCCAGGTGATACTGAAGATTCGATTGAGGCACCGCAGTTGGCTTAAAGTGTTGAGTCGTCACTGCTGGCACGTGTAGGTGGTCCACAATTCGCTGCCTTAGAGGAGGGAGGTCAACACACAGGCCTGGTAGACTGTTATCTTTTTGTTCTCAGTGAGCATCTTATTTTCTCATACTCTTTTGGTCAGCTTGACCATATAGTGACTGCGGCTTTAGAACATGTTAACATATAACAGTAATTATCAATACCAAATCCTTTTAGCAGAAATGGTTCATCGTCAGCTAGAATGCGTTATACCTGATTAAAGAAAAGGTTACGTCACATATATATCGTTCGTGCGTGATTGCGTGTTATTGAGGTTATCTGTCAAGCAGGGCCAAACTTTTTCTTGAAACAAAATTTCACATTTCACGGTCGTCTTCAAGCAAAATAACTTCTTTCTAACCTATATCTTAATAAGTGTACCTTCCACTTGGATACACGATCAATATCAAGTTGTTATAATTTTGTAGTCGCTCCGCTAAAACAAAGAGTCCGCTTGAGGAGATTAAAAATGTGAAAATTCCACCGTCTTCCGATGTCACGTCCGGCAGTATGCAATGGTTAGAGTTAACAATTACGATGTTATGAATATACAAAATGTAGCGATGTTATAATGCATAAATCACCAATAAACACTTTCATATTTTAGGACGTAAATGTGCTTTCATCCTTAACAGTTTACAGGAAACACAATATTCTATGGCCTCGTTGCATAACACTTCCTTGTACGCCCGCTCGCAAATTTATTTGATATTTGTGTCATCAAATTAATAATTAATTCTCTTAAAGGTGTAAGAAGAAATAGGTGCGCCCGGGGTAAAATAGTAAGCGCATACAGAGGTTATTAGTACAGGATACTGCGCTTCACAAAACAAATCTTCTAATACACAAAAAGCTTGTATGAAACCTACGATCAGAGGATTTTCGTTTGGTAGACGACACACATGCCCAAGTTACCGGAGTCTTCTATGTCTGATGAGATATGAATTGTTTTGAATATTCGGCAGTAATTTCATTTAATATTTATTTAATGCAAGTGGGTTGAAACACATTATAGAGCAAACAGATCAAAACAAATCATTAGTCAAAATCAAGTCATTCGTGCAATTCACGAAGGTGGTAATTGTGTGAAGGTGTAATGTAATGGCATAATAAAACGAACAATATATGTTTGGAAAGGAGTAAATATGAAGTTGGTAACTTACAAATAATAATATGTTCGTGGACATATAATCCGTTCGTGTTTTAGGTCGGTTGAACATGTACGACCCCACAAAGAATCTGTAACACAACAAATATAATTTATTATGTAACCCTGGCGGAACTGTTTCGTGCAAGCGGTTGCATAGGCTATTGTTATGTCATGCGGCAGACGCGGGTAGTGTTGCTGGAGCCACACCGCCATAAATCAAGAACATTTTTGCATTTAATAGAGAGAGAGGGAGAGAGAGAGAGAGAGAGAGAGAGAGAGAGAGAGAGAGGGAGGGAGGGAGGGAGGGGGAGGGAGGGAGGGAGGGGGAGGGAGGGAGGGAGGGGGAGGGAGGGAGGGGGAGGGAGGGGGAGGGAGGGAGGGGGAGGGAGGGAGGGAGGGAGGGAGGGAGAGAGAGAGAGGGAGAGAGAGAGATATATATATATATATATATATATATAGAGAGAGAGAGAGAGAGAGAGAGAGAGAGAGAGAGAGAGAGAGAGAGAGAGAGAGAGAGAGAGAGAGAGAGAGAGGGAGAGGGAGGGAGGGAGGGAGGGAGGGAGGGAGGGAGGGAGGGAGAGAGGGAGAGAGGGAGAGAGGGAGAGAGAGGGAGAGGGGGAGGGGGAGGGGGAGAGGGAGAGGGAGAGGGAGAGAGGGAGAGGGAGAGGGAGAGGGAGAGGGAGAGGAGAGGGAGAGGGAGAGGAGAGAGAGAGAGAGAGAGAGAGAGATTACTCCTATATTTACAATAAGACTAGAAAAATACATAGCCGTCACAGACATTTGCTAGCCAAAACACTACATGCCCCTAATTATATAGGCTACATTACATTCATATGTGTATGCGTCAACCATCACGGACGTTCTGCATTTATAGATGTTGTCAGTCTGCCAATCCCTGCGTGCAAACTAAAAAAACTGGATAGATACTAGACTATTTGTAATTCGAACAAGTATTATATTTATTATGACACATTCACTGAACTTTATACCAAAAAGAACACATTTTTAAAAGTATACATTACCAGAAATACCGAGCTTTCGTAGACGCTAGGTTCGTGTCAATCGCCCGCGTTAAATGACGGATCTAATTGTTTTTGTCGCAGCGCAACGCACTAATTGTTTGTCGCAACACGTAGCCAATGAAAGCATCGCCTGCACATCGTACGATCGGTACACGCGTAAAAGACACATTTAAGTCATATATTCACAGCACGCGCTTACATTAAGTTTTATCAGAATTCACTACTACATCAGACATGAGTAATATAATCCTTACTATTGCTTTGAGATATTGGAATTAGTGGAATATGTTATGTTTATAGTGTAATGATAGATCACTCGTACCACCATTACCTTACGGGCCTCGCGAACTTACGGGTCTCATTTGTTTGGTTGGCGGATTATACACAAATAAAGTTACATGTTATACCGTTATCTTTATCATTTCATGGTGTCAGAAAATAAGGAACACACGTCCAGAGACACGCAGCAACGTGTCGTATCGCAGTAGAAGAACACCGTGGACCAAAATAGCGCGTTATACTTATATCCGACGCTGGACTGGGACTCGCCGGCGCTGTCAGAAACATGGAAAAAATTCGAAAAACACGCAAGGTTAATGTTCGCTGGGCCGTTACACGACAAAACCGAGGTGCAACAAGTGAGTTATCTGCTGTTGTGGGTGGGAGAGAAGGGCCGCGACATCCACTCCACATTCCAATTCGATAACGTCACATCAGAAACTGACCCCAACGACGGACAAAGACAAAATTTGGACACAGTGTGTGCAAAATTTCGCGCGTACGTAACACCGAAGAGTAACGTCCTATTCAGCCGATATAAATTCTACAACCGCGTGCAAGGGGTTGGCGAACCTGTTGAGAGTTTCATCATGGATGTAAAAATACTCGCACGTGATTGCGGTTTCCCAGCCAACACATTAACGAAATGATCCGGGACAGGCTTGTATATGGCACGAATGCGCAGAACTACCAGAAGGTACGTGAAAAGTTTATAAACGTCGGCGGAGAACTGAGTTTAATAAACGCCATCGACATCGCGCGCGCGCATGAAAGCGCGCAACAACAACTAAACAACATGATCAGTGAACCAACATATGTCCAGATGGTCAAATCAAAACAAACACGCCGTGTTAAAGCCAACAGAAACGCCACGAGCTTCACTCGACCTACACAAAGCAGTCAGACGAAGAAGACGTGCGGACACTGCGGATACAGTCAGCACACGAATATGGACGACTGCCCTGCTCGAGGCCGCACCTGCAACAAATGCAAACGGCGAAACCACTTCGCCGCCATGTGCCGCCAGAAGAACGTCAACAACGTTGATCAACCTGACATTGAAGACAGCGACAGCGACGTAAATGATGAGTTCTGTGTTGATAGTGTTGACCCTCACCCATACAATAGAGATCAGGCATATGTCACAGTCACGTGCAACAACACAAAACTAAAGAGACTCTGATAAACCATCCAATACCCTCGTTGCCATGGCAGGTTGTAGCGACAGATCTGTTTAATATCGACGGTTGTGACTACATTGTTGTTGTGGACTACTACAGTAACTTCCCTGAGGTGGAGTATCTACGAGACACGAAATCTGCCACCGTCATTAACAAAATCAAAGGAATCTTGGCGCGCCATGGTCAGTGCCAAAAACTTGTTAGCGACAACGGCCCTCAATTTTCGAGTGCCAAGTTTCGGAGATTCGCAAAACAGTGGGATTTCGAGCACACAACCTCCAGCCCTACATACCCGACATCGAATGGTCTTGCCGAAAGAACGGTTCAAACCATCAAAAGACTGTTCAAGAAAGCCAAACACGGGAAGACAGACCCTTACTTGGGCCTACTCGAATTGCGAAACACCCCCGTGCATGGACTCGCATCACCTGCGCAGCTTGCGATGTCTCGTCGTTTGCGGTCGTCGATACCGTGCGAACCGAGGCAACTACAACCTGCAGTGGTTGAGCGTAGCGTCATCGAGGACATGCTCAAACGCAAACAGTCAACTCAGAAAGAACACTACGACAAGTCTGCCAAAGACCTCGAGCCACTCCACGTCAACGAACGCATACACATACGCATCACCGACCCAAGGCCACACTGGGAATCTGCCGTCGTCATTCAAACGCCACAACCGAAGATACATACATTGTCTGATCTGAACGAGGAGTATACCGACGAAATCGGAAACACCTCTTGAAGACGCGCGAACAACCTGTTGCCGACCCCCTCCCTGATATCGACGGGCAGCTCGGATGTCTCGACGAAGACCACGCTCCCGCCAGCGAGGCGTGCGCACTCCGCCCAGTCAACACGTCGGAGCCAGCTGCAACGTCGACATCCACCGCGCAACCCGCGTCGCCTACGCAAGATACGGTCTCACCGCACCCCTACAGAACCAGGGCGGGAAGAGTGCACAAACCCAGGCGCATCCTTGACCTGTAGTGACACTAACATGCCATATAATTATCATTTTATCTTGCTGTTGCCTTTCCGCTGTTAAGATTTTTTATATAACAATTTATATAACAAGGGGGATGTAATGATAGATCACTCGTACCACTATTACCCTTACGGGCCTCGCGAACTTACGGGTCTCGTTTGTTTGGTTGGCGGATGCGGCGTGCACGGCCATGTTCGGATTGTACGATTATGCACAAATAAAGTTACATGTTATACCGTTATCTTTATCATTTCATATGGCATTTAGATTTTTTCTTGAATCCAAAATGAATTAGTTGATAATATAGTAAAACGTTCTATTTCACAGCCATGTGCAATCCATATTTGTCTCTAAATGTCCAGTGAAAATAGCAGAGTAAATTACATAGTAACACCAATAAAGATATTTCTTTTTCTTAATTTTGGATTTTTTTAGTTATGTGCTTTGAAGAGGAAACATTTGTTTTTTAAGATTATTAATAAATGTCATAGTCTAAAGTGGACAGAAAACTAATGTATATTATGAACATCAATGTAATTTGAATGTGAATATCTTTTTACAAATTTGCAATAATTAAACACACAATTAAAACTACTTATATATTTAAAATGATTTTACAAACGTGATGCTATATAGTAGTCATGTGTCTGAACTTATCTAAGTTACTGCTATTTCGAGCCTACACTACCAACATAGGGCTAATCATTCAAGCTGGTTAACCCAACCATTTCTCCGACTTAGACAATATTTTCACAGTATATATGCCACAGATACCTACAGATTGAATGCCTGGTCGGCAAATGACTAGTCTGCGGCAGCATGTCATGTATAGTCTTTCGAACGTGTCGTGCCATTTCCTAGATATCCGATCTTTTTCTGCCACTTACATTGCAAACGTAGGACTAATCATTCAAGTATAGGGTGTTAAAAAAATGTCTCCGATTGCAATAAGATTTTACTGTACATGCTGTAGATACCTACGGATCAGATGTGGGGTCGGCAAGTGACCGGTCTGCGCAAACATTTCATATAGGCTTTTGAACGTGCTATTTCCTTAAACTTAAAGGGATTCTTTGTAAGCTAATATGCATTCGAGGTGTACCGTATCAAAACGTATTAATTTCCCATAAGTACTTTCTCTGCTACTTATGTATTGCATGTTTATGCATAATTTGGGTGTTATCTGCGCAAAAAAACAATAAACAGTTGTGTTTACACGAATCATTTTGAGCTTGCTGCCACGTGGATGATTAATTCTGCAGCCCGCGTGTAATGAATATTCATGCACCCGCAGTGAACCACACGAAGACCATTGACGTCACACACATAGTTGACATGTTAGTTTCCGAGGTGAGTTGATTCAAGCAATGGCATTGTAAATTTGTAGACATATGCATATTGACAGCTATTTTTTATAAGTGTGGGAAGCGTACGCACTGTTTAGTTACCCTGCTTCCCAATGCCGTCAGCCGAGTAACGTTTCGATTAAATATAATTATAGACAAAGGTCTCGTCTTTCTAGTTAATAAAACTGGTTGTCCAATATTTGACATGCAGTGAACGAAAATGCTCGCTAAAATATTAGTATATGCAACCATAGCAAGATGATTAACCTGATCGTGGATGTAATATGTTTGCCTAAATCTGGGATTTTGGTATGTGTGTCTACGATTACGGGTCTTGCCTTTCCAAATTTCAGTCAGCCATTTTTGAAAATTATTTGAACCGAAACATAAAAATGTGAGATTCGTACGTTCACAGACTGTTTTTAATGCTACAGCTACGATTGCCAGTAAACCTGGCTGGCATGTCATAATTCAATGTAAACATTTTAGGTTTGTAGTACACAATACCATGTTGCCACGGAATTTTGCGATGCACGAATTTTAGACAACAGCAGATCAGCACTCTAGTATAAGTTTTTATCCATGAATATATTATTAAAAATCTAATAATACACCAGATCAAGTTGCGCTGCTTCGTGTGAATAGCACATTTGATAATAATAGTATTCGCTAAAAACAAATTAAACATGTATTTTTGACATGTTACTTTACTGTTATTGCACACTTTTCACGAGAATGGCCCATGTGTATAATTATATACAACATTAATTATTTGAGCAAGAATAAAGGAAACTATACAGTGCACTCTGGATAAGGTCTAACTTCCAGGGACCCATGAGAATACTGATAAGTGGAATTTCTGATAACTAGAAAGTTATCAGAAGGTCCCCTTATTGGGATCTTTGCCCTGGACCGAGGAAAAGATTGATTTAATTTAGCAAAAATTCACTTATGCGAGTTCAAGTTATCTGGAGTGCACTGTATATGACCAATGCATACAGGTAATTATCTAGAAGCAAATTAAAAGTTAGCCAAAGTAATGGATTGGGATTTTAGTCTGACTGAATTCCATTTAGCCAGCTGTACTCTTGGTGATAAGTACCATAATCCAATATCTAAACTGAATTAATCTGCACAGTGTTAAAGTAGTTAACTCATATTTAGGCTCAGTTTCATAAATTCAACTTTGTTTATTTACAGGAACATTGGAAATAGTTGACCTGGTGGAAAGAAAATTGAAGAGCTCTACTTAACACTGCCATTAATTGGACAATGGGTCACCTGACATAAGATGATGTCTGACTTTGTTCTGCCTCATTAATTCCGTGTGGCTGCTAGGAGTATGTACATCACTACGTTTCAAATGGATTTGTTCAATCGATCGATTTGTGCATCCAAATGCACATCGTCCCGTCATTATGTTGACAAGTAGGAGTACATAATAACATTTATGCTTTCTTATGCTCATCATGTATGGATTGTGTTCTACAGCATATTCTTCAAAATTTGTTGAAACAAGTTTGTGTTAAGTGAATTATACTTGCAGTAGTGTATAACAAGGTGTTGACAAAGTTGCTTTTATAATAATTTTGAAAATTCATAAAATATAAATGTTCCACAACATTCAAAATGTCTTAGGGATCTTCTTGAGCTAAATACACTAATGGTGACTGAAAACAGTGATTTAGAATATGCATTACTTTTAAAGTTTTGTAATTTTATAACTTTATTTCAATCATACAATGGCCATTTTATTTGTTATCGAAACGGGAGTTCGACAGAAACAAATTCAATATCTTTACTCTAAATGATGGACAGAACAACTAATTATTGCCCTCCCGTACAAAATAAAATAAGTTTTTACACTGATGCAATAGATGTTAATATTTTGTCGACAATAATGTCATGCTCTTTATAGATCTACATTTTTCAAACTAAAACTAGTAAAAGTAAACCTTACGTAGATAGGAAAGTACATAACCAGGATATGCGTGTGTGCGCGCGCGCGTGCATGCGTGTGTATATGTATATATTGGCATTTGGGACAATTGTATACGTATATAGATTATATGTTGGTGGTCACAAATTCCACGTATGATATAGTATAGGGTCGTCACTAATCGTGTATCAACGACAGACGGATATATTTTATTGCCTTCCCTGGAGACAGGGTCCCAAAGTACTGGGCCTAGTTTATCGTTGTTATTGTTATCCTGCAAGCTACCTGTTTATTTACGATATTTACAATATTCCAGATAGAAAAAAAAACGAGGAGACTACCCTTCCCAAACAATTTTGATCACGTTGAAGTTTAATACATGGGACCCAGGCTTTCAGAATCTGTCTTCAGAAATGACGTAGCTAAAGACAGTGTCAAGGCTATAGACTTCCCAAATTTACAGGAAATATTATATTCAGCCGGTTTTGGCAGTTCCATGCGCATGATATAGGCTCATAGATTATCAGTTTAAAGAATACAAATTATAATATATATATATATTATAATTTGTATTCTTTAAACTGATAATCTATGAGCCTATATATATATATATATATATATATACACACACACACACATATATATACATATATATATATAGTATATATACTCTATATTAATTAATGTTATATTGTGTAATAACATATGACATATGTCTTTAACAAGTCATCTGCACAATGTGACATATTTCTACACCCATAGCAGATAACACAAAGGGCGGTCAAATAAAAAATTGCTCTCAAGGGGACGTAGAAAGTTGACTATTATACACGGTGGACAGGGGCACATGTCACACACAAACATGATAGTCATTTTAGAAGCTATTGTTAAGTAGCGGTTGGATTATGAGAGCTACCCATTGGCTAGTTTGAAATGGTCAGTGCTCACAGCTTTATGCTTGGATGTGAGTCTGAGCTGCATGGGCAATGACTGCCGTGTGTCCATTACTTCTGCTCATGCTTACTAATGGTAGTTTAATGACCCCTACAAAGATCAAGCAACATACAGTCCACATTATGCAGGGGGACAGTAGTCACACCCCTGGCTTGTGAGGATATTTCAGCCACGCCTGCGAGTTTAACATAAAGTCTGAAGTAAATCTGCCAATATATAATGCAAATGTGTTCTTCTATTATAGGAGCAGGCCGGCGGCTCAAAATAGCCAGTGAAGATGTTTCGCGACACGGGGGAAGTTTTGTAGTCGTATTCAAAACGGAAAGACATTAAGGTAAATACAGATATATTATGTGCATAATTAAACTAATAGACATGTTTCAGCTATATGTTTTTCACTTCCAACGTATCTCAACACTTAACGAATAACACATAAGTTAATCTTACTTCACAAGTAGCCATAATAATTGTATAGTTTTTGCTAAGTTTGAAGACGCTTCCACGACCGAGTATACTGCACGCGTTTATTAAGTAAAAACGCTTATTTTTTATAGACCGTTTATTGCAAGTGTAATATATATAATTTTCATTTTTGTTATATTCTGAGTGAATAGAGATACCTGTGTTAATTCCCAATTCCCTATGCTAGATTTTAATTGAAAGTTGACCAATGAATGCGAGCTAGAATAACAAACATTATTTCTCTTGACCACAGGGTCAAGGAAATGCGCGAATCATACTTCCTGAGTGATAAGATTCCCAAATGACTGTTTACATTATCTGTACATATTTGTGATTTGCTAGGTGGCAGCGGACTTGCCAGAGCTGGTGGTGCACGACAGTTAAAGCAGCGAGAAAGAGGAGCTTGAGCATGAAGGACATTGGAGGAGCTAGATGTAGGCCACTAGATCACAAACAATGCTTTCGTGCAGAATCATTGTTAAAAGCAAACTTTCAGTTGATTTGGCATCTTTGGATAGTAAAGGTAAACAAAATTAGGGTGGCAATTTGTTTACGCAGAATACGTTTACCAAAATACGCCCCCCCACCATTCAAATTGCACATTTTTTTTTTTTTTTTAAATAAATTTCCTACATGTCTATAATGATGTCTCGAGCACTTATCATTGACAATACCCATTTATATTAACACAGGTGTGTCTTAGATATATGTGAGCTCTTGTGGAGATCCGCCATCTTTAATTTCAAAATGGCGGTGACACAAAAGGAGAATAAAGAGAATTACCTAATGGCATTTGATCTCATTTGACACATTATACGTTTGCAAAATTACTGGTTGCCGGGTCTGGCCCGCAGAATCATAAATGTATGGCACGCGGGTATAATATTTCGTCTTTTGTGTCGTTTTATTATAAAATTGATGAAACAAATTATTATTGAAACAAAGTTTATATGAAGTTGGGGAAAATTATGTATAGTATTTGGGGCATGTTGATTCAGTAGATTTGTATATTTAAAAGACGAATGGTCTCAGAATGCAACTTTAGAGTCAACTATTCACTGATGAGAGGTAATGTTCATGCAACTATTTGGAAGCCTTTCCAAATAAAAGAAGACTTTGAAGATACAAAGAACCACTGGTAAACGAAAAGTGTATACTGCGCATACTAATACAGTAAACGCTAGGTGATTATTTTTTACAACCGCCATTTTAAATACAAGATGGCGGCCCTCTACTACCATTCACATGTATCTAATTATACTAACATTAATATAAAAGGGCATTGTCAGTGGTAAGGGCTCCAGACACTTTAAATAATATTTTAATGGAAAATTAGCACAATTTGCATGATGGGCGGCTATGTTGAATTTGGTAAACTTATCCTGCTTCGAAAAATGTGAGTTGAAAGGTTATATTGGTAACTCCATAATACGACATATTCCCCACTGTAAACTGCGCAGTCTGCAATTCATTTCAAACAGTTTATTTAGAAAATACACGACTGCTTTTTTCCCCTGGCAACGCCGTGTAACTAGCTAGTTATAACGTAAATAGTCATTATCAAGTGTAAGTTTGCGATTAACAAACGTTCTGCATGAAATGACATAAGGGCCTACGCTGCTAGCGTCATGAAAGCAGGAGGAGAATTAAGAAGATAGTTTTAATTGTGTCTTGATTTTTCCTGTAGACACAGCATTTTACCGAGTAGACATACAGGGTGAATACCGTCAAATGATGTATATGATGTACCTGTTTTTATATTTTACCATGTAGGGCGGTTATAATTAGTGTCGGATAACAATGAAATACATCATGTTACTTGTATGATAATATTACTGTGCAAACATTCAAAATGCACTACATTTAGTAATATAATATATATATATATATACATACACACATTATTTGATTATCATTTGATGCTCGTCATATTACGCTATTCTATTGTCCTGTATTTCTACATAGTAAAATATCATCTAGGTAATAAACTATGTTGTATTTTTGTTGTCAATTGACACTAATTAACATTTTTCCTAAACGATGGCTAACATAGGAAGATTGTTAATTGGTGTCAGTTAACAACAAAATATAGTTTATCACCTAGATGGTATTTTACTATGTAGAAATACAGGATAATAGAATAGCGTCATATGACGAACATCAACATATAGATATATAATTTACATATATATATATATATATACATATATACCCCTTTATTCACATTATATTAGCAGAAACATGTAGTAGGCAATCATGGTTAAGATAGAAGGATTGTCATACAGTGTTCATAAACTTTACATACATTGTTAATATGCACTATCGGATTTGAGTTGTCATTTGTTCTTAATACAAAGGCCGGATAAAAACGTTAACTCATTTTAATATACAATTTTAGCTGTGCTCACAGAGATTCGCGTTGAAAAAAAAAAATACATATGGAGTCCTGGCTGTCTAAAATAGAGCGGTTATTAACTACTCATTGCCTTGCAATAAAATTGTTCACAGAATTTCATGAATTCACATAAGGAAACACGTGATTACACGTACGGAAACTCGTGATTTCACCTTTGGTGAACCAGATAAATACGTGTCGAAACACGTGTTTTCATCTGGAAAGTTATTCACAGGTTCTCGTGAATTCACATAAGGAAACACGTGAGTACACGTACGGAAACTTGTGATTTCACGTGCGGTGAACCAGATAAACACGTGTCGAAACACATGTTTTCACCGGGAAAGTTGTTCACAGAATCTTGTGAATTCACGTACGCAGACCTGCCTAACATTCCGGATTGTCCGGAATCATTCCGGAAAGTCACCTCAAATTACGGAATTACGGCGAGGGATGAAAATATTACGGACTGTCACCATGTTTGCCATCACAAAAATTTAGTTTCCACTATATTCAACAGGTGGCAGCATATGTATGCAGCATGTTGTGACATGGCTTTTCATTCGCTGAGTCTGGTCGTAATCTAACCAATAGGAAACAATGTTATGACAAATTGCCATTTCCGCGATCAAACAAATCGAAGTCACGCTGCACGAAGTGATGGATGACAGCGAAACGACGCCACCGCCAACCGAAAAGAAACGTGTAATGCAAAAATTTAGTGAGTGTTGTACTTGTAGTGTTAGGTCAACTGACTGTACTAAGACTAAGTTAGTGTATTTATTGAGGAGTTTAGTCTATCATTGACAGTCACTAGAGTGTAGGCGATGTCGATGACAGTGTGATGTAATGGTTTTGGTCGGTCGCTACCCCCCCCCCCCCCCCCGTCTATCATTTATCATTCTACAGTTGAGTAGGTTAGATAAAGAGTGTTGGCTGATGTTGGTGACAGCGTAAGTATAATGGTTTTGACCTGTCGCTCCCCCCCCCCCCCCCCCCCGTCTATCATTTATCATTCTACAGTTGAGTAGGCTAGAGCCTAGAGTGTTGGCTGATGTTGATGACAGCGGCGTAACTAATGGTTTTGGTCCAATGTAATGTAATGGTTTTGCTCCATCGCTACCCCCCCCCCCCCCTCCCCCCGTCTATCATTTATCATACTAGAGTTGATTAGGCTACAGTGTATGTGATGTTGGTGACAGCATAACTAATGGTTTTGACCCTTCGCTACCCCCCCCCCCCCCCGCCGACCAATATCTTACACAGTTCTGAATTACTGACAGGAAGCCTATATTCCTAAAAATCAGTGTAAATGGGAAGATGGATTACTGAGAGGAAGTTTTTGGGGTAGGCAGGTCTGCGTACGGAAAACACGAGAATTGGACTAGTTGAACACGTGAATTCACCTTCAGAACATGAAATCACGTGTCCTTGTTAGCTGGGGATCACCATAAGCACTGCTTCAAATTTGACTGAAGGCATAGGCGTCCGAACTAGGTGAATATTTGGAGGGCTGATATCACCAAAATCCCTCGTTTGCACACCTCCTTGAGGCACACCAAAGCTCCTAACTGCACCCGTCTTTGTGCTCACAAAAAAACCTCCAACTGCAACCCTTATCAAACATTGGGAGCTAAACATATCTCCAGCTCACCCACCCCATTGAAAATATTGTGGAGCTCAGTCCCCCGGCCTCCCAACCCCCCCGGCATCCATGGAAATGTCTTGATGCGTAATCATCTATATCCTGAAAAATGTATGTAAATAACATGTACAGTGTCGGAATATCATACTCCTAGTGACCACATTCCATCGTCGCCCAATACCGCGAAAAGTGCAGCACAAGTAAGACCAGCATTATTTGTAGTGCGGTGATCCTTAGTTTGCCAGTCTATATTGTCCTATCCGCAGCCTATAAGTCACACGAACTGTTTATGAAAACACAATGATCATTACTACCTTATATACCTAACCTGTACAGCACGACGCTAAATGAAATACGTGTGCAAAACGGAATGTTGTTTTAGTGCAGATGTAATCCTTCTTTGCCAGCAGAAATAGCTGTTGACAGTTTCTCCTTCATTTGTTCTTGTGTCTTGTACTGGGGCAAGTGCAACTGGTTGGAGCAGGTGCTTGCAGTTGGAAGAAGATCTCCTGTGTGGTAAAGCAACACAGCTACCGTTACTTAACATACCTGAGACACTGATCTGTGTTTTTAGTTATTGCAATTATTTGAAATACTGGATTGCAAATTTCAAAAAGCCACATAATTCTTGTTAACAAAAATTGCAATACATAATTGTAACGTTTAAAATGTAATGCAAATGCAATGCAATACTTCATTGCAATAATCGAAACATTTGCAATAATGTATTGGGAATGTAACAGAGTATTGCAACGACTTTCAATACTCAAAATTTAGAGGAATTTCTTTATGCAAAATGCAAAACTCGGAGTATTATGTCCGTTCCTGCCGATTGATACGTTATGTAGCACCAATTTTCAGTTGTAATATATGTTCAACACAAATCGATATACCTGAACTGTCTCTTTCAAGATGGATGTTGATCGTCCACGAACGACTGTATTGGGCACCAACTGGAATGTGTCGACTTCCTGTGATGAACTGAATGAAGTCTGACATCTGGGTCTTCAATAAGATAAACACATCGTACATTAAATGTTATGATAGCGATACTGGTACATTATTCAGACGTTTACTTTAATTTGCGATGGACCATAGCGTGTATCGTGATATTTAGATCACTGGATACTTCAAATGTGGTATACCATTAACAGCAGCCATTCGTTATCAACAGCAACATACGTATACTTTCTTAGGCCTGTTCGCTCAACTTAATTTCCGTACATCTGACATTGTTAATGGACGGCTGGCAGAATAATTGACAGACGTTGTTTCCGCCATTCCCTAGAACGGGCAGGCTCTCGGACGTGGTGTACACAATTTATCTTGAAATATAAAGTAGTTGCCTGATATAAAATATGTAACCAATTATTAGAATATCCGCAGTACCGCGTCGAATTCCCCAAGTATTGTCCACAACCACACTATGACGTCAGTGTCGCGGTTGCATCCTTCGTATTTTGTACGTCTTTCCAGGAGGTCAATGTCGATTCTTTCGTCACCAGACATGATTAGCTGCAGACACAAAGGCAACACTGATTCACACTGAATGCAATTCCGAACTGAATGGAAGATATCCCGAACAAAACGTTTCTATTGACTTTCCAAATGGGGAATGTCTTGAAAAAGCACTTTCATAAATGGAACAATTATAGTGCCTACTACTGGGTGGGACAAGTTTGTCTGTCTGGATTTAGCCCACTTTTATGTAAAACATACTGCTCTGTGCAGATACCCAAGATGTATGCAACATCATTTTAGTACGTTTCTCCCATGCACGCGACAACAACACAACAATGTATAACTATAAAGTCACACGAGATAATGTCTTACATTATTCGGCGTTTTTTGCAGAAGACTCTTACACAACATGAAAACGAATGTTGTTTATAGCGTATCAAGAGGCCTGGATATTCAGGTCACGAAATGTTCAATGTGTATAATTGTATGTGTCAATAGGCATACCAATGTGACAGTTGTTTAACCTACGTGGAAAGTCTCAAGAGTCGTGAAAAGGATTTTAGATATACTACCCGGTATGCAACACAACACGTAAAAGCCGCACACTGGAATATAATCTGGAACAAAACAACGGTGGAAGCGAAGACTGGACGAGGGGAAACGCAATATACGAGTTTCGCTCTGTTCGCTTCCATTAGCGAAGCCGCCATTTTCACAAGACATCAGGTTATGACGTCATCGGAAATTACGGTTTGGACGTTATGATACGTCATAGCGTGTCTCCATGGTGACCATAATCACAAAGCGCACCCACCGACAGGTAACGAAGCGCATTTCTTTGGTGTAGGCTTTTCTACTACTGTGTGAGCATTTCGTATATGTCAGTGAGTGTAGCAAATACGAAACGCGTGCGTGCGTGCGTGGTGCGTGGTGCGTGGTGCGTGTGTGTATGGTGCTTTACGGGTTTATGCTTTTACACGCCATACCATAGTTATATTTCATGTATGCACAAACATAATCAATTCAACCAAGTCGAAGGCTTACGAGAATAGTCAGTTCCCTTACAAACCTGCAACTCCTGCGCGCTGAACGGTTGCAAATACTTCGCTGGGATGATCCTCGTGAATCCTGCCGTGAAAGCTTCAAGTTGTGGCTCTGTGCCATCTGTCGAGAAAACGAACAGATGCACAGTAACTACCTAGACAGTGTCTAAAACACACACACACGAGCACACACACACACACGAACACACACCCGCGCGCACACATGTTGGTGCGTGCGTTCGTGTGTGTTTTTTATGTTGGCTAGATGGAGTTAAATAAAATGAACATGCCAGGTTATTCAAACCTTTAAACTGAAAGTGTTTATTAAAGTTTCGAACACCAGGCGGAGTGCTGAGAAGATATGGTGTGAACTACTTCAATAAGACACATCAGTGACAGTACGTATGCATATATTGTTTACACAACTGTAGATATTTAATTCATCCTTGTGTCTAGATTTGTATTTGCATAGCATAGCGGTTCGGTTGATCATGAAAATCGCAATTTTGGGGAAGCTTCGAAAAGATAAAGTCGCACATGTATTTGGGAATTTAGTTTCACAATTTTATATTACAATAATAAACTAGTTTCCGACTATCGGAATTTCCTAAATGCTAATTATTTTGGAATCACCGTATTTTAGTGTAACAGGGGTAATAGCAGATATAACGACTTATATGATTCTGGCACAGAAGCATGCAAGATAATGACTTGACAGGACGCAACATTATTACATGTAACGGTGTCCTGAATTGTATTTCTAAGTGTGTTTGTTTGAGATGTATGTGTGGCTATTCGTTGCAAATGTCCAAAAATAAATCGTAACTGAGCGAAATCCAGCAGGACCATATACATAGCTAACCTCTCAGGACGTTTTGTGCCCACAGTTGAGCGTATTCTTCTTTGTTGGACAACGTAACTCTCACGCATTCACCTCCTTCAACCAACGGAACATCCACCGATTGGCCAAATTCTTCTTTCGACCGCACAAATGTCAGCTCCATGCTTTCAAATGTTTTTTCATCGGTGATTTCTAAGATCTTCTTCAAGTTCCTGTCAACCAAATTATGTTGGGATTAAACTTGCTACATGTACGTTATGTATACAAATTGTGTATGGATAAGATTGAAAGTTACTATACAATATATATTGGTCAAAACATTTACACTGATATATTATTTAGGACGGTCCTAACCTTGACATTTTACATATGATCACTATAGACTATATGTGCGTATCAATCAGGGTTTATACTATAAAATTAATATAATAGTATGATTATTTAAGGTTAATGGTGTGTGGTTCTGATCTTGTCTTCGTTAAATTGGGGTCTTGGGGATATTATGCTACAAAACGCAGAATTAAGTATATTAGACAAAATACTTTAGATAAAATCTACGTGATAGAACTTACGGACACATTAAACAAGACAAGATTCACTGGTTTACTATGTTATCACGAGGTGGTTGAAATGTTGGGAGAACGACCTAATTTGCTTATCTAGCAGCGCCAATGGCTATTTTTGGACGATTGGTTTTCCACATTTAGGCGTTAAGCTTGTTTAGAAATAGCTAACACTACTGTCGTGTCATCTTTTCATAACATAGCTAAACCACACACGTTAACATATAACAAAATTATAATTGTTGTAATAATGATACAATATTTTCATAACATAGCTAAACCACACACGTTAACATATAACAAAATTATAATTGTTGTAATAATGATACAATATGTTAGGATCCACAATATCCGAAATACACATGTTATGCCTCGGGTCATATGTTCCACGTTTAAACATTTGAGATAGGTGCTTATTGCTGACTGGACATGGTCTTACTGGTAGTATTGCGGGTACTCCTTCTGCAGATTTGTTGGTGTGATTGGTTCATTTATCATGAACTTCAGAACCGACTCAGCCAATCTGCCTTCAATCGTTTCCTCTGTAAAATACCAATTTAAAAGTATTGCGTTATCAACGTCGTTCGTGTGTGTGCGTGTGTGTGTACGTGCAAATGACAATTCGTGCTTGAAAAGTTGCTTGCATTTGGACTTCGTGTTGTAGAAGGTCCAAAGAAAGTACTGACACGTAGAGTGGCATCAATACGCAAGTTTAAGTAAACACTCGTCTAAGAAGAAAATATTACATTAATGTAAAAACTGGTTCAAAGTTAATTAGTGTAGGAAGTGTCCTTCGTGTATAACAAGAGTAACACGCATTATCCGCGAAGATAATATTGTCAGTATGTAGTGGGTTAAGTTCTTACTTAAATGAAGGGAAACGTTTGAGGGCAATATACCAGCAGTTCGCAAAAGACCACGACTACCCAGCAGGTAAATTTTGCCTGACTATTTTCAATTACCCTGTTCCAAACAGTATTAAATGATGTTTTAAGAACTGCAGTATGGGATTGTATATAAACTAGAACTGGACTGTGTCGGTATTAGCTACAGAGTTGAGTACACAAAATGACTATGTACCTTATTTGAATGAACTGTTAATAATTGAATGACATATATTAAAGTTATATTTAAAAAACGTAATGTCAACCACTTTGATAAGTGTTTTTTTTAAGAATCCCAACTGCAGAGTATCCATGAGTAAAAGCAGTACGCCATCTAGCGGGTCTGGCAGTGACAAATGCACTATGTCTGTTGTGAAATGCACAATGCTAAGAGAACAGCACTACCATGTCTGCTCGAAACGGAAAGCTGTACTTTACCAAGGTCCATCCAAGGATATATTTTATTTTCTGCATGAATTTTTATAACAAGTGCAAGATATTGCAATTCCATCAAATCAGGTTGCTTACTTTCGAAAACTGCCTTGGCAAACATACACCCTATCAACTCTAATGTTTCACACGTCTGTTTTGGGGCATCCACGATCAATTCGCTGAATCGGCTGCACCCATCGCCTGTCTCCTTGAAGTAGCCTCTGTCTGGGTTGAGTGCGTCCTTGGAGAACAGCAGGAACCAATCTCTGGTGCAAACAACATAAATAATAGAAAAACAGTGATCATCAGGCTGTGTCTATTTGCAGTTTCGAGCAGACATGGTAGTGCTTAAGTTTTAGGTTTAGGTTGTTTTAAATATAACTTTAATATACCTGTATGTCATTCAATTATTAACAGTTCATTCAAATAAGTTACATCTGCATTTTTTGTACTCAAGTCTGTAGCTATTAACGACAAAATCCAGTTCTAGTTTCTATACAATCCCATACTGCAGTTCTTAAAACATAATTTAATACTGTTTGTCAACATTATTCTGTTGTTGATAATGGTGGCAGTTTATTGTAATTTGGCCCGTGTTTCAATACCTTACAAAACGTGTAAATGCTTTCTACTCATTTGAAGAAATTAATATTTTATTTTACGACGTTGTTCTGCAAGCCCTAAGCCTCGTATCGAATAAGTGTTTTTTTATTTAGTGCTGCGGTCTCTTAGATAACCATTAATTGAGCACACCTACAATAAAACAGGTGTGTACTGGTTTTGTACACATATATTGTGCACATTATAAGTTTCCTATATAATTTGTTTACTGAATAGCGCTGTAGCGAAACAAAGCATAAATAATCATAAAGCACTTCAAAACTGTTGGCTACTGTTGTATTTAAACAATCCTGCAAATTCGGTGCAATTACACGTAATATCTACCTTCTTGGGCCTCCTTCATCGAGCCCTAACTCATACGCAAATCTCACGTAAGGTTTGCCACGCAGTTCACTCTCATCGCCAATCCATTGTCTGAGAACGGGAAGCGTGTCATCCAGCACGAATTTCCGTCTGACATTAATGATCTGATGGTTGTCACGTCTCATTGTGTCTAGCTGTCTGTAGAAGGTGTTCAGTCTTTCCGTGAAAGGCGATGCGGTGACGTGAACTGTGACGCGATTTGCTCCAAGTGGCTGATTTTTGTAGAAGAACTGAAACACACATAAGTTCGTATAAGCAAACATAATGTTATAAACAAACCAGGTTGGTCTGAATATGTAGTCGAGCTACATGGCACAGCGAGGGAAACATTATTGAACTGGAGAGTACATGGAAGTCCAAAACATGGACCATTTTTTTACATGATGAAAGAGAGTACAGCTAGATATAAATATGCACGCAGGTTTATTGAAAGGTATAAAGAAACAATCAAAGCTGACAACATGGCCAATAATTTGCAGAATGGAAACACCGCTGAGTTCTGGAAAGACATTAGGTCCACGAAGAAATGTAACACTATACTTGATGGTGTAACTGGTCAAGAGGAGGTGGCTGGAATGTGGAAAAAGCACTAAAAGGCTTTCCTAAATTATGTTTTAAATTATCAAGGTGGAGTCTTGTTTCCATACTTATTTAATATCTATATGGATGACCTTAGTCAGTTGCTAAATCGCTGTAGAATCGGTTGTTACACTGGCAAAACAAAAGTGAACCATCTGATGTACGCGGATGATGTAGTATTAATATCACCGTCCAAGAAAGGGCTTCATGGGTTAATACAAACTTGTTGTGAATATGGAACTACGCATGACATTATATATAATGGTGAAAAAAGCAGTGTGATGTATCGTGCGCCCACAAAGGTCAAACATCTGTTATCTTCAATTGTTTTCTATTCAGGATCGCATCATTCAAAGACAGAATGTTGTGAGATATCTAGGTCACATTATTAATGAAGACATGTCTGACTATGATGATATCAGTAAACAGATTAGAACATTGTATGTAAGAGGAAACATTTTATGTAGACAATTAAGAAAATGTAGCACCAATGTAAAGCTAGTTTTTTAAAGACTTATTGTGCATGCCTGTAAACCGCACAGTTATGGAGTACCTATAGGCTTAAGATCACGAACACATTAACTTTAGCCTACAACAATTCACTGAGAATCCTTTTAGGGATCCCAAGATAGTCTAGCGCGAGTGAAATGTTTGCTTATACAAACTTGCCAAGTTGTCAATGTGTTATAAGAAACAGTATATATACATTTATGAAACGTATGAAAAAGATTAACAATTATATTGTTCACAGTGTTGTAAACTGTGACATGATCTATTCGTCTCTGCTGCAAAAAAGTGGATGAAACAATTATTTTGTCTACGATAATATTCTTTATGTTATTATACTAATTATTCATGATATGGCTGCTATGACATGCACACATTTGTGTTGAGTAGCTTTGTGTCTTCTTTTTCTTTCTTCTCATTCTCGTGTTGGTGTTATTACATGTATGGACCAGTTGACTAAGGAACTTTCCTTATATTAAGGACTGAGTCTGAAATAAACTGATCTTATAATGGTATTTAATTTTCCTATACGATAGCATCAACGGTGTTGTCAAATGCAATCGTGTTACATTTCTTATGACAACTGTGTGTGTGTGTGCGTGCGTGCGTGTGTGTGTGTGTGTGTGTGTGTGTGCGTCTGGGTGCGCGTGCGCCTGCGCGTGCGCGCGCGCGCGTGTGTTTTCGTGTTTCCTCGAACGATTGCAGTATGAACATATGAGGGCAATACATTAGATAGTGAATTGTGTAACTTAAATGCTAATTTACGGTAATTGCATTAATTGGTCACACTAGTACTATTACCTGAACATTTTCTTTACTTAACCTGTAAACCTCAAGTTGACCAAACGCAGCTGCACATTGATGCATGAGATATGCCAAACACAGCCCAAAAGAGCCGCGGAATGCCATGTATTGCAGTGGCGCCATTTTTGCAACATAGTTATAGAAACATATCAGAAACGATGTCTGAACGTACTGACCTCATACGTTCACGTGTAAATTTTACACCATCAAATCCCTGATTTAATCAAGACTGGCGCCAGTATCGACTATCGAAACATATGTACTAGTTTCATAACGACAATCGCAAACGCAGCAACACCAACACAATCTAGGTAATAACAGTACTTCATACCTTCAACGTATAACGTGACGGGTGAGTGAAGAAGATCGAGCAAGTCAAACAGGTAGTCTCCATATCAATCGAAGGTTGTCTTTGCGACCAAGCCGCCTCGTCTCTCAGGACCGTCACTTGCAAGTTGTCTTTCATCTGCTTCGACGGGGATACCAGATTGTCGAATATATCCCTCAACTGGATGCTCACGGTTACTGTTCTATCTACTGTATTCAACGATGTGTTTCCAAGGACTTTGCACATGCTGGCGCAAGGAGGACCTGCCCGGACGGTGACTACATCACCGATCTGCTTCCCGTCCAGTGTCACGACATAGTCTCCAGCAATAGTTACTGGCGCAGCAGACACATTCAGTATGTTCTCGTCTGCATTTGGCGCGGTCACTTCGCACAGTCCTTCCTTGCCAACCTGCTTTCGGTTCAAAGCTATTTTCGGCAGTTCTTCAAGTGGTCTCACTGGTACGCTGTTGCCGAAACTGTCCATAAGTCTCACCCGGAAGTGAACTGGCAGCGAGTCTACGCGTATGCCATGTAGTCCTGTAAGGAAACGGCGGAAATGGCATTAGTGGAGAATCAGCCATATGTTAAATTTCATTTTCATTTCAAGTTGTAAAACTTTACTTTTTTGGTACCGCCTGATAGGTTGAAGCATAAGTAACATTTTTGGTCCGTGTGTACAACGATCATCCCACTGGGGGCCTTGGGGGCACCTTTAAGCAACAATCTTGAAATGGCCTTAACTTCTGAACCGTTCATCATATCTCGAAATTTTGAGTAACAGCTTTTGTGTTCCATGCAGGTTTGCGTGGCAGTCATATTGAAGTTATTTGCGAAAAACCGGAAAATCATGTAATATTCACGATAATTTTCCTAAATATTTCCACCCTTTGCAAACCAATTTAATTCTAAACATTGCCTAACCAAGACTAAATTTCAAATGAAACACCCATCGCCTGTCAAGCAAAAATGATACTATATAAGAGAAAATAACTAATCATGCATGTTGGTTGTTGCTACCATGTCTGGCAGAATATACGTAAAACGGCCCTGATTTATGAACCATTCATCCTACATCAATGCATGATGCATCTAAAAATTCGAAATCAGGAGTAGCAGCTATTATATTACGTATTTTGTGCATAATAACAACGATATTGATGTTATTTGTGAGAAAAACAATAATATTGTTATTCTAACGCTAATTTCCCTCATTTTTTTCATCCACAGCTCAACAATTTCGGACCAAATATTACCTAATCTAGATTAGATTGCAGAAGAAACTCCTTCCGAACAAAATATAAATAATATATTTGGTACCATATGGGAGAAAATGACTTATTTTCCATACTGATGTGTTTTATGGCGTACCGGTACTTTTAAGCGATGTTCTGACCGAAGCCAGGATCACTAAGAATGTATTAGCGGCTTAAGAGTAGCAACTTTTAACTTCACAAAAATATAGTTGTTGTACTGGATAATCTTACAACACGGTGTTTACATGGATAGTGGAACTGAGTTGCCTCTTGAAGATAGGACCCCCATGGTAGCACAACAGAGTTCTATAGTGATACCATGCTGGCTACTGGTGCACAAGTTCCAACATATCATCTCCATGTTCGTCCGAGCACACAGAGAGCATATGCATGTCTGAGGGGCCTGGTGGCACGAGCCGCAGACCTTTTTGAATTGGCCCATTTGACCGTGCCCAATAGACCCTTGGAAATATACTTGGGTCTATTATACCCCGTTCAGCTTACAGTATTACAGTAAGCTGAAGTTACGGCAGCGGAGTAACGAAAAATGTTCAATAGCACCCCCTCGCTTTCCGATGTCACCATTCTAACCGAGAAAGCGGAGAAGCTAAAGTTACGGCGGCGCGGCAGCGAACATTATTGCTCAAACCTGGTAGTAATCAACATACAAAATTAGTTATTTTCTTCCATATACAATCAATTTGTTTTCGTTTAACCTGCGATCGGGGTTTCGTTTGCAATTTAGTCTAGATTAGGCGATGCTTAGAGTTAAATTAATTGGGTAAGGGAGGAAAATAGTTAGGAAAAGTGTCGTGAAAATTACATGATTTTACGGTTTTTCGCAAATCACATTAATGTGGCTACCTCTACGCAAAACTGTCATTGAACATAAAAGTTGGTACTCCAAATTTTTAATTCATAGACACATAATAAGTTGATGTCAGATGAACGGTTCAGAAGTTAGGGCCATATCAAGATTGTTGTTTAAAGGTGCCCACCACGGCCCCCAGAGTAATAAACGTTGTACTCTCGGACCAAAAATGTTATTTATGCTCCAACCTATCAGGCGGTACCGAAAAGTTAACTTTACAACAAATTGAAATGACAGATGGTCTGGTGACCCCACTACATTGCTTTGGTAAATTGACTAGTTCTTTTTATGATGAACGTAAGGACGAGACAATATTTATTACGACTATTTGCAATGCCAGTAAGTCCATTTCGACATGTTGAAATGGATGTTAGCTTCACATCGATCAAAAAGTAACGTTCAGGTATAATGATATACTAAGTTACAATCCAGTTATTTTCGGCAGAACTTCAGTACTTCGTTACACGTACCTTCTACGTATGACGTTATGGCGGAGATGCGTCCGTGCGTCACGAAGACCCTGGATGTCTGTAGCACTGAGTGAGTCGTTGAGATTGTTTGCAGTTTCTCCTTACATACTGGACACTGCACTCTCGTCTCCAACGTGCCGACTTGCGCTGGGCGGCACCGCAGTAGAAAGTGACCTCCAGCAAGTTCGGTCACGCTAAACGTTGGTGTTACGTGTCTGGTCTGCTGTCGTGGATTTGACGGCGTCGGCTCCAGGCTAGGTGTCACATGTCGTGGTCTGGATGTCATCGGTCGTGGTCTGGATGACGTTAGTCTTGGTCTCGATGACATTAGTCGTAGTTTGGATGACATCAGTCGTTGTTTCGAAGTCATAGGTCGCGATCTCGATGTCATCGGCCTATATTTGATTGGCAATAGTCGAGGTTTTGCTGACACAGGCCTTTGCTTGTTTGACTCGACCCGTTCTTTAGATGACGTCGGTTTTACTTCCAGCCGTATCTGTTGATAGTAGACGTGGAGTGCGGCGTGACGTTTCACTTGCCACCCCTTTCGACGAAGATGTGCCCACCGGTGATATCTGGTTAGGAATTTATCTAGTGTCATCCGACGTCCGAGATGTTCTGCTTCCTTCTTGTGGACATACTGGCCAAGCTCTGCAAGAGTTCTGCAGCCATGTGGCCGGTGATAGACGAGCTGGTGCCACGTTGTTCCCGCTTGGATGAAACCATCGGCCTGCCCAACAAGTCTGCCCCGACCTATCGCCCGATGTCTACTTGCATCCGGAGGAATAAGCGCTGCCGGGAACGGGCTTCCTTTTACCGGGTCGCCGCGCCATCGAACGTCGACCGAACAGTCGACAACACGACTGTCATACGGAACTGACGGAGTCCATGCCACTCGTACAAGTCCTTCCATCTGATCGTGAAGGGATGACTCACTTGTGACTGTCTCCGAATCGTGCAAGACTGAAATAGTGATGTCGCCCTCTTTCACAGGCTGCGCCTGTGACAACAGATTGCCTTCACTGTTTCGAAGTTCTAGACAGAAGATGTTCTGTGATCCAAGAAGGGGCAACTGAAGACCGTGTCGGTAGCGTTCACTGACGGACGTTTCCTGCGCTGAGATGTTTCGTGTTGCCTTGTCACTCCATTTTGGATTCAGTTTTAAGGCAAACAGGATTGCGTTGACAAGCATAATACGGCTGGGCACGTAGGTTTGCGTGTGATCTGACGTTGCTGACAACGTGTACTGGAGCACGCCTTTCCGGAATGTTATGCCGTACGTTCGGCTTGTGTCATTAGCATGCGGCAGAAGTACTTCCACACTGTCTACCTGGCGTAGCTTGTCGCGGGTGCCAGATGCTGCTATGAACGACAGAGCACCGAGAAACGGCTTCATCGCGTTCTCCATACAGCCGACGTACCGAGCCATCACATCTCCCGGCAGGTCTGGGTGTTGTAGTAGCACGAACTCCTTCGTTGTGTTCAGCAAAGGAACTGTTGCTGCCAAAGTGAGGAAGACATTATCCATAGCCATGTCTTCCAGCAACAACGTCATCTTCTGGCCGATAGTGTGTTTGAGTAGATCGTTCTTCAGGGTACCTGCGTGCGATTGCAGAGCTCTCATGAGTGGACATTCTTCGTTTGTACCGATATCCGCATAGCGGTGCGCTTGGCCAGTGATGTCCGCTATTTCACTTTCGTCATCACATATGAACTTTGTGCAACTAACGATCAACGTTGGGCCTGATTTCACCAGCATCCAAGGAGACGCATCTATCGTCTGCTTCACAGTATTTTCCGTTGTCGACAAGTCATAACTAAAATGTACCGTGACATTCTGGAAAAACTTGTATTCAGTATCCTGTGTGGATTCCTCAGCGTATTCCAACCTTGAATGCTCTAGCTGCCCCACGGCGGCATCAATAGCCGCTTTCAATCTGTCTACAGTTGTCAAGAAAGTGAATATTGCCAGACGCGCAAGTCCATCTTCACTGGCAAACCTACTCCACGATGTCCATTCGATGTTGACTTTGCAGAAGGTTTTTGCCATCAAGTGATGTTCTACATTGGCTAATTTCTCCAGCAGCAAATGTGCACTTTCTAATCGTACACCCTTCGTGTTATTCTTTCGCAAAGCAGGACCGTAGAGGATTGGCGGCTGACGGAAATGGTCGCTCGCACACACAGTCAGGACTCTTCCCAGAGCGTCTAGTTCCACGAGTGATGTGTCCTCTGTTTTCCATCTGATGTTGATTACATTCGGAAGGTGTTCGACAAAATCTTTAATTCCGCCCATGGTTCGGTACATTGTTCCCATGCACGAGATGAGATCGATGCGCTGTGCTGTTTGTCTTCCCTCGCTACCGATACACTCGTCCAGGCTGAAAGACTCCCATCGACCGAGCACAACAAATTTTCCTCCAACTTCCAAATCCTGCAGGTTCACGTGTGCCGTGATCCTGTCTCTGTAGTCCCTTGTCACCAGGAGTCGGTCCCTATTCTGTGAGCCGGTGAAGTCTTCCGAGGCAATCCAGAATCGCAGACATCTCAACTCGTCTGGTGTGTTGTTTGTAGCGAGACTGATGTGCCACTGCCAGATCAGCGTGGATGGTTGATTCACAGAGGACACGATGCAATCTCGTGCTACGCGTCTGTTCATATCGGGAAACTGGTGGATGATACTCGTTGCTAGAATGGCATTAGGCGGACACAGGTAACGCAGCGATTCCCTCGACAGACCAGCAATGATGTCCTGCTCCTTTAGCGTCCCGACCGCCATGCTTCCACCAAGCTCTTTGCCGAGTTTCTTGGCAAACTCTTGAGTCCGTTCGCGCAGATCTTTCAGTGTATCTTGCATCTGTTCCGATTTTGCTATCTGTCCGCGGACTCGTTCCAACAAGAAAGCTTCAATGTCTGGAAGAGACCTATCCGAAGAGGAAACGCTGAGATGCAATGTTTTCAATTCATCATCGATCCACATCGTGCATGTCTGGCTTTTCTCGTGGCATACTTCTAACGTGAAGTTCTTAATATCATTCTGTAGATATTCCCAGTGTGCAAGAAGAATGGTCGAGACTAGTTCCGCAACATACACTAAGTGTGTCCTGACGAACGAGAGCCTTTGCTCGATACAGTCGAAGCTGTCCAGTCCTGCGAAAGTGGCACTTCCGTAGTTCTCCTGGATGCCGCCCAACTGCGCCCTCAAGCAAACACATTCGACATAATGTGCTTGCAAGACGTACCAGATAGGTAAGTGCTCGGGCTGGGATCCCATTTGTCCGTCTTGTCCCAGGTGAAACACCCATCTGACTGTACCCGGTTCAACCGTACGCTTGTCGTTGTTGTTTTTGTTATCGACAGCGATGTTGACAACATAGTTTGGCATCAACTCTTTGTCTCTGACGGTGTTGATGATATCTTCATCCATGTAGTATGTAATGGTGTCCAAGCAGTGCGCATAGTCTTCAACTTCGATTTGCAGTCGATAGAGGGCATACTGCTGCAGTACACTTATTTGTCCATTCTCTTCTGTGTCTTCGTTTGAATTCTCCAGCTGTACAGTCAGCTTCAATCCGAGCAGCTTCATCACCTGAAGCCATGAGTACACAACATTTACTGATAATTGATTGCAGATAATGCCAAAATTACCGACTTTTCGTTAATCATTGTGTACAATACGCAAACTTGCCCAATCGATACTCATTTTAATACAGATTTGTTTCAAATGGACAACATTGTGTTAAAGTATTGTTTTTGTGTTCATCACAACAATATAAAATCGAATGAGAGACTTACAGCGGTCGAAAATAAAAGTCGCTTGACGCTAAACAGAATTATTAAAAGCCATAACCGATTTTGTAGCCTGACAAATGACGATACTCCATCATAATACGAGATGAAGCAAACATTTGAAGAATGCCGAACAAAGAATATGTACATAATTTCAAATGGTAAATCCGAATTTTAACCAAATAAATATGGCATGTCTGGAACATCTACATGTACATGTCCTCCCTGTGATTACCTACCGTAATTAATTGTGGGAATGTCAAACAGTTTGTTCACTGAATGTAATGATCAAATGAACTGAAAAATGATTAATATGGCACGATACGATCAGCGAACATTATACATCTAATAGCCTCACCTTCTCTTGTGCTTGTTGCATAACATCGATGGGTTCGTCCACTGCAGATACCCACATGCCAACCTCACTGGCGGATTGTTCCAGTCGTGCCCATTCGTCTCTCTTCTCCTGTGATGGTTGTCGAAGTTTGACGGTCTCCAGCTTCCCCAGGTTGTTCTCAATCGTCTGACATTGCCAGTCCGGCGGTGATTCCATTTCCGTGTCCTGCTGACCCCTTTGTTCAGGAGGTGAACGGGAAGCAAGAGGCAATTGGTGACCTTCCGTTCCAGCATTCTGTGATCGCTCTGGTTCGGTAGTTGCCCGGGAAGCACTAGGTAGTTGGTGAACGTCAAACAGCTTCTGGTAATCGACGGGCGTCAGTTCGTCTTTGTCGAACTCTTGCCACTGCGACGCGCCCCCGATGGCGGCTAGACGCTTCGCAAACTGCTCGTGTTTGAACCTGACGGCCAAATGCAGGATCGTCTCGCCTGTCTTCTGCCATCTCGACGGACTCCAACCGCTCTGAGACAGCAGCAGTTCAGCACAGTCGATATGACCCGTCACGACAGCATAACTCAAAGCTGTTGGTGCAAACACATGACATACGTTAACACATAAACACAATGACAATAATAGTATAAAAACCGGTTAGCATCATACTCCTGTTGTGTTATATAAACGAGGAAGAGCTACGCGTGTGCAATCAGAAGCAGTGTTTTTTCATTTGCCCAGAACGTACCTGAACTTATTGTTGATTTCTACCTAATGCTAATTAGTACCATACTTCAAATATTTCACACCGATCTCTTAAACTCCGCAATAAACAGCTACAGTGACTGTTTTCATCTGGCACGAGGTAGTTAGGTAGTCATAGCTTATCAAAGACAAGTTTGTTTCTATCGCGCTCGCTGCCCAAAGCAAGATGGCAGCCGACTAAACTCGAGTGTAAACACGACATATACTTTGAGAAATATCTTACTATTTGTGACGTGGCGAATGATAGGGTTACATTATAAGGTATTATAAAAAAATATATATGCATGCTAGTACTATTACGTTTAAACCCATGACCTCTCTGACAACATCAGCTTCGTCTGGTTTGACACTATTTTACCACCTCCTGATACTGCTGGCAGCATCAATACTCACCAACCCCAGTATTTCCTCAAGTACCAGAAACACTTCACAATTAGCAACAAAGTCTGAGACAATGTCCAGCCTACATTCCAGTAAAGATAACTCTTTACTGGTCCCATGTGGAACATGCGATAGAACAGTTGCCTGGGAGGACCGTGGCATTGTCTGCGAATCATGCAACCAATGGTTTCACGCCTCATGCCAAAATGTGGGGACCCTCTTCTATGCCAACCTAAATGAGTCTGATGTTAGCTGGTACTGTGCTACATGTGGATGCCCAAATTACAGCACAATCGTTTTCAACCTACATGGGATATCTCAAGAACATCCAGAGAGAACCACTTCCACCACTGAATTAGATACAGACGGAACATTCACACCCTTCCACTCCTCTACACCGACTCGCGTCAGCAAGCAGGACAAGAATGTAAACAGACCACTTAGGATATTGAACATTAATTTCAGATCAACCATTGGAAAAAAGCAGAAATCGGCTTTCACGTCCAGAGTACAATACCAGATATCATAATCGGAACGGAAACCTGGATGGACTCAACAATCTCAAGCGCAGAAATTGGCCTCCCTGCGTACAAGGTATTTAGGAAGGACCAAGCTAGGAACGGAGGAGGTGTTCTCATTGCTGTGTCGGACCAGCTTGTCTGCTCTGAAGAACCTGTCCTTTCCAGATCAAACTGCGAGATCATCTGGGTGAGAGAAGAGAACGGGGAAGAGGAGTCTCCTGATAGGAACATACTACAGGCCCCCTGTCGGAGATGAAGTCAGCCTGCATACTTTCGTACAGTCTACAGGACAAGCCTGTAAATCAAGGAATGCCATCATCCTCCTTGGAGGCGACTTTAACCTGCCTGGATGGGACTGGGAAAGTACGACCCTGAAGAAAGGGACCCTCTACCCTCAATTGCATCATCTATTTCTGGATACAATCCGTGATCTAGGACTGAAACAGGTTGTCGACAAGCCGACGAGGGGGGACAACACCTTGGACCTCATCTGCACAAACTGCCCAACCATGATATCCAGGGTGGAGACCTTACCCGGTCTAGCTGACTTTGATATTGTCTATGCTGAACTTCAGCTAAACCCCATCAGAGTCCGCCCAGTTCAATGTCGTATTGCCTGTTACAACCGAGCTGACTGGGACAGCATAAGGACAGCCACAACCAAGCTTACGGCTTCCATTCTCTCTGCATATACAGAGGACTCCAACGTAGAAGAGAAATGGACAGCATGGAAGGATGGCATAATCGAACGGATACAACAGCACATACTTCACAAGACAATACGGCCGAAGCGGGACCATCCATGGGTGAACCACGAGCCGAAGAAACTTATTCGCAGAAGGGACAGAATCCATAAGAAGTGGAAGAAGACTGGCAGAGAAGAGCTGTACACTGCATTCCGGATTATGAAGCGACAACTCCAGGGCAGAATGAAACAGCAGTACTGGGCTCACGTGGACAATTTAATCACATATGGAACTCCAGACAAACCACAACCCACCATGACGTTTTGAGCCTTAGTAGTATTAGAGTCGTCCGTAATACGTAATCTGGAGGGTGCATGTGCTCCCATGGCATTTTATGCTAACGCAGTTCCTTTTTATGCTGACGCAGTTCTTTTTCTATGGTGTATAAAGGTATGATATATCTTCGGTATACATGAAAGGATGATTGTAAAGGTGTAAAAATAATAATAATTATACATGAAAGGATGATTATGAAGGTGTATAAATAATAATAATAACCCAACAACATATCATCAAAGTAGGAAACTGTTTTTATTTACTTATTGATACAGGAATATCCTTCAGTATAAGTAGGAAACTGTTTTTTGTTTACTCATCGATACAGGAATATCCTTCAGTATCAGTATCACACCAATTTTCAACATCTCCGGTGTCAACGGGAGGCGGCGGTTCAGCATCGTACCACTGTGACGGTGGTTCGATACGTGGGCATGTAATCAGGAGCTCCCGGAGGGTTGGATAGAAGTAGTATCCATGATCTTCCCGAAGCTCTTCTTCTCTGTAAGGTAAATATCAAAACTTTGAAAACTATATAAAACTTTGAAAACTATACCAATGAGACGTTAAATGTTACACATATACAGTGCTATAATCAGACACCGCGTTGCTAGGCAACCAAGCTATTTTGAGAGCGTGGACAGATTATGGGAAGTCACCAAGGGGAGAACTAGGTCACCTATGTACACAGTGTGAGCCAGTCAAGCTAGCCCGAGAGAGAGGAAGTCACCAAGGGGAGAACTAGGTCATCTATGAATAGGAATTAATTAAAACTGAACACATGAACGAGATCTTGAAAACAATCATCTATTTTTACTTTGTAACATCCTGTGTTAACGAGGCGTCTTGTGACGGATACTTCCCGTCCTGGAACTATTTTTACTATGTAACTTCCTGTGTTTAACGAGGCGTCTTGTGACATGTAAGAGGAAGTCACCAAGGGGATAACTAGGTCATATATGAATAGTCAGTCAAGCTAGCTCTCGAGAGAGGAAGTCACCAAGGGGAGAACAAGGTCATCTATGAATAATGTACACGACTCTAGGTAGTCAAGCTAGCCCGAGAGAGAGAAGTCACCGAGGAGAGAACTAGGTCATGTATTAATAATGTACACAGCGCTAGCCAACCAACCTAGAGTGAGACATGAAAACAATATAAAACTTTGAAAGCTATACGAATGAGACGTTAAATGTTACACACAGGAGAGGTATTAAAAACACCGTCATTGATCCATTTCGTCTCTGACATAGTGCTACTATAACCAGACAACGTGTTGCTAGGCAACAAAGCAATAATAATTTGAACACTTACGTGCACGCCAAGTCCGATTCCGTATAATCCTCGTCTTCTTGTTGTTCTTCTTCTTCGTATTCTTCCTCTTCTTCTTCGTTTTCGTCGTCTTCTTTAGCAGCGTTGAAAAGATGATATAGACAACTGTTAGATGTGATAAATGAATAATTATGGGTAACTGTATACTTTTAAAAGTTTTGATATATGTACCAGAACTAGTGGTTAAATATGTACGATACAGGTAGCTTATATGAAGAACTTCTAAGAACGCTGTGTAATTACTAGAATGAAGTAAATACCTAGTCGTAAAACGGATGACATCAAGTAAATAATAGATACTCACATCTACTTCTTCTTTTCTATATGTTTCTGTATCCATTGTTCACGTAACTCAGCCCAAGGTATAAAGCCAGCCATCTTTGTTGTTGTTGTTGTTATGAAATTAATTGAAAAGTTAACACACGAACTATGTCTTGAAAACAGCCAGTCAACTTCCTGTGTCTCAACGAGGCGTCTTGTGACGGCTAATTAGTTCACTTGGTGGAACAGTCATCTATTTTTACTATGTCTCTTCCCGTTTTGTTTTAACGAGGCGTCTTGTGACGGATAATTAGTTTCCCGTCCCGGATCAGTCATCTATTTTTACTACAGCGTCTTCCTGTTTTTAAAGAGGCGTTTGTTTACGGATAAAGGATGTATGTCCCGTGCTTCTTTGTCTTCACTATACATGTGGAAACTACTCCGTAAAAATAGATGACTGCATCCTGGACATCTTATTAAAACAGGAAAACACTCCATAAAAATAGATGACTGCATCCGGCAACTGTCTTATCGCCCGCCTAACATCCGCTTACAGTCACAAGATCGATGACTGGACTCTTTCTTTGTTTGCTCCGTAAAAATAGATGACTGACAGCTGCGTTAACATCCGCCTACAGTCACAAGATCGATGACTGGGCACTTTCTTTGTGTATATAAACCTAGGCTAAATCGTCTAGAGCATAACACTCTACCCTCTCAATCGTTCGATCATCTTCAAGCATTCCTCGTGAGACAGCAACTAGATGGCGACCGCTAACGCAACCTCCGACACGATCGACCTGACAGCCCTCGAAACAGTAAGTGATGGTTGTTATCCATTTGATCGACCTCAGAATATTGTAACATGCGCTCTGGCTCCGAAATATGTATGTTATCCATCGTGTCGTGTCTGTGCCTGCAAAGTCCTCATCGAAACGAAAGGACACCACGGAAGTGATTCAACAGTAACTGCAGCAAGGTGTTTTGTGACCGGAAATGACCATGCTGTAATTTCCTATGTTGTAGTCGTCGATTGAACACCTGTCCACCTGCATGGGCGATAGCCAGGATGTCAAATCACTGGCAGCCGAGGGATCGCAAACGTTGAAACGACATCTGAGTTATTCAGATGTCAGTGATGATGATGAGGCAAGTGTCATTTTATGTGGGTCGTGTAGATGGTCTAGTGACGACGATGATGTTGTTGACTGTAGAAGTGATTTACAGGAGAGTGTAGAGAAGGTCAATGCCATTCAAAAACGCACGGAGGAAATGATAGACGACGATGTATTTATAGCGACTATCTCCAACGCCTGCGTGCTCTACGCATCCAAAACACTGTGTCGTGACTACGAAGGCCTTCCCAAGTCACTGTACAGCCTGGATGAGATCAAGATCCTGAATGCTCTCAATGAGGAAGTGGACCAAATCGGATACGCATCGCATACACCGGAGTGGGGCGAGTATACCATCCCGCGAGTGAAAGAGACTATGCGTGCACGAGGTATATCCTTGCTGAATGAGGGTAAGGATGCGCCGGTGAGAGCTAGTCTCCAAAAAGAAGACCTCACGGAGGAAATGAAGGACTTGTACCTGTTGTCCACAACTGCAGCCAACGCCTGTATTCGTCGTGTAGCCAACATACTGGATCGTACCTTTGAAGATCAAGAAGTTGACATGTACAGAGTGAGCAGTGAGTTGATCTACGACACTTTGAGGTGGATAGTGAGACATATGAGATTTAAAGCAGACTTTCCAGCGTGGTCACATGATACTATACAACGTGTCGAAGCCGTCCTGCGCACTTGTGGCTTAACACTGGCGTCTGACGAGAAGTCACCTGTGTTATTAACAATGGCGTCTGCCGAGATATAAAACTGTCACGTATACTCATCATCATATAATCTTGTTCTTTTTATTGTGTTTAATAGGATGATGGTGAATTAGGACGAATACGTCGCGCGTATATGGACGACGACGACACACCAAAGAAAAAGATCCCGCGTCGAAGGCGTGTCGAGGTTCCATTACGTCGTCGTCTTCTCGTGGTATTGCACGACGTGGTATCACACGACGTCACCAACTCTTGATATGTCGTGTGATGATGTCACCGCATCACGAACAACATCTCCTGACATCCCGTTAGAGATGAGCTGTGATAACGACGACAACGTCACATCAGAATACGAAGACCTCTGGATGGATAGATCGATATTCGGTCTGTCCTCCGATGGACACATGATATGGTCAACATTCCTCGATTACATGTCTTTAGGCTATAGAGAACCGTTTGACTCTATGGCCTGTCTACAGAGAGACATAGCACGTTTGTCAAGTGCGCTATATTCATCTACACCGCGTACACTGAAACAAGCGGTACGGCACTGTTGCCTTGAGATCGCCCGGAATATTAGCAGGATGAACATATTGACGCCGTGACGTCTACTATCCGTAGAGAACTGTATAACCATGTCGATTTTGACACAAATTGTATGTAGTTGTGTAGAATAGAAGGTGCTGTGACAAAGAGGAATTGCACCCCTACGGTGTTTGGGGTTAGAGGCGACTCGTCATAGTAACCTTAACATAGTAGTAGTAGTAGTTTAAGATTTGAATATTATAATTGTTAGTATCATAGAAATAAAGGTACATGTAATAGCCTTCTCGGTTGTCCGTTGTTCTTTCGCTTCAAAGAGTGACTTTGCGGTATACGATGCGCGCGCACGCACACACACACACACACACACACACACACACACACACACACACACAGTTATCGGTTTATACGTAGCCATGTCATCACATAGTGTCCCCTATATAGACAATGTTTACATGACGTATTGTCTGATATATAGAAATAGGCAAGGATCCTTCATTCTTCAGTTGTAGGTGGATACAGCGTCATGAAGAAGCACGTTTGTCGCCACTGTGGTATCGTCAGCGATACATACGACGATTTACAACGTCACATACATCTAAGTCATTCATCGGTTCAGTCACCACGAGTCGAAGACGATCATGCCTACAGCAAAGCACCGTCGCGAGTGGCGCCATCTGCTGAATGCAAAAGAACCACCCACCGATGTCAGGTATGTTCAAAAGAGTTCGCGAGACAATACACCTTGTTACGTCACATAAAGACGTCATGTGGTATGGTACCCGCGCAGAAAAACGATACCCACCGCTGCGAGACTTGCGCACGTGAATTCGCAAGACGTGACCACTTGTTACAACATATGTAGCAGACGAGAAGTCATGAGGAGGAAGAGGAAGCCACCCAAGCGAGCGAGACGCGAAGAGCGACCACGCGAAAGACACGACGACGATCCCATACGTCCTCCCCCACGTCTCCCCTTGGTCGACAGTCTGTCTAGGGATCTGCGAGATGTCGTTCGAGACCACTGGTCGACCATCAGAAGCCACGCGACCAGAGGACCCGTTCAATCCACTTTCAATTACAGGGTGACGACACCGGACACGACTCATCTAGAATCGTCCTTGAAGATCATGTTTCGTCAACAGACACACGCCTTCAAGATAAACCTTAGTTACGGTTTTGTGTTGAGGAACAAGATCACAAATAGATACAGATACTATCATTCGTCATGCAACTGTTGCGGACGTTACCTTGACTTTGATGCATTTCTGGAGCGTATCCGAGAAACAGACGTGTTGCAGTGGGCTATCAATCAACGTCGGAACAGTCAATGGGTATGCGAGGTGGTCACGAACGTCACCTTCTTCGTCAACCGCATCGTAGACCATCCTATAGGATGCGTGGACATCACCCTTTCCAGGTACATCAAGAAGAACATTGCCGTCATCGGACTGGAAAGAGAAACCAACAACAACAAGAAGTACACCGATAATCTGTGTTTCTTCCGTTGTCTAGCTCTGCATCGCGGATGTGACCCACGTTTCCTGGAACCCACTGTGAAGGTACTCTGCGAGAAGTACGACCAAGACGGAGTGTCTATGAAAGACTTTGAGGGAGTGACGATGGACGACCTCTATCGCATCGAGACCACCTTTGAGATCAACGTGTGCGTCTACACCCTCATCGAACCAACGGAAGAAGAAGAAGGTGGAAAGACGTCTGCCGAGCTCGTACGTCGTTCATTGTGTAACTATTCCGACAGCTTGTACGTCAATGTGCACGAGACACACTTTTCCTATATACAAGACGTCAATATGTACTGTCACTCTTATCGTTGCTGGAAATGTGGTGACTCGTTGTGGAAAGACGCGTACCAACTAGAGAGACACGAGCGCACGTGGAAGGGTGGCGTGCGAAAGATCTATCCCGGCGGTGTCTACCGTCCGACGCCGACAGTCTTCCAGCGTTTGGACGACGAAAACATTCGTGTTCCCGAGTGCTTGCGCTACTACGCCTATCGCGCTACCTTCGACTTCGAGTCCTGGTTCGATACGTCACACCTTTCATCGGACAGCGACAAGGTCCATTGGGTGTCTCGTCACGTACCGTTGAGTGTGTCACAGGTGAGTAACGTACCTGGATTCGAAGAAGTGCGATGTCTTATCACCGATGGTGATAGCGACAAGTTGGTGTCCGACATTATGTCGATCCTTCAGTCTATGAGCTATGCTGCCTACGAAGCCATGATAGACGATTACGAGAGCGTCCTTCAAGAACTCGCGGAAGCGATCGCGACTTGGGACGAGCACGAGGCGGCGGCGGTGGAGGCGGCGAACAACGAGTCTCAGCGACAACCGACCAATCCCTACAAGACACTCATGGGTCAATTGTACGGTTGGCTTCATCAGTTGCCCGTCATCGGTTTCAACTCGAGCAGGTACGATCTGAACGTCATGAAACAGTTCCTGGTATCCTACTTCCTGTCCACACCGAAAGAAAGAGAGGAGGAGGAGGAGGTTTCACGTGATCAAAAGCGGCAACATGTTTATGTGTCTATCGACGAATGACCTGAAATTCCTCGATATGAGTCATTATATCGCCCTGGGATTCTCGTACGATAAGTACCTGAAAGCATACGGTTGCGAGGTTACGAAAGGTCATTTCCCGTACGAATCCATGGACAGGTTGGAGAGACTCGATGGCACCGCTCTGCCTCCCAAAGAGGCCTTCTTCAGTCGACTGAAGAACGAAGGTATGTCCGACGATGACTATACCCGGTGTCAAGAGGCGTGGCGAGACAACGACATGAAGACCTTGCGGGACTTCCGCGTCTGGTACAACAACAGAGACGTCGTACCGTTCTTGGAGGCCATCGATAAACAGTCTGCCTACAACCGACAACGCGGTCTTGACATGTTCAAACAAGCCATCAGTATACCCGGTTTGACCTTGACCCACCTGTTCAACTATGTACCGGAGAAGACCTTCTTTACGCTCTTCAACGAGACGAACAAGGATGTCCATCAACTGGTCAGAGATAACATCGTCGGAGGACCTTCACTCATCTTCACCAGACATCACGAGAAAGGGGTTACGAAGATACGTCGGAACGATTACGGTGATACGACTCGAACGTGTCAGTCCATTGTCGGATATCATACAAATGCATTGTACCTGTGGTCTCTATCGCAAGACATGCCGACGGGATGGTACACGGGACGACGGGAAGAGAAGGAGTTCCGACCGGAAGCGGAACAGCCCACCGGACAGATGGCCGTCGAATGGCTGTCGTGGTAGTCCGAAAGCACGGGACGCGTCATACGTCACCAGTCCAACGGACGAGAGAAGCGCATCGGTAAATTTCTGTTGGACGGTTGGTGCAGCGAAACAAAGACGGACTATCAGTTTCACGGATGCTTCTATCACGGATGTCCGTGCACGGGTCTTGTGGTCAACGACCTCAACGAGAAATCCATCACTGAACTCCTCGCCGAAACACGAAAGAACACGAGCTACCTTCGTCACTTCGTCAGGGTCGTCGAGATGTGGGAATGCGAGTGGAAGGTCACGAGAAGCGATCCGTGCGTGAAACTGTTTCTGGACGCCACCTTTCGCCGTCGACGGGTGCCATGGAAGATAACGTCACAAGAGATCCTGACAGGGGTACGCAATGGCAGCGTTTTCGGAATGATTCAGTGCGACATTCGTGTACCGGAGGAATTGCGCGCGCACTTTGCCGAGATGCAGCCCATCTTCAAGAACATTCACATGACCCGCGATGGCCTCGGACCGTTCATGCGTCGATACGCCGAAGAACACGACATCATGAAAACCCTGCGTCGCATGTTCGTCGGAAGTTATCGTGGAGATAAGATCTTGCTCGCTACACCTCTTTTGCGATGGTATCTGGAACACGGACTCGAGGTGACCCACGTCTATCAGGTCATCGAATACACACCGATCGCCTGCTTCCAACGATTCGGTGAAGCGGTGTCCACCGCGCGTCGCGAAAGAGACGTCCACCCCGACAAGGCCATGATCGCGCACACCAACAAACTTATGGGGAATTCTTCCTATGGGAAATGTATCACCAACGTCGATAGGCACCGCGAAGTTACCTATTGCACGGAGAAGAGGGCGTCGATCGCGATCAACAATCGTCGCTTCCGCCAACTCGACGTCGTGACGGACGATGCGTACGAGATAGATATGCACAAGCACACCGTCAAATACATCCTGCCCACGCACGTGGCTTTCTTCGTGTTGCAGTGGGCCAAACTGCGCATGTTGGAGTTCTACTACGACTTAATGGTCAGGTACGTGGAACGTCCGCTGTTCAAGTACTGCGAAACCGATATGGACAGCGCCTATTTGGCTCTAGCGGGTGTGTCCGTCGACGACCTCGTGAGCCCGGCACTGCGCGAAGACTACTTTCGTCACCGCTCCGAATGGCTACCGTCCGAATGTTGCGCTGATCATCGGAGCGAGTACGTGCGCTGTCGACTGGCCGGACGTCCGTGGGACGGTACCGAGACGTGTTGCGAGGCGCGCAGGGCGTACGACAAGAGAACACCGGGACTCTTCAAGGTCGAATGGTCCGGCGACTGTTTCCTGGGTCTGTGCAGCAAGACATACTATTATTCGGGTACGGTCGATAAATACAGCACCAAGGGTCTGAACAAGCAACTCAATACCATCGACAAGGAGACGTTCCTGGACGTGCTCACCAATCGACGGAGCGGAAGCGGAAAGAACCGCGGGTTCCGGGTGAATCACTCGTCCGTGTTGACGTACATGCAGGAACGCGCGGCTTTGACTTACTTCTACGCCAAGCGCGTGGTCCACGAGGACGGAGTCATAACGGGACCGGTGGACGTGTGATGACGACAATCGATTGCCGTGTATGTCTACGCCGAAACATTACTGATACAAAGAGGAAATGCGCCCCTACGTTAGTTGGGGTTAGAGGCGCCTTTTAGCTGTCACGTGGTTAGTAGGCAGACAGTAGACAAAAAAAGTTACTTAGACAGATGTCACGCAATCGATCGTTATAGAACATCATGTCACGGACGCGAGTGGTCGTAGGAGTATCGACAGTAGGAACGATTGGAGTGTACCTGTACGTCTTATACGTCTTCTTGTACGTTCCCCTTTGCTCTTCGTGCGATGGAGTCGTATCTAACGTCACAGAGAACTCGACCACCTACTACTACTAGAAGACGCGACGATCATGGATACGCGATGGAAACATCCCTTCACCTGTATAGTCGCGGGTCCGGCAGGGTGCGGTAAGAGTACCTTCGTTACGCGCATTCTACGTCACGCCACAACGATGATAGATCCGCCTCCGGAGAAGATCACGTGGTGTTATGGAGAGTGGCAGAACTCCTACGCATCCATAGACAACGACTTGGTACGGTTCGAGGAAGGGTTGCCGAACGGCGCGTTCGACGCATCGACGCGAAACCGATAGCGGAAACTGATGAACGGGTCACGACCTTGTTCACGAAAAAGAGTCATCATCAGAACACCTCCGTGCTCTATCTCGTGCAGAACCTGTTTCCGAAAAACAAGGAGAGTCGCACGATCAGTCTGAACGCGCAATACATGGTGGTCTTCAAGAATCCTCGCGACGCGTCGCAGATAGGTCACTTGGCGTGACAGATGTATCCGGGACGCCTGAAGTTTGTACAGGAAGCGTTCAAAGACGCCACGTCATTACCGTACGGTTATCTCCTGATCGATCTGAAACAGGACACACCCGAAGACATGCGTCTGCGCACGGCCATCTTTCCGGACGACGGTGTTCAGTACGTGTACCAGCCCAAGGTATCAGACGACTGCGCATGCACATCGTCTCTTCAGTTGCAGGATGTCCGAGCTCGTGAAGAGACATATCCTCTGCATACAGGCTCTCAACAGATACAAGAGCGCGAAATTGAGACGAGCCATCATCAACAACGCCGACGCTGATCTTTTGTGTGCATTGGCCGAGTGCGCCTACAACATATTGAAGAAGAACATTCCCTTGACTCCCGTACAGAGACGACGTTTGAATAAATACAAAACAAAACTGCGCGAGTTGGCAGAGAGAGGCGCGTCGGCGGCCAGGAGACGTCGCATCTTGCTGCAGGGCTTGGGATGGAGAAACATACCGGTCGGGAAACGTCGTCGATGTAATAATAATAATAATAACCAGGTCGGAGAGGGCCAGACCAGTGGTTTCCTGTCGGCTTTCCTAGCACCGTTGGTCAGTTCGGTCTATCTACCCTTGCTCAAAGAGGTGCTACTCAAGTAGACGATGGAACACGCACGGAAGATGGCCTTGGTAGATCCGCGACTGTTAGACAGTCTTCGCGCACCACCGATGGATACCCTACGACGGAAGGTACACGACCTCGATAACGAGATGAAAGTCATACTCGACAGACGGGATCTCACCAACGGAGACAAGGTCGTCATGTATAATCAAGTGTTGCAACGCTACAACGCGTTGTCCGCTCGTCACATGCGAGAACCGGTGCGCGTGATGAACGTGGAGACGCCACCACCTCCTTCATCGACAGTAGCCACGGCGGCGTCAATTGTCCCGAGGTATAGAAGCGGAAGTCGTCAACAGCGTTCCAAAAGCCCTTCGGTCCAAAGCCGCACAACTGATGGAACGTCTCAAAGGAGACGTCACGTGGAACGCGCGCGGAGAGCTCATGCACAAAGGAGTAGCGGTACGCGGAAGTAACGTGGTTGATCTCGTAAACGATGTCCTGCGCAAGCACAAGACCGCCGGCGATCCGACGGGATGGCAGGTGTTTGCGCGTCAACTCGGTGACTCGAACGTACCCATGGAGTTGGTGGGTAACCAGGACAGGAAATGGCACATTCAGCAGGCGCGAAAGAAGAGCGCGGTAGCGGCAGCGGCCACAGGATCGCTCGGTAGAGCGCGACGAACCCTGCAGTGGACAACCCTCGTGCGTCGTCAAAGGATGGACTCGTCTACGCCTTCCCCACACCAACGTCGGAAGGACGTAAGACATAGGAGAGTCTTTAAAGACAACGACGCATCATGTCGTGGGGCACTCGTCTGTTTACCGGTATCGCTTACGCTACGCTTCACGTCGTGACCGGGATCACCGCCGACTTTCTGATACGACTATGGCGCGTCACCGGAAAAAGCTCCAGCAAGTCTACTTCGATCCCACTAAGGTAGGGAGTTACGGAGGTATCGAATCTGCGTCGAGTCGCCTTCCGACCTATACAGCTTGTACCGAGAAAATCGTCGAACAATGGCTATCGGAACATATACTCTATACTCTACACAAACCGGTCAGAGTTCATTTCAAGCGGCGACGCGTTGTCGTCGGAGGCCGGAATCAACAGTGGCAAGCCGATCTCGTCGACGTGTCCAGTCTGAAAAGAGAAAACGACGGTACGGTAATCGACTTCTTCTCGAAAGTGGCCCGATGCGTTCCCCTGAAGAACAAGTTGGCGACGTCTATGATGAAGGCGCTGGACGGACTCTTCACCGACGGCGGCGTTCGGCCGCTGACGTTGCAGACCGATAGAGGTCTGGAATTCCTGAACCGTGGCGTTCGGGGTGTATTTGAAAAGTACGGTATCCATCACTTCTTCACCTACAACGAGGAGACCAAGGCGAGCATCGTGGAACGCTTCAATCGCACACTAAAGACGCGAATGTGGCGATAACTGACACACAAAGAAACGTGGCGATACATCGATATCCTTCCGGATCGGGTGTGGACGTACAACGACACACCCCACCGCAGCATCGGGATGCCTCCGTCGCAGGTGGATGCGACTAATCAGGAAGAGGTGTGGCAGCTCTTGTACGGTGGTCATCACGACAAGGGCGTGCCCAAGTACCACGTGGCGGATCGCGTACGTATCAGCAAGGTCAAGAGACGGTTCGACAAAGGGTACATGCCGAATTGGACAGAGGAAATATTCACAATACGCGAGGTGCATCCGTCCGATCCACCCGTCTATCGTCTGACGGACGAGATACTGTACGGCACCTTCTACGAACCGGAGTTGCAGAAGGTGACGATTCCGATCGATAAACTGTATCGCGTGGAATCGATAGTGCAGAGACGCAAGGTAGGGAGGCGAAGGGAGGTGTTGATGAAATGGTTTGGATACCCTTCGAAATCCAATAGCTGGATCGATGCCAAGGCCCTCGTCGGACTATAAAGACTAGTCACCTGTTCGACGAGATGTCATTCATCCGCTCATGACGGACGAGACGACAACAGTTTCCGTTGTCGACGATGAAGAAGAAGTCGACGCGCCGCCGCAGAAAGAGAGGACTGCGCACATCTTCGGCACCGCGTGTCCCAAAGAGGAGATCGTTTTTGTGTGTCAGGTTATCGTCTTGTACAGTGTCATCTTGGTCAGCATCTATAACCTATCCATCGGACACGAGAACGCGACTCTGTGGACGGCCCTGTTGAGTAGTTCGTTGGGTTACCTGCTACCCAGTCCGACGTTGCGACAAGATGATCACCAGTGATTTCTACCTGACGCTACCTAGCAACGCTTCCATGCATACGCATCCCGACAACACGTTGACCCACTACATCACATCGTTACCGCAACGTGTCAACTTGTCGGGTCAGTGGGAGTGTGGTCTGGCGGAGATAATATATTCCCATAGTTGGTACAACGTGAGAGAGAGTGACACGTGGTTCGGTATCGGGCTACGAAATACGGATGACGAGCAGGAGATGACTACGACGAAAACCAATATCGAGGGCGGATATTATCACGGACCGCAGAATCTCGTCAAAGCGATAAACAAAGCTCTACTACGTGTGCTACCGAATAATCTGGTACGCCTATACTACAGCCTCATCACGCACAAGATTACAGTGGTAATGGTGTCGAACGCCATATTGAGCGGGTATAAGTTTAAGAACATTCTAGGTTTCCGTGATACCATGCTATTCGGAGATATGACGAAGAAGAAGAAGGAAACGTTGATCGAAGCCGACTCCGTGGTGGACATGACGCGACACCGTGACGATGACCTTCCAAAAGATCCAGTACCTACCCGTCCTGTGCAAAGACTTCGGCACGATCGAGATCGATATAAGGGACGATACCGGTCGGCGCGTGCCATTCGAACGCGGAAAACTGACGACGACACTTCATTTCCGAAGACGACGGACGGCACTGTTCTAGAGAGATGAATTATAATGACTACTACGCTCGGCAAGCGGGAGGCGCGCTTCCCTATTTCGTAGGTGCCCGCTACCAACGAGGACACGGTCTAGAAAGTCTATTCGGAGGTCTACTGCGTACCATCATGCCGCTCGTCAAGAGAGGTGCCGTGGCGTTGGGAAAGAGAGCGCTGTCGACCGGCGCGCGCATAGCCGACGACGTCCTGTCGGGGGAGAACATCAAAACGTGGACGAGGTGAATACTTCTGCTCGTACGGCTTGCCGCCACGGCACGTCGAATTCCGACGATTCATGAATAAACATTGCGTAGAATGGACTCATAATTCAAAGAGACTTCAGAGTCCCGTATCTAACGTTTGCGCACAATACTGTGTTGCTTATCTCATGTTTCGTTGTCATGGACTATGAAGGAATTCGTGAACGGTTTCGGCACTGATCTGGTAGCAAACGATTGTCGTGTATTCGACTGGCTTAAACTATTGAACTAAGATGCATGCGTTTCGCTACATACCGTATTTCATTAACGGACAGGTAACATCATCATCATCATATGATTCGAGCCTATGGCGCGGTGGTCACACACCCGTAAGCTCACGACCTCTGCTGCGGTGTTCAGTCACTCGTAAGTCATATCACATGATGAGCCACTGGCGTGGTCGTCATGACCCGTAAGCTCACGGCCGCTGGCGTGGTTTTCAGTCACCCGTAAGTCGTGTCATCATCATCATCATCACACTTGTCTTCAGTTATTAAAACACGGTTTCATACACCATATACTACTCATTACGCCTGTATCTTTAGTCAATAAAATTCGTGTGCACACGTACACGTTGGTGTTTCGTTCGTTATTTCATACACGCGCATTCATACATACACACACAATACCAGCCCCCGCCCCCGCCCGCGTCACCGGAGGCACAACCTCCATATCCACCCGCGTCACCGGAGGCACAACCTCCATATCCGCACTCGCTTGCCCGCCCGTCCTACCCAATCCGAGTCGCTAGATGGCGCTGTTTACCCGCCCGTTCAGCCCGCCCGTCCTACCCGCCCGAGTCGCTAGATGGCGCTTCGGTTGAGTTAGGTCCATTTCTTTCCGCTAGGAGACGTGGAAAAGGGAACTGCGTTAGCATAAAAAGACATGGGAGCACATGCACCCTCCGGATTATGTATTATACCCGTCCGAGTCGCTAGATGGCGCTTCGGTTGAGTTAGGTCCACTTCTTTCCGCTAGGAGACGTGGAAAAAGGAACTGCGTCAGCATAAAAAGACATGGGGAGCACATGCACCCTCCGGATTACGTATTACGACCCACTCTAATACTACTGACCTTTATCAAACAAATGAAGTAGGATAACCAAGGAGTTCCCCCACTGAAAGAAGAAGACAAGCTGATCACAGATGACATAGAGAAAGCTGAGTTACTGTTCCGGCATTTCCAGTCAGCCTTTAGTACAGAGGAAACATTTACTAAAGAGGAATTTGACACAAGGTGCCCAGTGCCTCAGCTTGACCAGAATCAGCCCCGATGTGAAAATATCAACATCACTGTCAGCGGAATTGAGAAACTCCTGAAGTACTTAAAACCAACTAAAGCTAGTGAACCTGATGGCATCAGCCCTCGAGTCTTCAGGGAAGTTGCATTTGAGGTTGCTCCATCACTAACCCTTATCTACAGAGCTTCCCTGAAGTCTGGATTGGCAATCTATCTACATTATACCTGTGTTCAAGAAAGGGGAAAGGTACAAGCCTGAAAATTACCGGCCCATCTCCCTCTCGAGCATACCTTGCAAGTTGATTGAGCATGTGGAGTCAGCACTCTCATGAGATATTTGGAAGAGCACAAGATCCTCTGTCCGGACCAATATGGATTTCGTCGTGGCTGATCCTGCGAGTCCCAAAGGCTATGATTTGTGGATGAGGTGTCTGAAGCGCTTGAAAAGGGATGTCAAGAAGACGTACTAATCATGGACTTCTCAAAGGCCTTTCATAAAGTGAGCCACAGCCTCCTCGTGCATAAAATACAGCATTAAGGCATAACGCATAACAGGAAGGGTCCATGGATGGATTGAGAATTTCCTCTCCGACAGAAAACAGGCAGTTGTCGTTAATGGAGCATAATCAGCGTTCCCGGCAGTTGAATCCGGTGTCCCACAAGGTTCTGTCCTAGGAGCTAGCCTGTTTCTGCTTTACATAAACAATCTTCCAGCAGGATTGTCCTCTACTCCCAGACTCTTTGCGGATGACACAATCTGCCACAAAGTTGTCACCCGCCCACAAGATCAACACGACCTGCAAAAAGACCTTGACAGATTAGCAGCCTGGGAGCAACGCTGGAAGATGCATTTTCATCCCCAGAAGTGTACTGCAATGAGCATCACCCGAAAGCGCACAGTTCTGGCTATATAATACCACATACACGGATATACTCTAAGCACAGACACAGATGCAAAATACCTTGGAGTCAAGTTCATCTCTGATTTCCGCTGGGACTCCCACATCACAGACGTATGCAACAAAGCCAATAAGAACTTGGGCTTTCTCATCTAGACGACCAACAAGAGGTTAAAAGAAGTTGCATACAAGGCATGTGTCCGACCCGTGCTGGAGTATGCCAGTACTGGATGGGACCCTTTCACCGCAACCAACGTCACGGTACTAGAGAAAGTACAAAGACGGGCAGCCAGATGGTTGAAACGAAACTACCGAAAAACAGCATGTGTGGACATCATGTTACAAAAACTGCGATGGCCAACTCTCGAACAGCAGAGAAAGAAAGCACGACTCAACACCTTCTATAAGTTCCACCACGGACTCATACACAACGAGTCAAAGCACAAAGCAACACCAACTGATCGCCCAAGAATACACACACGATACACCAATGTTCTCACCTATAACATCCCATATCACCGGACAGCCTACAGACAGAAGACATTCTTCCCAAGAATAAATAAATAAATAAATAAATAAATAAATAAATAAATATACTTATATAGAAACTATTCAAGGCGCTTTACATGTAAAATAGTAATAAATCAAAACAGTAATTAATTAAGTAAAAAATAAAAAATAAAAAAAATAAAATAAAAGAGAGAACCAAGAACCATACCAGAGTGGAACAGCCTTCCTCATGAAATCACCAAAGCTCCTGCTCCTGCCTCCTTTGAGACCAGGATCTGCACTCTCCTCAAATTCTGATGTGTTAACGTAAGTGGGTAAATGAAAGCTGGAGCTGTGCCGGTCGGGGTTTAACCCCGGTGACCGCTACGGCAGCCGGATTGGTCTGGTCGGATACTAAAAGTAGTTGACACATCACCCACCTTTTCCCACTTCTCTTGTTATGACTCTTTTACATACTGTTTTTACACATATTTTAAACTTATTTGTTTATAAATTTATATTTTTTAATGTTTATGATTTAATTTATTTATCTTTTAATCCCTAGCGCATCACCTATCGTTTTATTAAGCACAACAGCCCCCACAGTGCAGCAAAATCCCCGAGCAGACTCGATCTGCTCAACGGATGGTGGCTGCCTAACATAAAGAAGAAGAAGAAACGCTCATCCTGCCAGTTGTTTTTGGAAAGCATACGGTCGTAATAACAATGCTTTGTAATCATGAAAAGCTCCAAAATCTGCAGCCAAATATGCTTGAATAGTATTCTCTGGATATTATCTAAGACTAAGATTCTTGATATGAACAAGCTTACACCCACCCATGGAGCAAGAAACTATGGGTAGCAGTTATCACCATTACACCAACCCATGGAGCAAGAAACCATGGGTAGCAGTTATCACCATTACACCAACCCATGGAGCAAGAAACCATGGGTAGCAGTTATCACCATTACACCAACCCATGGAGCAAGAAATCATGAGTAGCAGTTATCACCATTACACCAACCCATGGAGCAAGAAACCATGGGTAGCAGTTATCGCCATTACAATAGTTTCGTCTTAAATTCGTTTATAGTGGCACCATCTGCAGACATGATCAACACAGCCATCTGTCAGGCATGATAAAGACCCTCTAGAGAAGCACACCATACCGCAATCACGTATATAAGTATACAAGCTTCTACCTTCTATACATACCTCGCAAATTGATAGACCAGAAGCCAATGTCCAATGAAGCGAATGAACACTGGGATATGATAATGTTATATAGTCTCAAAGATAGCGTATGTAACTAACGCTAGCGTATTAATATATATGTGTTTATTTTATACTTTCTTTGTAAGGCTGTATAATGTAAACCAACGAAGCTGTCAACCGGACGTGACTCCACCACAATAAACCTTACCTGTATGTCCGACGGAGTCTTCTATAACGCACATCTCGGGTGCGTTCTGCTGCTTGGCCGTTTCTAGCATCAACTTTAGACTGTTGACGCACCCTACGGCGGCGGCATAATGCAGCAACGTCTGCGACTTGGCGTTCTTCTCGGACAAGTCTGGCTGGACAGCCTGGATGTAGACCCATGCCATGTGGTCACGCTGCACGGATAGAGTATGTGCAATATATTGCATGGCGACGTTCTTGAAGGTACTCGCATCCTGCGTCAGTGCCGCAGTTGACGTCCGCGTCGGATTTCTGTCAACGGAGAAGTTATGGTGTTCCATGAACCGAAGCACGCCACAGATTCCCCAGCGATGCAACGCCGCCTTTATCCCAGCAGCCTTTGCGTGGTCGAGTAACACCCGCAGCGTCTCGAGGTGGCCGAAAGCTTGAGCGTACTGAACTGGTGTGATACCGTATTCATCAGCACGGGAGATGCCGGGAACCTTGTGCTCTAAGAGATATGTAGTCAACGCCAACAAACCGTTGCAGGCAGCGTAATGGTAGATGTTGGTTTGTTTGTTTTCATCATACACAGCAGTAGCGTGAGACGCCATATCATTCAAGACGGTTTCGGCGTATCTTCCGTGGCCGTTCTTAACTGCAGTCAAGCACACCGACCTTATGTCGACCTTGCGAGAGAGCAGTTCGTCGACATCGTTGCTTAGTGCCAGGTACTGACATCCATTCCGGGTGAGACAGGCTTTCACTTCGTCATTACCATATGCGGCCGACATATACAGTAATTCATTCCACAGATCGGACCCTGTGACGACGCTCGGTGAACTGAAGCTCACGGCCACATTCCACAAAGTAACAAAGAGAGAGCTGTGACCTCTGGCGATTGCTATGTGCAGGGCTGACCAGGTCGGCCGGTAGTGACGCACCGGAAGTTCTTCTGCCAGCCGTAGCACCAAGTCATCGTCCACGGAACGTCTGCTAGGGTTTTGACCTAATTCGAGCAGCGCTTGAACTGTCGCATCTGCATTGTAGTAGACCGCTTCTTGCAGTGCAAGGCACGCCAGCTCATCTCTGTCGTCTGAAACAGGTCGTTCATGCATCCCACTCGCTATCTTAGCAGCGCAATCAGGTGCGTTCTTGAGGGCGAATGAGAAGATGCGCAAATAGGTTTGTGTGTCACAATTTAGAACACCAGCTGGGTCCACTTCAAGGAGTGTGCGCATGGTAGGCGGCAGCAAAGGCGATGTTGTTATGGCTAGCAGTCCCGAGTCTTCGTTGTCTGGCGAGATCAGTAAAGCAATGGTCTCGCGAGCCATCTCGTGATTGAGTGTAATATCTTTAGACAGGACAGTGATCCGTCTCGTGAGAAAGTGAAGTGCAATTTCGATGAGAGAAACACTGCTTTCAGCGACATCCTCACGTTGCCTGACCTGCCTTGTGCCGATGGTCGTCAAGGCTGTGACGATCTGGTGTTTCTCTAACATTCCCATAAGAGTGCCAGAACTCTGCAGCAACGTATAGAGCCGGTAAGAACCGATAACGACAGCTGCAAATCTCAGCAAGTCGCTGTAGGGCATCGACGGCGATTCAACCGCTCCAAGACTTTGGAGAATAACAGCGATGCAGTCGTCTGCATTGTTCAGACCTGCCGCTGCGGTTTCTCCACCAAATAGTGGCTCCTTTCTCGCGAATGATCCTGTGGTGAACTCCAACTGATTCGTGATATCGTGCACGAATAGGCTTATTTTCTTCTTTCTTGGAAGGTTGTGTTTCGACGTTGTGAGCAGTCCGATATGACGTGCCTGTTTTAGGGCGTACAAGGCAGCGGCACCGACGACGACATCATCGATGAGCAGCCAATCCACGTCGAGGGATACCAATACTTGTATGACATCTTTGCGACCGTTGTATACTGCAAAGAATAGCGCCGATCGATCGTCGTTATCCAGTGTCGTTACTAGCTCCGGTCTTTCTTTGCACAACATCTTCACAAGGGCCGTTTCTCCCATCGCACATACGGCGTGTAGAATGGAACAAGAAGCGCCGTTCGCAAACATCCCCGCTGTCAACAAAAGGGGCAAGTCGATCATGTAATGGCCTTCTGTGTCAGACATACCCACCTCAACGTAGCGACACAAACGGCCTGGCCATGGATTCTTCACAGATGGGTTTGCACCGTATGTGAGCAACACCGCGGCTAGCGGCCAGTGTGCATTGGCCACGGCATACCAGTACGCTGTCCGTCCGCAGTTATCCTCTTGGCTAACGCACGATGGCGACATCCCGGCGCACTTGATAAGGCGAAGCAGTCTAACGACAAGTGACGCTTGGCCGGCCATTGCCAAGTAGTGCAAGCACGTCTGACCGTGTTTACCTTGTGTGAGTTGGCGGTCAGCAATTAAACCGCTGATGTTTGGAATCAGTTTGTCCATGAAGTCCCACACTTGTTGTCGAGAGGATAGCAGAAGTAGATCAATGAAATCATTCGGTTTGTTTGTGATGATATCGACTGCTGTCTGCTGTAGCCGGTGTTCAAGGAGAAAGAGGGCCACATTAGCTTGGCCAGAGTCGACCGCCAGAAGTAACACTCTCCTGGATAAAGAACATAGATATGCAACTTAACGAGAGACATAATTAATTAGATTAACGATTTTGTAGTAAATTCATCTTGTAAATGCAAATTATACGTTAACTGGACTTCGCATATTTTATTTCCGTGATTGCGGTCATCGAAATAGTTAATACACAATTATAGCAATTGAAATGTGACATAGTTATTGTATATTTAAAATAAATTGTTCTGCAGTATCTGATATGGAGAGTTCATAAGAACGACAGAGTGGTATTACGTCGGTTCCTATATATTAATATAAATTTCTCTTATATATGTTGCTTATGGTGACATGGACACTACCAACCAAACAAACTGCACGTCCAACTCTTCTGGTATGATGTCCTCTAGAAGTGTCACATGTTTAAACCCGCCTTTGGTAGCAACTTGGAAGAGAATATATTCTATTTCGGCGCAAGACGGTCTGGATGGGCGTAGTCTGAAAGCAAAAGAAAACCCACTGAAGGCGACAGACGTGTAATAAAACACTAAACGCTAATCTTTTCTGCAAAATCTGGTTACGGCTATTTAAAGAAATTGTTATTACAATATAACATTGGTTGGATTTGAAATATGGAAACAAGAGTAACGATGCTATTAAAATTAATTATTTATTTATTGCATGCAATGAACCATTTAATATAGACAGGTTAGTTTATTTTACGTGTACCTAGATTTTCACTTAGTTCTCCTGTTAACATAAGGCAAAAATTCCATCACCTGCCATGCAGCAGCTTCAGAATTGCCAAGTGTTGTTCTTCAGAGGAAACATTTGTTTTGTCTGCTTTGATGCCTGAAAAAGTAAAACATACTGTATATTAAAAAGCAATTATGAAACATTATAAAGTTTACGAGGAGCATATTATTGTCCCGAATAACATCATACGTTATTAATATTATTATTACTACTAGTAGCAAGTTATCTGTCCATAGATGCGCATACATCGTTAAACACAACAAAAGCTAACTCACGCTGGCTCTTGTGCTGACGATCGAAGCTCTCTGCAACGATTGCCCAACTAGGCTGTGCTCCATGCGCCAACAACAGCTGCACAATGGCGACGCTCTCACTGCGGGCTGCAAGGGCGATGGGACTGGACACGTTCGGGTCATTTGGCATCTGCAACACTTCATTCATTGTCTCGAGAAGGCGCTTTACGACATCTTCATAACCCATTCTGCAGGCCTCGTGGAGAACACTCCAGTTTTTCGTTGGTTTGCGCCAAAAGGTTAATCCCTCCCTCTGAGCGTAGGTGAATTCTTCGCAGCAGACGGGTGGACACAGTCGAGGGTAGGTGCGAGAAAGTTCGACTAGTTCGCACAGTTGTGCAGGATTCAAGGACGGAACCCAGTAGCCCGACGAACTAGCCTTGGGCATTGTTAAGCTAGCACTCGATGAACTAGCTCTGGACGAACTAGCATTGTGCATTGTGGTATCTGGCTGAGATGGTATTCCTTCTTTGGGGGGTCTCAGAGACAAAAACGTCTGCAACAATTTGATGGGAGCATTCGGTCGACAAAGATCACTGATCATGTCCTGTGTCGACAGATTGTAGCAATCAGTGCACAACGTGTTCACTTTCTTCTGACCGTGCACACAGTTCCAGAAGATTTCGGCAGCTCCATGTTTAAGAAGGGCCTCAGTAATCTTCCAGTAGCTTTCTTTCACGGCCAGGGACAACGCTACACAAGCTGCGTGAATGCTGCGACCCATATCGTCGTCCACGTAGACGATGTCCATATTCAGTTTGTTCTCAATGAGGAAACAACCCAACGTCTCTCTGCTGTTGAACTCACGGTCCTCGTCCGGACATCTCGGTAGCGCAGGCTTCATCAACCACTCCAGCGGCGTTTGTTTATAGATGCACCGGCACTTGTCATCTTGTTCTTGCACCGCTGTTTCTGTTTTATCAACGCTAATGTCGTGTGTTTCGTCGTGTGCTACAGTACTCTCTGTGACTTTCGCGACCATTTCTTCTGTTACTTCTTCTGTTTCGACTGTAGCTGCATGCCCTTCTGGTGTTGTTTCTTCTGTTGCTACAGCTGAATCAGCACAGTCTGCTGTCTGGTCACCGGGCAACACTCGAGGACAATGTTGCAGAATATGCTGCATGATTTTGACGGACTTCCGCTTCGCTGTACATGCCAGGTAAAGTTGGTCTTCCCCTGCAAGAAACAGTGTCTCTGTACTTTCAGTCGAATGTATGCAAGACAAGCACCATTCTACCATTGCCACATGTCCTTCAACGATGCCCTGATTCAGAACTCCAATCTGGTCGATTCTGCTCAATGCCGCGATGACATCTTTCACTGCTCTTGACTTGCCCGACCAGTTGCTTGCCAAGACGGTGAACATCCGCTGCATGCACTTGTTGCGCTCCCAGTAACCATGCAGTCGACAGAAGTCGTGTCCCTGACTGGTCCATGTTGGGCTACCGTCTGGTGTACGCAGCATGTTTAGTATCTCAAACTGCGCTATCTTCTCGGCTTCTGTCCATGCGAGTGCGGAGACGCATCTGTGCATGAGACACCTTTTGTCGTCGTCACTTTTCATACATTTGTCGGTTAGCAAGAAGGAAACCACTTCCGGTTTCAAGCAATCGACAGCAAACTCTAGAATATTCCTTGCGTCGCAGGGGTCGTTCTCGAATGAGACGTTACAATCCCACAGGAACTTCATCGTTTGCAAATCGTTTCGTGCAACGGCGGCAAACAGTGGTGAGGAGAGCTGACCAGAAAGCACTGAGGATTTATGGAAAACGAATGGCGATGGTTCTATGCCCTTGCGTTTCACTGTGGCCTTCTCTTTCATTGACGGGGGCTTGGAACGAGTGAAACAACGCTTTCGGTGTCGTCTTTCAAGTTGATGAAACATGCGTTCGCCGCAATTCGGACAAACGAATCTTGGATCGGCATGCGGTCGCACACTCTCGTAGAACCGTGGTCCCCAGACAGCATCGGAGGCGAGACTGTTTTCGCTGGGTGTGTGTCCCGCGGGGTCGGAACACGTCAGTCCCACGTCGTTTCCTCCTCCACGTTGAGGTTGCGTATTTGCTACGACCTCATGTTCCTGATCTTCACGCTGTTTGAAGAAGGCGATCACTTGAGACAAGTTGTTTCGGTCAAACAGGTGTAAGTAATGCAGGACGGAGCAGCCGTAGATGTCCTTGCGGGTCAGGCCGACGTGCTGCGGATATCTCGCCAGCACGTGCCTGGCAGCTCGTTGTCGCCCTGCGTGCAGTGCCGCTAATAGTGGAGTCCGACCGCAGCAGTCCTGTGAATCACCGAAACGTATAACAGAATTTTCACAAATACTGCTTTCTCGTGGTAAGTAACGCTGAATTGTATGTTATACACCGACTATCGTACTGGGTATATTTCTAATGCATGTTTGCATTAAAAAACAATGTTCATAGCCTAGTTATATATATTTGTCTTTGTTCTTTCTAAAATCAGTAACATTATTACACGTTGATGGCATGTAGGTTTTTGATGTTTACGTTGAAATACCGGTAGTTGCATTTTGTTCGTAGAACATTTATTTTACAGAACCTGTGTGGTTACACGTAGAGTATCCGTTGTTATCGTTTGCCTTGTCCCTATTCATATGCCAATGCAAAGAGTGGAATCACATATAGTATAGGCCAACTTCAACAATAACTATTTAAAGGTTTGCGTTCATTTGCCCAATGATGATAATTGGTAATCTACATTATCTAGAATATGGTATATAGCGTTTGTTTAACAATAATATATAAACGGTGCGTAACCGTGATTGTCGCCAAGCATATTATTAGTTTGTTGCTGTTTTAAATACATATTTCTACACCAGTGAGGAGTTATTAAAACCGAATAGCTTCATTATGCATAACAAACATATGCTAATTATTTTGTCACTTACCTGTATGAATGGTTGGACTCGTTTGTCACTCAAGAGAATTTTAATGACGTCAACATGTCCGACTCTACAGGCGTAGTGCAGGGCTGTCTCGCCTCTTTGGTCTTGTATGTTCAGCTCAAGTTGTTGCTGTGAAAGCAACAAACCGATGATAATTGTGGCATCACCGTCCGTCTGCACCGCTTCGTGCAGAGCCGTTCGACCCATGTAGTCTTGGCTGTTGCACAACGGCGCGCTGCCGTCGAGCAGTTCTCTCAGCGTGTCAGTGAAGCCGAGACGCGCTGACACGGACAAGAAGCGGGTAGCGACAGCTGTGTCACGGAAATGCTTGATGAGTTGTTTGCTCGCTGGTAGGTGTCTATCAGTGATGTCGGCCACGTACTGCCATTCCCGCTGTGTCAACGTCAGTTGTTGCTGACCCAGGATGACGGCCGTCGCCGCAAAGTTGCACGCACTGGTCGTGGTGAATAATGCGGTCGCCAGATCGTCATTGGCCACGTTATCCACGAAGGCGCCACACTGCTGCAGGAGGTTAGATCGTCGACGTTGCACCGCTAAGTGTAATGCCAGGCGACCGTCTTCCGTGCGTGCAGTAGCGGCATCGACACCCGCTTTGACCAGCGTCTGTGTCATGTCCACGTCGCCCCGTATTGCCGCGTAGTGGATCGATGCCAGACCGATGTCATCTGTCGAGTTCACGTCTGCTCCCCTCTCGCACAGCGGCTTCACAAAACTGCTGCTCAAACCCCACATCGTCCTGTGCCAGAAGTATTCAAGCAAGGGTTCTTCAAAAGACAAGTCTTTTGGTAGCAGTTCTTGCATAAACCACGTCATCGCTTTATCGTTGAGGTATTGGATCAGAGTTAGCGGCGTTTTCCCGTGTGTGTCTTCGCCACTGTCCGTCAGTGCCCCTCGCTGGATGAGCAGTGCTGCTACAGGAAGGCGGGTCCAGTAGAGAGCGTGGTGCAAGGCCGTCTTATCAAGGTTGTCGCGAGCGTGGAGCAGAGGCGACGGGTACTGATCCAGCAGGACGGAGCAAGCACCGACGTCTCCAGCGGCGGCGGCGTAGTGAAGCGGCGTCATGCCTCGGTAGTCCTGTAGCAACCGACAAACGAACTGTACTGTGATGTTATACAAGGTAAGTAGAGATAAGTTATATATATATAACGTGGTGTGCAATCCCTAGGAATGCTCAGAGCGCCTTTCACTTTTCTCCCTTGCAGACACGTTTAATCGAACACCACATCGGCGTATCTGGGAAGCATTCAGCCACAGTGCAATAATTACACTTCGTAAAAACTATTCGTGCACAAATATCCACCACTGTCTATAGCCAGGTACTCTTTCATACATCTGAGTGATCTGGAGCAACGTAGAGTGAAACAGCTTGCCAAATGTTCGAAATGTTCACCACCATACTTACGATAAAGATTAGATCATAACTTGTAATTATAACGGTTTGTTCTAGTGAGCCTAATACCGCCATGCGAGTTAACTCGAACATAAACAAATGTGTTGTCTTCTTCAAAAATAGTTGTTTAGAAATACCTTTATTTGATTTTTTCTGCTACTACATATATATATTCAAATAGAATGACAAATTTATATCTATCAACTTATCAAATTATATCCTTCAACTTCACAAATATTTTGATAAGCAATTCATCATCTATAAAACGGTTTCTGGAACGATAAAGATCCGCGTAAGCCTGATCACGGTAATTAGGCAACATAATTCAGACGTTTAACAAGTTACGTAGGCTTACATGTAGGCCCTATACCTACTTGTATTGTAGTTGTGCTGGATGGTGTTAACTTTTGTAGCACATCTTTCAAATACGTGCTTTTCTCGCGTTTGACATCGCGTTTAAGCGTCACCTGTAAACGAAGGCGTGTATCACAGCCAACCAGCCAACTAATGAACCAATCGGCCAACTATCTTGTATTATATATTTGTGTACTGTGTCATTTAGATATCGTCCTCATCATCATTAGTATTATTATTATACAATCTTTTTGCTATCACAGTATATAAGAAATAAATTATTATTATTATTATCTAAAACCGTGTACAGAGTTTAGCATAAGCTATCAGTGACCTGACATACATTGCTCCACTCGAATACATGCTTGAAATTAGCGAAACTGTCGCGCAGAGAGAACGACGATGTAATAACGCGTTTACTTAATCTAGTTAAACAATTTGAATAGAGTAAAACTATGTTTTATTGGAACACCGAAGTGAAAATGAATTAGCATTCCTGATACGTATGAGTAGCAAATTTGAAATATATTATATGACAAGTTCATAAGTATCCATTTTAAAACGAAACATAGACAAGTGTATCTGGCACATTTGTATATTCAGTTTAACATAGTTTGCATTAGTTGCTTAATCATTATGCGATAACTGGAGACAAACAACCTGCATACCTTTCCTTTTCCAGTTGCTGACAGCTCATGTAGATCTGCAAATACACAAAACGTGAGTGTGTGAAAATGAAAAGTAAAGTTGGCTTATTGGTATTTTATATGGCGAACGTCAGCAACCGACACAACACAAACACATTTTCTTAAATTACGATGTTTTCTTATGAATAGCAAAATAAATTTGCAATATGATACCTTGTATGACGATTGTCTTGGTCTTTCGAGAAACCGTCTGCAGTTGTGTGGCTACAAAATTAAACAGTTATAATTCATTGTTTCCCTGAGAGTGCAAGTTAACATAATTAATCAATTAGTTGCATGATGTTTTCAGCATCGCGAAGTGAGTTTACTTTATTACATACAATGAAACATAGAGAAAGAAAGCCAAACAAGTTATTCATGATGTCAAGCAGTCACGATATTTAATGTTAAGAATTCCACTTTTTAGCGTATGTTTGTTTGTTTATTTATGTTTGTTTATAAACCTAATGAAAACTAGCAAAGGTGCTTTACCATGATATATCATTACATAATAATCACGAGATGCTAATCAATAATTTCAGTGATTAATTAAATAAACAAATATTGTGAGCATCTGGATGAAATATTGCAACACGTATTATATGTTTAACACTGTTAACTAACTGTTATTTACCTGTGTTGACATATTCGTATGTTTCTATATTTGCAGGAATGAACGAGAACCCGTATCTTGCATCGGGGATCTTCGTTGTCTTGTCTCCAACTTCTATCAGCCGGACGACCCAGGCACACAAGATGGCTGCTTTGACGTCTCCATACTGCAGCGTCACCTGGAGTCATAACACGCATTCAACATTTAACCACGCTACATTCTCATACACTATGGTGTATGAGAATGTTACTAGGTATGCTATTAACCGAAACACGCATGAAGGCATGCACGCATGCTCGCACGCACACGCACGCACGCACACACGCGCACGCACACACGCACGCACACAGGAACACACACACACACGAAGAGAGTTGTAGAAAACAGGTTGGGGAACAACTTGCAAAACGGGCTCCCTACCCAAAACAGGTCCCCAGCCGTTTGGCGGTATAGTATGATATATAGCTAAATTCGTGGTAACTCACAAATTAGCACTAGTGATCATTTGTCGGAAGCGCGAAACGCACATTCAGAGTGTTGAACTTAAACAGATTGTTTTTCGCTCTTTTCTTGAATTATCATATATCACTTTGTGCGCGTTGAAAACGACGGAAACTGTGGTATACATAAGCCTAATGCGTATGCTTTGATATGTGTGTATTAGATTTTTAAAACATGTCGGGCTTGTATTCAAATTGATGATCAACCTGAACCTGTGAAGTGCTGCCAAAACTGGCCTCTGAGTGGCCCGCAATGCTAACAGGGGTTCGCTGTTGGTATAATACACACACCTGCCGTCATAATGTATTATGGTGTTAACGCCATTTTGGATGCAACTTTTCAGCGTGTCAAAAATCGGGTGGTGTTTGAAACACCCAGTAGATACAGTAATTTTAATAGAATACGCTCATTGTTTGGAGAGACGTAGTCAAATAAGTAGAGAAGATGTAGAGACAACATTTACGTATTAGAATTTGAAATTTCAACTTTTTCACAAATCTAGCTTAAAGGGCCCTCAAAGCAGCGGTATAGTCGTGCCCAATATAGACTAAGGACTCCTGAACTATGAAACAAGCGACGTGTAACAACCGATATTCACAGCGGGAAAGACAGAAAGCACAACAACAACAACAACAACAACAACAACAACGACGACGACGACGACAAAAACAACAACAACAACAATAACAACAACAACGACAACAACAAAGACGACGACAAAAACAACAACAACGACATCAACAATCAGTCAAGCACGTAATCATTTATTGATACCCGGTACACCCATCTCTCGATACGTGTGGTACTAGCCCTCTGCCAACATTGGGGTGCTGTTGGGGGGCTGAGCCCTCCTTTTGTTGAGCCCCCAAGCCACGCCGGTTCCGACGCCTATGAATATTACATCTAGATTGGATGGACACTCACCTCTCGATACATGACATCTGTGTAGCGAAAGGCCGGGTTCGGTGGTGATTTGCCAGCAAACAGCTTCGGAACAATGTCACATAGACGGGTGTGTGTTTCTTCTGACGCCGTCACAACTCGGCTCCCTCGCAGGAATACGACCTCCTTCCCAGACGTTGTGACACTGCCTGAGTACTGGGAGTCCAGCACTTGTCTGGTCTCTTTCAGGGTCATCGTGAAATCTAACGGCAGCCTATACGTCCTGATGCTGCCCGCCCGAAGGACCTTAAACGTCACATCCGGTAGCGTCGCCATCGCTGCAGCTGTTTCGACAGCAACCTAGAATGTAAGGACGATAGTGTATGCTTTTATACTTGTTGATGTGTTCTATTTCAAACAAGCTGTTGTTCATTTACAATTTATAAATCAATATTTCCTTGTGAGGCCTTATACTAAATCTTAGTCTAGATAACTTATTCATTTTAAATCGATTGCCTGCAAATGTAATCTACCATAGACTACAATACTTATTATGCCGCCATACAGGAGTCTTGCCAATAAGAAAGATAGGAATCTAAACAGCCCAGAACCAACAGTGGCGCTCTTTCTGGCTTTCGAAGTCATATACATAATAGTACGTACTGAGGGATAATAAAATCGCGATCCATCTACATCTAAAGAAACGTCGGAGCGACGTTACTGTTTTGTGTCATTGTATTAGACATGTTGCCATTGTTCGGTATTGAATCAAGCACATTCGTGCACTGATGTATCGATTATTACGCGATCTCATTAAGATTATCCCTTAATTTCCATTATATTATGTTTATATGCAGTGGTTCTCGGGGACACCTAATAATAGTGTCGCCATTAACATCTGGTACAACAACGAACAGTGTAGGCCTATACAAACTCGTACATTGTAGGCCTATACAAACTCGTACATTGTAGGCCTATACAAACTCGTACACTGTAGGCCTATACAAACTCGTACATTGTAGGCCTATACAAACTCGTACATTGTAAGCATACCTAACACACGGCGAAATGTTTACGTGCATTTTTAAGGGTCGAAGTGTTCTCGTTTTGACAATATCATAAACTAATTTTGTCGAAAACAATTATTCCCCCGGTTAAATGAGCGCCTCCGAATGGATTTATTTAGATTTATGGCGCTATATAAGTGTTCTTCTTCTTATTATTATTAAATCACTTTAGAAGATAACGCAGAGGGCCAATTTACACACACAAATTCGCGAAATTATATTTCCGTAAAATGTATCATGGCAAAACTGCGAACTTCTTCAAGTGCTTTATACATAACTGGATATCAAATCGAAGCCTTTATAGTTTATTGTTTGTCAATATGATAGCTTGCAAGAAACCTGCACCGTCTGTTGTTTGAACCCGCTAATCATACTAGTCTGTTTATCTTACTAGATAATACTGTTAGTCATTCGACGTCATTGCTCAATCGGTGAGTAGACTTTGGCACCGCTTCCAACATTACGAGTATTTCTTGACACGTCAGCATTTATAATTACACGTGTACACATACACTCGCGCGCACGCACAGAGTCACACACACACACACACACACACACACACACACACACACACACACACACACACACACACACACACACACACACACACACACACACACACACACACACACACACACACACACACACACACACACACACACACACACACACACACACACACACACACAAGCGCGCACGCACATACACACACACACACACACACACACACACGCAATACCATGCGCATACGCACCCACACGCTCAATCTCACTCAGAGTTTCGTGTCAGTATTTTCCGTTTCTGGAATGCTGTATAATACATTATAACACGACCTGACACTGTCCGTCACCGACTGTCACGTCGGTCCATGTCCGGCCGACACTTTGGTGTATGTCCAAACATCTGACTGCTTAGCTTACTTGCAGGTAGGCTATAATGCACAAGTCCATGCGTTTGTTTACACTAACTGTTTCACCATGGAGCCGCTTGGTAGCGTCTAAAATTAATCCGTAACTATACACGTCACTTCCTGATTGTATCTTCCTTGTACGCAGTGTTCTGCTAAACAATGCCACCTACTTCATGCTTACGTGCGTTTTGTTTCCTTTATTTGACCAGAACACACGTGCTCATGCGAGACGAGCTAGTAGACAGAGCCGCCCAGATCCGATATCCACGTGTGTTTATGCCATGTTACCTATATAAAATCGACTCTTCTAGTGTCTTGTTTGTCGAACCACGATAGCATTTGATAACGTTACTTGTCGTTTCGGTAACCCACGTTGATACAGAATATGCTGTAAAGGAAGTAGATCAAGGGAGACTATTCAACGCTTTTGGGAAGTCTACAACATTGATAATAAATAAATATAGGCGATTGCCATTCAAGGATGGTAATCGATGTTAATCTTCAAGGTAAACATTTGACCGGCGTATATGATCTTCCTGGCCGAAGCCATGCCTGTTTGTCCCCGAATCATATAAATGGCAACCGCGTTGGAGTGATGCGGCCAGATCACGTTCATGTGATAAATGTAGGACAAAACCCGCGTTGGTTCGGTTTAATATAATAGTAGGATCAGAGAATAAATATAAACAGCAATTATTGGCGGGGAAATTCCTGTATGTAAAACATTTAGCAAAGATAGATTGCAACAACATATACCTGAAGAAAAAGAAGGCAACCTAATGCAGGAACTTGCTTAAATTGTGAGGCATGTAAAATGTAAAGGCATTCTTGAAAGGTTTATGTAATCATATTTCATGGGGCAGCCATACGTAACAGTACTTGTTACAACCGATACTGTAATAATCGGCTGCTAATGTAATAAGTGTCCGATTCTGTAATAAAATAAACCGATAATGTAATAAGTGCCCGGTACTGTAATACAATCAACAGATAATGTAATAGACATCCTGCCCGATATTGTAATATTTTTACTTATAATGTAATAACGTGCTCTTGTCCAATAATGTAATAATGTTGACCGATAATGTAGTAACATAGAAATTCCATGTGGTCTTAGTCAATTTCGTGAATTTCGTTTATTTCTTGGATTTTGTCCATTATACTCGGGCCGGGACTGGCTTGATCGTCATGATTTCTGGGTACGGTACAACCCAGAACCGAATGGAAATGACCAGTTCGAGGCTATAGCCGACCCGCTCAGCCGCGTCGGGATTTTGAGATCTGAACTTTACGTGCAAAGATCGTCAGGGACGTTGCGCAGTATCCACACCTCAGGGATGGTTCTTCGCTAATTAACGTCTTGGATAGTCAAGATTTAATGTCATATCTCCAAACGATGGACCAAGACGGTACTTCTGCTACTTCTATTATTTCCACGATTGGCAGATAAGACGAGCACACTCCTACACTGTATCTCGCCCACATGAGATAAGGACGGGGTGAACATTATTTCCGCGTCGAGGGCTCAGATGAGGGCGTTGCGAGAGTCAACTCCATATTTGAGAGAGCGGGTAGTGAGGACCGTAACGATGAACAAGATAATGAGCATGATGGCTATGTAAGAGCTTTGATTGACAGCGGGGACGGCCGTGAAGAAGATGCAATAGAGTTAGCTGACAGTTAGGACGAAGGCAGAGGAGGGTGGTTAGCTGACAATGAAGACGAGGGCAGAGGAGGGTGGTTAGCTGACAGTGAGGACGAGGGCAGGGGAGGGCGGTTAGCTGACAGTGAGGACGAGGGCAGGGGAGGGTGGTTAGCTGACAGTGAGGACGATGGCAGGGGAGGGTGGTTAGCTGACAGTGAGGACGAGGGCAGAGGAGGGTGGTTAGCTGACAGTGAGGACGAGGACAGGGGAGGGTGGTTAGCTGAGAGTGAGGACGAGGGCAGGGGAGGGTGGTTAGCTGACAGTGAGGACGAGGGCAGGGGAGGGAGGTTAGCTGACAGTGAGGACGAGGGCAGGGGAGGGTGGCTAGCTGACAGTGAGGACGAGGGCAGGAGAGGGTGGTTAGCTGACAGTGAGGACGAGGGCAGAGGAGGCTGGTTAGCTGACAGTGAGGACGAGGGCAGGGGACAGTGGTTAGCTGACAGTGAGGACGAGGGCACTGGATGGGGTTAGCTGACATCCAGGACGAGGGCAGAGGAGGGGGTTAGCTGACAGTGAGGACGGGGGCAGACGAGGGGAGTTAGCTGACAGTGATGACGAGGGCAGAGTAGGGGGATTAGTTGACAGTGATGATGAGGGCAGAGGAGGAGGATTAGCTAGGGTGGCTAGCTGACAGTGAGGACGAGGGCAGGAGAGGGTGGTTAGCTGACAGTGAGGACGAGGGCAGAGGAGGCTGGTTAGCTGACAGTGAGGACGAGGGCAGGGGAGGGTGGTTAGCTGACAGTGAGGACGAGGGCACTGGATGGGGTTAGCTGACATCCAGGACGAGGGCAGAGGAGGGGGTTAGCTGACAGTGATGACGAGGGCAGAGTAGGGGGATTAGTTGACAGTGATGATGAGGGCAGAGGAGGAGGATTAGCTGACAGTGAGGACGAAGGCAGAGGAGGGTGGTTAGCTGACAGTGAGGACGAGAGCAGAGGAGGGGATTAGCTGACAGTGTTGACGAGGGCAGAGGGGGTAGCTGACAGTGAGAACGAGGGCAGAGGAGGGGGGTTAGTAGACAATGAGGACGAGGGCAGAGGAGGAGGGTTATTAGACAGTGAGGACGAGGGCAGAGGAGGAGGGTTAATAGACTGTGAGGACGAGGGCAGAGGAGGAGGGTTAGCAGACAGTGGGAACGAACATATTGAAGATAGATCAGTTGATAATAAATCAAATAGCGACGATTTGCCAGACTTAGGTGATGGTGACGATGACAGGACTAGAACAAGTCACGAAGGTGTTGAAATTACTCGCAGCGAAACAGTACACAGAGATGATGACTTAATGATGATGATCTAATGAGCAATCCGCCACTATTCCCGAACGAAATATGTTCACATATCATGCATTTGACAATCGCATCCGATTTGAGAATATTAATGCGTGTCTATAGCTTTCATAAAATTAGCAGCTCTTCAGATGACAAACTGTTTTTTCTCGACCACGCGATTACATATTTCAGCGACTTTATCAGAAGCTTTGAACTTTGATTCTGATTGTAACAATAATGTGAACACCAGAAGACTGATGCGGGAGGCCCATCCAGGAAGTGGCTTAGCTTGTCTGGTACGAAAGTCGTTGTCAGGAAATTTCCAATAGTACAACGCCTGGCTCATTCTGGCAGTCGTGTCGTTAGGTTGGTATAGGGTAACTAGTATTTTTTGGTGATGCAGGTGATCAGATCAGGCAATGGAGGTGATGCAGGTGATCAAATCAGGCCATGGAGGTGATGCGTTTTAGAAACAATCAGTTTGTTTTTCTCAGAGAGAGCATAGATATTGTTTGCTATTATTGTAATAATTTATATATATATATATATACATATATATATATATACATATATATAATTTGTAGAGCATACCTTTTTATTATAATATGTGCTGTCTATCCACGTAGTTTAGAGTGCGTTAAGTTCATGATGACGAAGTCGTTTTTTGTTTTTGTTTTGTCTCGTTTGACGTACGACTAGTGCAATAGTAATCTTGTCACTTTGTGACCTTATTTATTTTCGGACATGAATATGCCAATAATAACTATATCATTATTATCATCACTACGTTTGTATACTAAATTTTGTGATGCACATATCGTTAATTTATCTGCGAATAATGACGACAATATAATTTTTGTCGTTTGTGTAATTATGTGATCTTCGTGTTATCTTTATTTTATTTGCGACTATGATGGCAATGTCAGTTTAGTCTCTTGACGCAATTATGCGATCTACATTTGTAGTGTCCGTAGTTCTAGCAATTAGGCGTACAATATGGTGATGTCTGAACATACATCATGGTAGTATATACTATAGTTATTAACAGTTTACGTATTGTGGCTATTTTCGCGTCAATGTCAAGGGCGACTGCGCATGTTCTGATTACAAAGTCATTTGCAGACTTGCGAAATGGACGAAATGGACTAAATCCAAGAAATCTACGAAATCCACGAAATCGACTAAATCCACATGAAATTTCTATGTTATTACATTATCGGTCAAAATTATTACATGATCGGGCAGGAGCACGTTATTATATTATCAGTCTAAATTATTGTAGTATCGGGCAGGATGATCATTACATTATCGGTTGATTTTATTACAGTATCGGACAGTTATTACATTATCAATCGATTATTACAGTATCGGTTGTAAGAGTAATGTGTGGAAGGATTACTGAATAAACGTAATTAACATGTGAATTACGGTCTTTGTCCGTAGCGAGCGGTTCATACGACTGCATTGTAGTAAGAACACTGCCATCTAATCGCGGTTTCTTTTGCTCTACCATTCAATTTGTATTCATAAAACAATCGTCCGTTTGTACATAATAATATCGTAAAATCCTTTTGAGCATTTCGCGTTATTATGTCACAATACGAGAATATCACAGTGTAAAGCACGCACCTGACACCCTCTGTCACCGTCGGTTACGTCGGTCCATGTCCAGCCGATCCACACGTCTGTCCACGACGAGCACTCGTGGTAAAATGAAACAACCTCTCATGTTTGTTTACTCTAACTGTTTCCGTTTCACCATGGAATCACCCATACCTATTGAAACAAGATCGTGGTAAGAGAAACGTTCCGGCTGGTTGATTATTCTTTCAAGACACGACTCAGGCAGAACTCAGCAAACAGTACTTAACAGACCGTGGCCGTGCGTTGTCTGACCTATCGAAAGCTTTTGTTGGTTTCCGGTGACGTTCAATGCCGTCTCGGTGACGGTGTGAGCCTGTGAGGCCTTTTTGTCAGATGACCGCGAACTGGGTTCCCCGGATTGTCCACTTCATGGCCGATCATTTGACTGATTCCAATGGCTGCTACGACACAAATAGCACTGTATTTGTATATTCATACTAGCAAAATTCCCATGGCGGCTCATATCAGTCATATGGTTGATCAGATAGCACATTTGCTGGAGTTTGCTGTAATTCGAGTTGACCGAATAAACAATGATCATCCCTCAAATGTAACCTGGTTGTCACTGACTGTGGTATATATATTCTCTGATATATGTCCATTCGTATACCTAGTACGAACAGTCACAGCAAAATACCTGGCACGTTTGTTTACATAAATCGACTGCGATTCACCACGGAGCCTGACCAATACGTCAGCAACAAGACCACCACGGCCACAACGTTGCAACAAGGTTCCGTGTTGCAACTGTTCCCAAGTTAATGCTATTCTTGAGCAGGCCCTTGGCCAGGGACCCGTTGTCCCATTATTGGAACGGGTTTTTGGAAACCCGCAACGTGTTTTTCTTTTTCAAATAACGGGTATTTTGGTCTTTGTATAACTCGATTTTTACATTTCATAGACCACGATATTGTGTTGAACCATGACATATTTTATTTTCCCAATAACCAAGTTAAAACAGTGTTTGCGTTGTCATAAAACGGGCCTTATTTTTAGTGTGAAAGCCAGTGCAGAAGTGAAGTTTGAGTATTTTGCGAGCCGCAAGGGGGTTGCAGTTGGACGTTTTTTGGAGAGCCCTCATGGGGGTGCAGTTGGAGGTTTTTTGGAGAGCCCTCATGGAGGTACAGTTGGAGGTTTTTTGGAGAGCCCTCATGGGAGTGCAGTTGGAGGTTTTCTGGAGAGCCCTCATGGATGTACAGTTGGAGGTTTTTTGGAGAGCCCTCAAGGGGGTTGCAGTTGGAGGTTTTTGGAGAGCCCTCATGGAGGTACAGTTGGAAGTTTTTTGGAGAGCTCTCATGGAGGTACAGTTGGAGGTTTTTTGGAGAGACCTCATGGAGGTACAGTTAGAGGTTTTTTGGAGAGCCCTCATGGAGGTACAGTTGGAGGTTTTTTGGAGAGCCCTCATGGGAGTGCAGTTGGAGGTTTTCTGGAGAGCCCTCATGGATGTACAGTTGGAGGTTTTTTGGAGAGCCCTCAAGGGGGTTGCAGTTGGAGGTTTTTGGAGAGCCCTCATGGAGGTACAGTTGGAAGTTTTTTGGAGAGCTCTCATGGAGGTACAGTTGGAGGTTTTTTGGAGAGACCTCATGGAGGTACAGTTAGAGGTTTTTTGGAGAGCCCTCATGGAGGTACAGTTGGAGGTTTTTTGGAGAGCCCTCATGGGGTGCAGTTGGAGGTTTTTGGAGAGCCCTCAAGGGGGTTGCAGTTGGAGGTTTTTGAAGAGCCCTCAGGGGTGCATGTGGAGGTTTTTGAAGAGCCCTCAGGGGATGCAGGTGGAGGTTTTCGGAGAGACTCACCCCCCTGAATATTCACCACGTTCCAATGCACGTTTAACGGGTTTTTCAATATCATAATGGGTAAACAAATTGAGAACGGGTAAATTGCAAAATCCCACAATCCTGGCTAAGGGTCTGTTCCTGGGTACGAATCAAGCACACGTGGACCTACGCCCCTAGTTATGGAGAATGTCCCGACAGTAGTGTCCCATGTGGGGCGTTGCACTATGCCTGCGTAGCATAGTGTGACTTGGTGGTTGATTGTGTTGCTTGTAGGCACCGTTTAGGTAAAATCAGCCAGACAGTAGGGTAATGTTGACGCATTTAAATTGACATGCAAATAAAAGTAAAGTAAAAGATTCTTTTATATATTGCGAGGACGTCGTCGGAGCGATTGATGGTGAAGATTCGGTCGTCTGGACAGATGATGACAGTTCCGAGAACGACGAAGTAGAGATCTAAAGACTGTACTGACGATGCACGTGCTGAAGATGTAAAATTATGAACAGTTATCCTGTCGCGTTTGTACTTATAAGCAAAGTGATGAAGATAATATTATATGAACAGTTATGCAGTCGCGTCTGTACTGATGATGGGCGTGCTGAAGATATATTAACAGTTATCCTGTTGCGTTTGTCCTGATGTTGAGAGTGCTGACGATATGTAATCAGTTATCCTGTCGCGTCTGTATTAATGATGGGCTTGCTGGAGATATATTTTCCAACAGACCAGTTATGGTTGAGCACTGCAAACGGATACAATTCTAAGGACATTTAAAAGAAATGAATTTTAAAGAAAGAAACACTTATATTACATCATATGTTTAAACTTAATCACATAATAGTTGTTGTTATGTCATGGTAACTTATATATGCATGTACATGGTTCATAACAACCTTTAGTAATTATGCAGTCTGTAGACCCTAACAGTAAGTGTGTTGTGATTTTTCAAAAAGTTCTGTATGTGGTGTATTTATAAGTAAAATGTTCTGTTTATCTAGACTGAGACAAGTATAACTAAGCTTTAAAATATACACCATAGGACCGTTCACATAATATTGTATGCATATGTGTTTATATTAGATGGACACATAAAATACATATGCTTATCTTAGCCATGTTATATATGTTTACCGTCTGAATCAAGTATATTAACTTTTATCGACAACAAATACATAAATGAAAAATGAGTGTATTGTATATAAAATAATCATAAACAGTGTTTTGTTCTAATCATAGCTGAGTCCAAGTATGTGCGGTGCAGGGGCGTGGTCGGGGGGACGTATATGGTCGCCCCTTTGTTAAGGGTCACACCTGCCATCCGTGTTACATGAGGGGCCTACTAAAATAAAATAACCACAGGGAAACAACATTTATAACAGGTACCTTAGGCAAGATTGTTTATAAAGTTGACATATCTCATTAATAAAACGACGTTCCAAATGTGTTAAGCTCATCAAAACACTCCAATTGCACCCTCCCCGAGACTGGCCAAAACGGGGACACATTCCAACGGTCTAGGGGGCACCTATGACTTATGTAAATTGCCTTTCTGTGAAAATTACTATAATCTAAAGGATGTTTCAAAACACCAGCCAATTTTTGTCTCGTTAAATGTGCATCTGAAATGGAACCCTTCACATCCACTTTTATTACTTAGACATATCATCACAGTTTGTTGTGGTGTGGTGTTTAACACAGGTCTATGTGATGCGCCTAGTGCTGTAGTGTATTGCGCTTCATACTCTCGCTTTCAGCTACAGACGCCAGATAGCACCTTGGGGTGAAAAGGGAACCGAGTGCGTAAAGTCTCCCCTGCTGGTACATAGCCTCTCCATAGACAATACTCTACCACAACCTCCTTGTAGAACACTGCGGATACTGGCCACCTTACGGCCCCAGGTGAATATGTTAGGGATCTCGGAGCAGCATGGGGCCTTAAAGGTGTGGAATCAGCTCTGCCAGTCACCAACCCATGTCCCAGCTATGAGTAAATAGCCCCCTCCCTCACCGGCAACAGAATGAGGGTATAACGACGAAGGCAGTAGCGGACTACTCTACCCTATAGTTAGCAATAAGCTTGGAGAGGATATGAGCGCAGCCAAGCTTCCACAAGCCCACTGAAAGGACATGAGTGACAAGCAACACATTATTAACATGCCGGATCGGTCGAGAACCGGATCAACAACGACCGCGCACTCAAATGACGGATTTCAGGGTGGAGGCGACACATACGCTTCTGGAGCCCAAACTATAACCAAGCTGCCAACGAAAGGAATCACAATAGAAACATGGAACATCCGCACTCTCCATGCTTGCGGGGAAATGAAAGAACTCACGCATTAACTCAAGCTTTATCGATGGGACATCCTGGGTCTTGCCGAAATCAGATGGACAGGCTTCGGAGAAACATCTACAGAGGAGGGACACAAATTCTCGTTCTGTGGAGAAGACACAATGCATCAAAATGGAGTAGCCTTTATCGTACGAAAAGAAGTAGCTGCATGCGTCATCAGTTGCACTCCAACCTTTAGTAGACTCATCTCGCTCCCCATTTGTGCAAAACCACACAATATGTCACCATCACTCAGGTATATGCCCCAACCACATACCATGACGATGAAGAAATCGAACAATTTTACGAACAGCTAGACAACACCATAACGAAAATACACAGGAAGGACATCCTCATAGTGCAAGGAGAGTGGAATGCAAAGGTTGGCCCAGACGCATATCAACACTGGGCAGGAATAGTAGGAACATTCGGACACGGAACAACCAACGACAGAGGTTTGAGACTTCTCGAATTTGCTCAGAGCCATCGACTCCCCCTTGCCAACACGTTACACCCCCACAAGCGTTCTAGAACCACAACGTGGCATACTCCAAACAGTCTTGTTCACAATCGGACTGATTACATACTGGTCCCACACAATATAGTATGGTGAATAAAGAAGTAAGGAAGAAGATGGAAGAGGCAAAAGAGGATTGGATCGAGGACAGATGTACGGGCAGTGAACAAGGAATAACTGCAGGACGCAGCAAAAAGGCCTTTGACACTCTCAAGATTCTAAACAAGATCCAACAGCACAAGGTAACAGTCATAGAAGACATTAATGGAAATCTCCTAACAGAAACCAGTGCAGTACTGAATCGGTGGACAGAGTACTGCAATGATCTCTACAACTACAACCTCCAGCCAGACACCAGCATAACCCATACAGTCCAGACCCAGAATAGAGAACCGGTAAGTCTACCTGTTCTAAGGGAAGAGGTTGCAGAAGCAGTGAGACGGCTGAAATCGGAAAAGTCACCTGGGGCGGACAACATGCCCGCAGAACTGCTGAAAAAGGGAGACGAAGCAACAACAACATTCCTCACAGTTTTAATTGAAAAGATTTGGGAGACCAGAGAATGGCCACAAGAGTGGAAACAGTCGCTCGTCATTCCTCTGCCCAAGAAAGATAACCTCAGACAGTGCAAGAACTATCACACAATTAGCCTAATCACCAATCCCAGCAAGATCGTGCTTAGATTAATTCTCAGCCGGTTGAAATACATGGCAGAAGAACTTCTAGCTGAAGAGCAAGCAGGTTTCAGAGCAGAGAGGAGCACAATCGAGCAGATTTTTAACACCACAGTCATCATAGAGAAACATCTACAATACCAACGAGATCTCTTTCACAACTTCGTAGACTTCTAGAAAGTATTTGACGGAGTCTGGCATGATGGACTGTGGCAGGTCCTCAGAGGTTACAACATAGGGGAAGGACTGATACAAGTCATAGAGACACTGTACAAAGTAGCCAGCAGTGCAGTCCTGATGAACAACCAGATCGGGGATTTCTTTAGAACAACAGTGGGTGTCCGACAAGGATGCTTGCTCTCCCCAGTGCTCTTTAACATATTCCTGGAGAAGATCATGCAGGACACCCTACTCAACCACCATTGCACCATCTCCATCGGTGGCAGGTCTGTCTCTAACCTTCGCTTCGCTGACGACATCAATGACGAACTTCAAAGCCTTGCCAACAGATTGGTCCAGAGTGCAGAGGCTTACAGCATGGAGGTCAGCACGGAGAATAGAAAAGTCATGGTTAACAGCACAAGCAACATCAGAGCAGACATCATCATGAATGGTGAAAAGATAGAAGAAGTCAGCAGCTTTAAATATCTAGGAGCGACCTTGTCTAAGGCTTGTAACTGCACGACAGAAATACGTGTCAGGATCACCTCAGCAACGGCAGCCATGGCAAGATTAGAGAGGATCAGGAGAAGTAGTGATATACGCTTCACAACCAAGTATAGCCTGTTCACATCACTTGTACTATCCATCTTTCTATACGGATGAGAAAAATAGCAAAGCATTCGAGACCAAGTGCTTGAGGAAGATACTCCGCACCTCCTACATGGAGCATAAGTGCAATGAGTATGTGCGGATAAATGTCACATCCCTGGTGGGCCCACAAGAACCTCTACTGGCAACTGTCAAGAGAAGGAAACTGACATGGTTTGGACACGTAACACGTCACGCCAGCCTCCCGAAGACGATCCTGCAGGGCACCCTGGAGAGCTGACGTCGCCGTGGACATCAGAGGAAGAGCTGGATGGAGAATGTTATGGAATGGACGGCCATCTCCGTGCCAGAGATCCTCATCACAGCCACTGACAGACAGTAATGGCGGAACATCACAGCTACAGCGTCACTTATGTCCCCCCGACGATCACGTCGGTCAAGGGACTAAGTAAAAAGTTTCGTTTGTTTCGAAACTTCGATAAATCGCAGTGAAGTGGCTGACGGTCTCTTCCTTTCTCGTGGGTTCTTATCGTGCTGGTTAGTGGCGGCTCCTATGTCTGGGTATACGCATACACACACGCACGCACGCACGCACGCACGCACGCACGCACGCACACACACACACACACACATATGTGCATATGTGGTCTGCAGGGAGTCCCCGACACGGTCCTTTGTATGACATAATGAAAATTAAGCGTGCTCAATTTAAACATAAAAGACTGTGAAAAAAATGCTGAAGCCCTTAAAGCCAAACGACTTGCTTAAAAACTAAGTAGTAATGACCTTAAAAACTTCTGGAAAGATATAAAACAAATTAACAATGGCAAGTTGCCTAGCAATGTTGGCGGTGCATGTGGTGCTGAAAACGTAAAGAATATGTGGCTTCATCATTACCAGTGCCTGTTTAACTATGTGCCTGGCTCTCCAACACATACTAAAAAGATTGACATGCATTGCAGCAATATGCAATTTAATGATCAAATGATGATTGATGCTAAAGAAATACAAGAAAAGGGACGATTCAGTGATGTGTGTGTGCGTGTGTGCGCGCGTGTGTTTATGTGTGTGTGCGTGTGTGTGTGTGTGTGTGTGTGTGTGTGTGTGTGTGTGTGTGTGTGTGTGTGTGTGTGTGTGTGTGTGTGTGCGCGCGCGTGTATCTGTGTCGAGCGGTTCCTCTGCTGCATGAAGTGTTTTGTTATTAAAATATAGTCAACATAATTAAATATAATTATCCAAGATGTACTGTAAGGGTGTGAGAGCAGATTGCAGATGTTATTTTAAAATGTTTAATTAATCGATACATCGATGCACCACCATTATTGATTGATTGGAGTAGTTCAGCACTCAAAATGTGTACAAGGTACGTGTAGTGGTAACTGGTGTGGAGGGTGAATGCAGCAGATGGAGCCAGTGACGTCTTTGGGAGAATTCTGGCTGTCGTCGCCAAGACAAGCCGTTAACCGGCAGAACCTGCTGAGCTACCCTATCACAGAGGTCCCCCTTTCTCTCGTCCACAGCGATGGGACTCCACTGACGACGGACAAGCTAGCCCTTACCAAGGTTCTTTAGAAAATACAGGATATCATGTTCACTGATGCCACACTTCGTTCAATTGCGGCCACTGTGATTGATGGCGGCATCCTCCTCCATGAAACCGTGCTTCAGCACAGCAAATCAACACCATGCAGTCGTGATATCACTTGGTACTCGACAAGTATCAATCTTCACCGATCAAAGACCCTGAGTGAAAACTGCGTCGTCCTGCAAATCATAAGACATTCATCATCACGGGGCCTGATCAGGCCCAGCAACAAAGTGAGATGGAGCTCTTCAAGAACGGAGCATTCAAGAAGGAGTTTGCCAGTTTCCTCACGGAAGAATCTACACCACAAGTCAATCCTAGGGAGAAGGACCATGTACGTATCACACGGTAATAAATGAATGGCGATGAAGACCAACGAGAAAGAACAGATGCAAACACAGGAACCGAATCATCTCCAATGTCAGGAGAAGGAGGCCGTCACACTCATTGCATTTCATGCAAACAGCGTCTCCACAGGAAACATTATAGTGAGGTCAACTGACACAGATGTACTCGTCGATGTGACAAATACGTATGCCGCCTTTGGCGAGAGAAAACCATGGATTCACGGATGCACTCGTGGGTGTGCTTGCTTTGACAGGATGTGACTTCTTTGGAAAGGGCAAAGTGAACCCCTTCCAATTACTGGAAGCTGATGTCGTGCATCAACATGTGATGACACTGTGGTCCCTGACCTCTGTAGCAGTCGACCTCTCAGCAATCACATCATTTGTTTGCTCCCTGTGTGGGTTTAAGTGCACAGACGTCAGCGAAGCGAGATACCGAGCCTTCATCAGATTGAGTGATGGGAGTGAGAAGGAGCCACTGGCCAAGATCTCTTCCCCTTGTTGCAAGACTCTAACCAACCACATCATGAGAGCACACTTTGTAGCAAGGTTGTAGAAGAAAGCCGTTTGGAGCCGGAGTGGTTCCAAGGCTGTTCACTGCCGGGATATCTGTCAGTAACTCCCGTTGATGCCGAGGACGTCGTCGGAGCGATTGATGGTGAAGATTCGGTCGTCTGGACAGATGATGACAGTTCCGAGAACGACGAAGTAGAGATCTAAAGACTGTACTGACGATGCACGTGCTGAAGATGTAAAATTATGAACAGTTATCCTGTCGCGTTTGTACTTATAAGCAAAGTGATGAAGATAATATTATATGAACAGTTATGCAGTCGCGTCTGTACTGATGATGGGCGTGCTGAAGATATATTAACAGTTATCCTGTTGCGTTTGTCCTGATGTTGAGAGTGCTGACGATATGTAATCAGTTATCCTGTCGCGTCTGTATTAATGATGGGCTTGCTGGAGATATATTTTCCAACAGACCAGTTATGGTTGAGCACTGCAAACGGATACAATTCTAAGGACATTTAAAAGAAATGAATTTTAAAGAAAGAAACACTTATATTACATCATATGTTTAAACTTAATCACATAATAGTTGTTGTTATGTCATGGTAACTTATATATGCATGTACATGGTTCATAACAACCTTTAGTAATTATGCAGTCTGTAGACCCTAACAGTAAGTGTGTTGTGATTTTTCAAAAAGTTCTGTATGTGGTGTATTTATAAGTAAAATGTTCTGTTTATCTAGACTGAGACAAGTATAACTAAGCTTTAAAATATACACCATAGGACCGTTCACATAATATTGTATGCATATGTGTTTATATTAGATGGACACATAAAATACATATGCTTATCTTAGCCATGTTATATATGTTTACCGTCTGAATCAAGTATATTAACTTTTATCGACAACAAATACATAAATGAAAAATGAGTGTATTGTATATAAAATAATCATAAACAGTGTTTTGTTCTAATCATAGCTGAGTCCAAGTATGTAATTGTCACTGATCACAGCAAATGCTGTATCTGTCAAAGTGACTGATCCTGGGTTGTAAATTTGTTTGTAACTGAAATGCATTTCATTTGCAAAATTACAACAATAACTATTAAATACAGTTAGAATAACTACAGTATTTTTATAACGCAATCATTACCTGAACAAATGTTCAAAAGTGCTCTAGCACATGTAATAAATCAAACGTATACAACATATCCAAATTCAGCAACACATGCCCTATAATACACTATTAACAACATTACACGATAATCGTTTAGTAAGAACAGTTGGCCCTGCATAGCATATTAGTAATTTAAGAACAAATTATTGAAATCAAACATAACGGATTTGATTATATGTAATTAGACTCAGCCCTGGTTATAGTAATTATAATTATCACAATTGCGTAGTTTTTATTGTATTTTCTGTGTAGCAAGTTAATTGTGGTGTTAAACCTTTGACTATGAATGCAAATACTAGAGTATGCTATAGACTAATGCATAGTGCAATGTTCGTATATATATGCAATAATGTTGGATTTTATATTACACAGTATTTTCGTACATTTACTTTCAGTCAGTTGAATTTGGATTGTAAGTTTACGTTGTTGAATATTTTAAAATAAAATTAATACTTCTGTTATTCATGTTATGTTGGAATGTCATTTTTTTTAAATTGGAACACCATCATCAGAACAATGTTAGCTGATGACAGGGGTTATGTTGACAAATGGTTTGGGCAATGTTGGTTTATGTTTCGGGTAACATTGGTTCATGGTTGGCAGATGGCTGGGTCAACATTGGTTCATGGTTAGGAAATGGTTGGGACTATGTTGATTCATGGTTGGGACCACGTAAGTTCATGGTTGGGGCAACGTTGGGTCATGGTTGGCAAATGGTTGGGGCAACGTTGGTTCATGACAGGTTGACAGATGGTTGGGGCATGTTGGTTCATGGTTGGCAAATGATTGGGGTAACGTTGGCACTGTCTGCCATCGACGTTGGCCCAACGTGATGTTGCTAGGTTGTGGCGCAATGTTACTAACCAACGAGCAAAGTAACATTGCGCCAACCCAAATTGCCAACGTTGAGTCAAAGGTGCACCAACGGTTGGCATATGGTTAGGTGACGGTCGCTGTGCTACCTGGGAGACTCAAAGAAGCTTGTCGACGTCGCCTGTTGAACCGATATATATATATATATAATGTAATAAGAAGAGAACAAAGCTGCTAATAATCACAGACATGTGTCAGAAACACGATGACCATGGTTACTAGAACAACAAAACGAACTATGTCTATGACTAACTATTGTCGGCCGATGCTTGGCGTCTGCGGCTATTTATAGAACACTCTCGTGCAGGCGATATGTTTGCCGTCGTTATAGTTTTCGGGGACACAAGACGTGATTGTGTTGTTGGTAAGGATTTAGTTATGACATATACTGTTGCAAACTAACAACACCAAATAAATAAATTCTTATCAACAACACAATCACTAGATGCAGCACACGCTTGTCTTGTGTTCCCGAGAACTAACTGTCGTGTTTGTAATTAATTAGTGATCGATTGATATTGCCCGAGAGTATTACGTTGTGTGGTTATGGATTAGGATGGCCGGGAAAAATAGAAGAGATGTTTAAATACGATGGATCGGTAGCGTTTAGTAATAAATGGTGTTGTTGAAAAACAGAATGAACGGCTATTTGACACCGATCTGACACTGGCGACGAGGATGGTCACTAAACACGGAAGAGTAGCAAGCGGAGAAACCTGAATTGAGAGTAATCAGTCAATAATCATCAAGATGGAGGGTAAAAATGTGATAACCAAATTCGACCCGTTTGCGCAGCCGGCAACCTTGGGGCCAAGATGGACTCGATGGCTGAACAGTTTCGAACTTTTCGCAGATGGTAAAGGAATGATTATTGAACAGTTAGACAACGGTGCTGCACACGATGTAGTACAACGTCAGAGACTTGTGCGACAGCGTAGACGTGCTCTGTTATTGCATGTAACAGGCCCTGAAGTGCGGGACATTTTCGTAACTCTTGCTAACACAGGAGAGCGGCACGAGTACGTCGAAGCGGTAAATGCATTGAATAGCTATTTCGTCCCACGAGTTAACACCGCTTTCGCCCGCCAGATATTTCACGAAATGAACCCGAAGGAAGGTGAGACAATACAACAGTTTGCTACCAGGCTTAAGAAAGCAGCAATTGATTGTGCATATGTGATGGTGTCGAGACTGATAACAACGTTCGTGATGCCATACTGTGGAAATGCCCATCAGACTACATCAAGCGTAGGCTGATGGAAGAAGGGGAAGGATTAACCCTTACACGAACACTTACCCTGGCAACTCAGTGTGAAAAGATCGAGTCTCAACTGAAAAGTAGTACACAGGAGGTTGTCAGCAAACTAACTATGCGCAAGGTGGAGCAGACTAGACGACCGAGACGTGACGAAATTGGTAGCAGTTCACAAAAGGGAACGAGGAAGGATGCTAAAACCGGACAGAAAAGAGGTACATGCTATCGATGCGGGGCAGAAGGTCACTACAGCCGGGACCCCAACTGCCCAGCCAGAGGCAAAGAGTGTGCCAAATGCCACAAGAGAGATCACTTTGCAAGGCAATGCAGAACTAAACAAGTCAACTCTGTTAATGGTAACGGCCAAGAAAACGCGTTAGGCGAACAATCAGACAGAGGTGGACATGGATTCGCATTCCGGATTGGCATAAACTGTGTAAATGATGACGACATGCTCGAAGTTGAAGTGGGTGGTGTGAAGCTACGTGTGCTCGCCGACTCAGGAGCGCATACCAACATTGTCGATGAACATACATGGGAGACACTGAAATCCAAGAAAATCAAATGTACATCCAAAGCTGCACCACAAGACAAGCGCATCTACTCGTATGCTGCGGAAAAGCCGCTAGACATAAAAGGGACATTTGAATGTGAGGTCAAAGCTGGCAACGGCAGAGAAAAGACGGAATTTGTAGTGGTGAAGGGCAAAGGAGTGCCATTGTTGGGTAAACAGACGGCAATGAAACTTGGAATGTTGAAAGTGGGCATAGATGTAGCCGCAGTGTCTGGTCACGCAGAACAATTCCGCCAGGAGTTCCCAGAAGTTTTCACTGGCCTGGGAAAACTAAAGAACACTCAAGTAAAACTTCATGTTGATCCCAGTGTCCCACCAGTGGCGCAACCACTCCGCAGAACCCCATTCCAGCTGCGCGAGCGAGTAGAGGGAAAACTGAAGCAATTAGTTGAGTTGGATATCATCGAACCAGTGGTAGGGCCAACGCCATGGGTAAACCCCACGGTAGTTGCGCCAAAACGTGACGGTGATATAAGACTCTGTATCGACATGCGTAGGGCAAATGAGGCCATAATCCGAGAACGTCATCCAATCCCCACGGTCGACGAAGTATTACAAGGTCTGAATGGATCCAAGGTGTTCTCCGAACTCGACCTGAAAATGGGTTATCACCAACTGGAGCTGGACACTGAATCTCGAGACATAACAACATTCGCTACGCACTCAGGATTGTATCGATATAAGAGACTGCTATTTGGTGTGAATTCAGCGAGCGAAGTCTTCCAGCACGAAATATCAAATGTGTTGGCAGGCATTGAAGGAGCCACGAACATATCCGACAACATCGTGATACATGCGCCAGACAGAGCGACACACGACGAGCGATTGCGTCAGGTGCTGGGAAGGCTAAAAGCGGTGAACTTGACGTTGAACTGGGCAAAATGCAAGATTGGGCTGACAGAACTGGAATTCTTCGGGTACCTGGTGTCAGATAAAGGCATAGGTCCAACAGATGAACGCGTGAAAGCTGTGGTCGATGCCAGGCAGCCCAAGAACATACATGAACTGAGGAGTTTCTTGGGATTAGTAAACTACAGCGCAAGATTCATCCCACAGTACGCCACAATCAGTGACCCACTGAGAAGATTAACTCGGAAAGACGTTCCATTTGTGTTTGGGAGGGATCAGATAGAAGCATTCGATATGCTCAAGCAGGAACTAGCGAAAGCGATGAAGCTGGCACACTTCGATAAGAAGGCACCAACAAAAGTAATAGCAGATGCCAGTCCAGTGGGATTAGGGGCGGTCCTGATCCAAGAGCAATCGAACGGTCCCGTTGTTGTGAGCTACGCTAGCCGCAGCCTGTCGAATACTGAACGCCGATACTCACAAACAGAGAAGGAGGCACTCGGACTTGTTTGGGCTTGTGAAAAATTTCACCCATACATTTACGGCCGAGAGTTCGAGTTATAGACAGATCACAAACCTCTTGAAGCGATCTACTCCCCAAAGTCCAAACCCTGTGCTAGGATCGAGAGATGGGTGTTACGTTTACAACCATATGAGTTCAAGGTCAAACACCTACCCGGCAAGAGGAACATCGCAGATCCGCTCTCGAGACTTCTGAAGGTTGACAATGGACAACAATCCGAAATCAGCGACGAAGCAGAGGAGCATGTGAGATTCATCGCAATCACGGGCAAATGGATCGATTGCCCGAATAAACTCTACGCAGCCATATCTGGTGAACTTTGTGTTATAGGCCAGTTGGTACTAAGAGGATCCAGGATTGTGATCCCGCACAAACTCCGACCTCGAGCGCTAGCACTGGCCCATGAAGGACACTTAGGTGTAGTAGGCACCAAACAAGCACTGAGATGCAAGGTTTGGTGGCCCGGCATAGACAAGGCAGTGGATACGTACTGCAGAGCATGCCATGGGTGCCAACTAGTGGCACGACCAGACCCACCAGAACCTATCCGATCGACGGACCTACCAGTGGGACCATGGCAAGATGTAGCCGTGGATCTACTAGGACCACTACCTTCTGGACACTCGATACTGGTCGTGGTGGACTATTATAGTCGGTTCTACGAGTACAGCATCCTGACTTCCACAACTACAGAGAAAGTGTTGGACAGCCTTGATGATATATTCAGTCGACAGGGATGGCCCATGACCATAAAATCCGATAACGGACCACAGTTTCGATCAGCCGAATTCGGTAACTATTGCGATCACTACGCGATCCAACATCTGAGGGTGACCGCAAAGTGGGCCCAGGCTAACGGAGAAGTTGAGAGGCAGAATGCATCTATCATGAAGCGCATACGCATAACTCAAGCCGCAGGACTTGATTGGAAGAAAGAACTGCGGAAGTATGTAGCCAGGTACCGTGGTCTAAATCACAGCACCACCGGCAAGAGCCCTGCTGAGATGAACTACAACCGCAAGTTCAGGGGAAAACTGCCAGATTTCACGTTAGAGTGCCGTGACGACTTGGACGTGCGCGACAGAGACGCGGAACAGAAAGGCCTGTCGAAACTACATGCTGACGAGCGGCGTGGGGCAAGATACACGAACGTGGAGATTGGTGATGAAGTGTTAATCAAACAAGACAAAGCCAACAAATTCTCCACCACTTTCGACCCGACCCCGTACACGATAATTGACAAAGCGGGAAACAGTCTGGTTATTGAGTCACCCGAAGGGGCTCGATATTCAAGGAACAGCGCACATGTGAAGAGGTATATGACAACATCCGGTGATGACGATGTAAATCTGAGAATGGAAGCTGGTGACAAAATGCCAAGACCGACATCTGTGTCCCTACCTGGAACTGGAACACACACATCTGTGCAGGATATGCCTGGCATAGCTGGGGAGATACCAAGTTCTCCTCGAAAGATGCCGATACCTGGAGATGTTCATCCATCACCAGCGACCAGATCACGTCGAACGAGGCAGATGCCTATCAAACTTGCAGACTATGTCACCTGATCACACTGTGAACTAACATCGAACTTTGAATGTGTGACAACGGTGCATTTACACTAAGAACGGCATTATGTTTTAAGATTGTTTGAAATTTGTTCTAGTTAAGCGTTGAAGTGTTAGTACTTCTAGAACCTTTGAGTTGTTTAATTATTGTTCAGTGAAATAGATTACAATCAATGACTGCACATAATTGTCTAAAATGTTTATTTTGACCCGGCAAACATTGATATGGACAACATATCCAGCGAAGTTGAGATATTACTCTAGAATGACATAGATACATGCTCTTCCTATCTAATCCCGATGAAAAGGAGGGATGTCGTGTTTGTAATTAATTAGTGATCGATTGATATTGCCCGAGAGTATTACGTTGTGTGGTTATGGATTAGGATGGCCGGGAAAAATAGAAGAGATGTTTAAATACGATGGATCGGTAGCGTTTAGTAATAAATGGTGTTGTTGAAAAACAGAATGAACGGCTATTTGACACCGATCTGACACTAACGATGGCAAACATATCGCCTGGACCACACTGTTCTATAAATAGCCGCAGACGCCAAGCGTCGGCCGACAAAATACTTCTGCCGTGGAATAGCGCAATCTATACAGGAACCCTTTAATGGTAATCAGATATATACCGTAACTATAGTTGTCACTGACGGATTAAAAATGCAATTCTGAGCCCTATGACGTTTGATAATGTTTGAGAATACCGACCTTCTGTAGCAGTCACCTCCCTCTTATTGGCGGTGTCGCGCTTACATTTATCCGGGTGTTAAATAATATCCGGGTGACGTCTCTGCGTGTGTGCGTATCTAGGGGAATGTATTTAGCACCAGCTACAACTGTCGCACTTTGATTTATCCGGGCGTTATGTATGTTTATATATATATATATACATAAAATTATATAAATATAAAATGTTTGCTTCCCACAGACATCAACAATTTCTGTTGTAAAACAGTTTCCTCCCAACGCACACGTCACGTGACTTATTCTTATACACTGTACTTGGTCACAAATCTGAAACAGCAAATTATAATTATGTACTTTAACTAATTAACGCTCGTATTACGACAACAAACGACACCTATTTAACTATTGGATATTATCTATTACTACGTGATCTACTAGTGCCAAATATGTGCCTTACATCACCCGGATAAAATGTAACGCCCGGATAAATGTAAGCGCGACAGCGGGTCTACCCACTTTGGACACCACGGTGTCCCGGTGCAGATACATTTTACAGGGGACTTGGGGATGCCCTGGTTTGAAGTCAAGTTGGGGTGAAGTTGGAGGTTTTTGGTGAGCATCGATCAGTATGGCTGCCAACACACCATGGTCCACCACGTTGCCCTATTTTGACATCAACAATAGCTCCAATGCGTTCATTCATATTATTTGCGAACGTGGTGCATGACGACCATCAACCAATATTCGAGTCGTACATAATACTATGTGTTTGTGTGACTTTGCGAACTTGTGCGACTACCTGTAAAATATTTCACACGGGTTGTAGGGTTTGAACACAGTGACCCAGCGTTTAAGTTAGCGTGTAAATGTAAACCGTCGTGACGACAGATATATTTATAGTCGTGACGCCTAGTGAGTTTGGCGACAATCAAAGATACATAACTTTATTGGCAGATGGCGCCAGCGTAGAACAAGATCTGGAAGATGTTTCCTAGCAGGGTGTTTCGTAATATTTTACTAAGTACAAAGATTTGTAGGATGTGCCATGGCCATATTACCACACTGACAACAAGCGTTACTGTAAATACATGCGCATTATTATATATGCATGTTTTTGTTTACTCGGCATAAATTACCAGAGGGAATGATATGCCCGACCTGTGGGCGATAATAGATATTTCGTAGTCCTAGAAGGCATTAGTCAACACATTATCCCAGACATATTTACGTTTAAGAATATTGCGTCTTAGTGCACTTTTGAGGCGTAAATAGCGCCCCGGTTTGCATCAACATACGCCACTATACTGCTCGTTTTACGAGCGCAATGCGGTAACGCACGACCGCAGCGGTTCAGTCGCTATTTGGGCTTCAAAAGTGCGTTAATCCTAAGACAAGATAAGATATTTTCGTAATATAAATATGCCTGGCATGATGTTGAATGATGGAACTAGCCCTCTGAGGTATCAAAGTTAGAAAAAGCTCAAATTATAACAACCAAATTGAGGTGGGTCCGGATACTACACAAGTGCCTAGCTGTGTAAATACAAATTTAGATTCCAAACAGCCTTTTTCATGATCTACTGTTGATCTACTCCTAACATGATCCCCACACTGACACCCATGTACTTACTGAGGCGCACATTAAAAGGCGGAACAAGAACAGGCGGACTGGGTGGACCACATTCACAAGGTTTTGCACGATCGCTGCGCTCCGTTTTTACATGTGTTCCTTTGTAAACATTAATGGTGTAACATGCACACGTGCGTCTGTGCATAATGGAATTTCATTGATATCATTATACTGGATGTCCCGAATTTCGTCGTAGGCGATAGGAAAACACATGAACGAATTCTTCCCTAAGATAGTCATATACTCAATATTTACCGTATATGTAATCACATTTGTACAAACAAATTGTTTGAAAACTTGTTTTAAGTGATATACATACAATTTTAAAACGGCGAAATTGCATTTCCGCGAAGACACATTAGCGAGCACTCCCTTCACTGCGCCTCAGTTTCGCTGTTTCAGTGGCAAATAAGCAGTCACCGCAAGATGTTAGTACAGCAATTTTTTACGTATGGTGAAATTGACGTACTTAACCGTAATGAAATGCTGCTGCTCAACTAATGGTCATTTCAGAAACTTGTGACGAAATTCCAGTTTGCCAAAGCTGATATCAAAGATTTAAGTCAGTTGATTGATTCCCTAATAACAAGAACATTCAAATCATACGAACTACTCACACAGGTACTAACAAAATTATAACAGTGACAATCCAAATGAGTTAAACTCAAATACATCCCTATACTATAGATCAAACATGATCAAAAGACTGCTGAAGCCTCAGAATTCTTCACCTTGCTATGTGGTAATTGAATGAATGAATGAACGTTTATTCAGGACATTGACAACAATATATATACAAGACAACCAAACAAGTTTAATTATAATACAAGTGAGAATATACAATGTTTGAAGGGGTTAAATACGAAGTCATTGACTTTTATGTCATTTTATTATTTCAGTAACAATGGTGCTGTCCATGAAAAACATATACAGTTAGCTAAGTGGCTACATTAAATGATTTAAATCAATTGACTATGCATGGGACCTCACTTTATGATTGAGTTCTATTTTCTGTGCAGATATTTTCATAGTAAGTAGACTGTTTATCTTTATCATTATTTTATTTTCTAAAAATACAAGTTATACCAATGATATTAAATTTACAACTGCTAAAATAATATTAAGAGACACGCTAAAGTTTCCAGATGCACTCACAAGACAGCAACAATGCATGTAAAGACGAAACAGATATCGTGCGAATCCTTGTGAATGTGATCCACCCGTTCTTGGTCCGTCTTAGTGTGTCTATGCCATTTTTTTCCCACTAAACAAGCTTCATCGTGCAATTATGGCTGTCCATGAATTATTGAATATTAGCATAAGCTCTGCACTGAAAACTACACCAAATTTGTCATGTTCTAAACATTTGTTGTATGTGTTAGGTGCTGTTGTACAATACACTTCTGAAACCATGTGGTGTGGTCAGTAATCATTTAATGTCTTAATGAAGTGTGCACACTGTGTGGACATACCTCAAAGTGCTGATACACCCTACCTTCCAGTTATTAGTAAAATACGAAACACTGGCAATATTTTGTCTTATACTACCAAAAATATTCACCTGCTGTCATGATCTTTTTACAAACCACCACCTAAGCATTTTGAAAAAAAAATGTATTGTAAGATATATTTGTGTACTGGTATTTATAAAGCTTGTTTTTATCACAACAATGTAATATTTGCACTTAATAACAGTAACACCATTGTCTTTGCAGCATATTTCAAATCACACCGCTGAACACAGTACAGAAACTCACCACTTTGACTCACAATTCAACAAAGACGAACAAGATGTGATTCTCCAAAAACTGAACAAAGCTTCTGATGAAGAACTTTCACAATACTCTCGGCTCACAAAGCAGAAAGCGTCAGATCTTATCACTTACCGGACTCATCATGGAAGCTTTCAGAAGTTGTCAGACGTGATGCATGTGAAAGGATTTGGACCCACACTTTTGAACAGCATTTGCAAAAATATTGTGAACAATAAAATGTCAAAAAGCAGCACAGCAGCCAGATATGTGATTGACAGGACGAACATGCATCCTCGGTATATGTCTAATCAGGTGAGTGCGTAATAGACATATCCATCGTGAATTTGTCCGTAGTGAATCAAGAGTGGTGTATATATATATATAGTGGAAACTTATTAAAGGAACTAAAAAAAGGCACCAGCTAAATTCAAATTTCCATGTGTACACAAAGTATAGCATCGTTTGGCAACATGAAAACAATACATAAAAATGCACTGATAGTTAAAATCAGATTTTAAACCGATCTGTATCGCGATTCCCGCGGAAAGTTGATAGTTAATGAGCTAGGCGATTACGTGGTATTCTGAGTCAGAGGTGCGAATGTCACGCAACATGCCAGCACTTTCAATACATTCAGAGCATGTTTACAATGACAGATGTTGGGTCGACGCAAGCATCGGAATGAGTTATTGTGCGGTATTCCAATGTAATACAAACACTAGTCATAATAGAGGAACAAACATTTCTTTTACTGTTCCACACGAATCCAATTTTGTTGAAAACAATGAAGCGATGGAACCTCCAGTCAACATGACAACATTCGTCAACAACACAAGCCTACGATAAAAACCTTTGCTGCTTTTGATTCCAGGACTGTGACGTTAATTGTGATGGGTGCAGTACACTCATTACTGAGGCGACCGTAAAGTGATGTTCGACTACTCGCTACTAAGGTCGCCCTTGTGACTGGGCAAAAATTAACTTAATAGAGAGATGACCATATTAGCAGGATTAGTTTCCTATAGATTATTGTTACGGCTATATTTTGGGTCTGTCATATTGTGACCTTAATTATGAGGTGGCTGTATTACTGAGTTGACAGTAATGTGTACTGGTAGTTCTACTGTAGTACATTTTTGTTTGCAGAAGCCGTCCCATATACTGGCTTGTAATCTGCAAGTCGACAGCATCAGTTGGTTGTATATGGCGTCAGACTTAAATGTTGTCGACTGGAAACATGAGATTCTCTTTGAACGTATTCGGGCCAAGTACGATCATATTCTTTACCAGAACAAGGTAAGCATAATGCTTTGATATGTAAAAGGGACATTTTGCTATCAACGCCCATTTTTGTCGAAGTAGTTAGTTTCTGCAATTCTGAGTGTTAATCAGAGTGGGATGGACAGTAAATTACATATTAAAAACATTATTTTTATGTTTTAGTATCGTGATATTTTACTCTTGTGACCATTTTAACACTGCCCACTGAATTAGTGAGTTTGTACAGAACTGGTCTTATATCTCAAGATGAATATTCCAGTTGTCAAGTCTCGTCAGTTGTTTCATCTGTACAGATATTCCATATCATCACTAATGATGCAGTTGTGTAAATGAACTACATAAATTATTGGTTACTCAACCCCAATAGAATAGCAGCGACTGTAATTTCAGCGTGTATTTCAATAATATATATCGTTAAACATGTTTGTAATTAATAGAATAAATTTCCTGTGTACTGCCCGAGACAGTGTTCACAGTTTGAATGTTATGACAGTGAAATGTTCACACTGCAAACAAAACAGTCAGTTTGTAAGCAACAGTTTTTGACACTTATTGTGGAGGCAGCCCTTGAAGTTGGATAATTCCCACACCTTTGATGGTCTGATCGCAAATTGGGATGAGGTACAACTGACTCAGCAAACTTCTTACAAATAATTTCCATCCTTCTGTTGACAACTTTAGTATTGATTATCAATTTTTTTATTGACCTACCCTTTTGTATTGATGCGCATAATAAAATTATCATTAAGAGAAACCTTGCTTCAACATAAACTACGATGTAGTGTGTCCAAAGTTTCTGCAGAATCCAGTCAATCTACGATCAACGATTCCATGTGTTATATACACTTGTTATTTGTCCTAGTTGTGGGACGTGGTGCGCCACTTACCGGACACAGACGTCTGTGTGATGGAAGAACCAGTCTCCCGCAATACAAACAAGCAGATCTCGACAGCCATGACCCTCAACAAAGCTCGCATGGACGCCATATTCACGACTCTGATGACCCACCGACACCACACAGACTACCCACTCACACACACGGTGTACAAGCTACGTCCCAACGTTATCGGCGAATACTTCAACTTGCTCGTTGGCGGAGAACGAATGAGCGCCAGGCAGATCGTCACTGACACCAGTAGGGGGCAGTGTCGGTACGCACATGGTGTGTATATACCGACGGCGATTCTGGATGAATACTACGAGCAACGAAGCGGCGTGCAAGAACAAATGGCAGCTTGTTTGCTGCAGGCTGTCACGTTTTATCGCTTGCTCACAGATTCTGATAAGGATGTGTCAAAACTGGAGGAAGTTGTTTGAAGTTGGTGTGGATTAATTTAAGAGAATCTCCCGTCTATGATTGATCCAGTGTGTATGTGTGTGTGTACAGTCTAAAATGAATCTTACCCAAAGGGCCACCAGATACTAGTTTAATTAAAATGTGATATTATGCAGTATTGTACATATGTAGTATTATATGAGTGGATGGACTAACCATTTCATATATGAAGTTTAACGGAAAAATTTGGATGACATATTTGACTAAGCAAAATTTTGTAATTTTCAAATTGTTATTTATGCTATGAGGGTAATGCGTGAAAGTGAGCTTTGTAAAAAAAAAAAGGATATTGTGTTTTGCCCCGAAACTCTCCATATACATATATATCACAGATGGATCAGAAATGCCACACGTGCCCCCCACCGGACCTTTGGAATTTGGCATACCCGTAGACCTTTTTGAATAGGCCCTCATAAACATGCCCCCTAGTCCCTTGGAAATATGGCCCCGTTGAGGTTATAATAAGCTGAAGTTATGGTGATGTGGCGGTAAACAATTTTCAACAGCATTCCCCCTCTGATGTCACCAGTCTAGCTGAGAAGCTGGAGTAACAGTGGCACGGCAGCGAAACATTGTGTACACCATTTGGAGTTTTGTGCCCCCCCCCCCAACCTACACTCTGGATCTGCCTCAGCATATATATATATATACTGTATATATATATAATTATGTATAAAGTGGGTATATGTATACATACATATATACATGTGCAAACGTATCTCGACAGTGTGCCTTATGTAAATAAAAATTGAATAATTTCCCAATGAAATGTGTAAGTAGTATACTCTGTTACTCTCCTCTTTGCTTCTGAAGTGCGAGGGAGGCCAATGTACTCTCGTCCCTCTCATTCCAGCCGTGCTACTTTTTTATAACATTTTATAATGCAAATGTATGTAAGGTAACATTTTAATTCATAATACAGTGGAACCTCCCTATTAAGGTCACCCGTGGGACTGGGTCAAAGTGACCTGAATGATGAGGTGACTGTATTAGCAAGACCAATTCCCTATGCTTTACTCTTACACAAATAATTTGGGACTGTCCAAGGCTGACCTTAATCACGAGGGTGGATGTATTGGCAAGGTGACCATAAAGCGAGTTCGACAATATATTATTACAAAACATTTATTTTGATGACTAGCTTTCCTTTGGACAACCATTATCTCATCATATTAATATACAAATACTTTATGTAATCATGAGTTATCTTATTAAACAAATAATTAACCCACATTTTACTAGACTCTAAGTTTGGCAATTAATCAATTTGAGAGTAGCCTGCTAGCAAATGATGTGAACAGTCCCTAATAAGAAGGCAACTACAGGTACTCAACAAAAATATGAATCATCAAACTGTTTAATGTATGACAACAGTTCATATCATGCTACACAGTCAAAATCAAAATAACAAGTTACCTGTTTCTGGGACAGTTTGTTACTGGTAGTCAAGCTTGCCAAATTAAATGTTGAACATGTGACATGACATCTGTAAATTACTTAGATTATAATGCCATCTGTAACACCTTCAAATCAAATCATTGAGAGGTTTCTGGAATAATGTCTTTCACCTTCATAGAGATTATACACTGTAACTCCATTGACGCCATCCTCTGGATATAACAAAAAGTCAGCCACTCAATGTCTTTTTTGACAATTTCCAGCAGATCACTCTTATGCAGAATTTCAGTTTGGTACAGGCAATCCTTTTTTGCCATAGTAATCTTTTATTTCATCTTCTTTGAAGCCCAGTTTTGTCCAGTCTTCCCTCAGCATGAGAGATCTGAAAGGAAAGGTACATATAGATCACTGCATGGTTTCACAAATGCAAACATTTGTAAACAATATACAGCTGTATGTGCACGTACAATACTACATGCCGTTTCAAAAGGAATGCTAAAATCTAGACAAGATCAATCTCATGAATTTATTCACACACAAAATAATACAAATTTATTAGTGTGAAGCACTAAAAGATGTAAAAAACCTGATTAAAAACAAAATAGCACATAATATACATGAACACACAGCAGCTTATTAAAATGTGTGATGTACATTTTTTTTGATGATCTAAAACAAAATATTCTTGTAGGAAATTTGACTCAACCACAATTCCATCCATAATTAAAATGTTTTTTTTGTCAAGCAGACAATTAATGAAACTGACGGTTTCATTTACTAGATCAATATTACTTTTGTTAATGGTGCAAAACTAATCGTCCAGAATTCGCATAGCATCAGGGTAGGGTGCAATTACAAAGCAACATAAATGTGTACTTCATCAAAGTTCAATCACACTAGATCTACATTGTGTTCCATGAAGGATCAACTGCAATGGTTCATAGGTTGAGTCAGACCTGGGGCGGAAGTACTCGGTACTCGTGTACATTTTTGAAGTACTCGTAACACTTATGGGTCATGTACTTGTATTCATTGTACTCAGATTTTATGAGTACATCACGAGTACATCTGAGTACTTTCTCAATATGTACTGGGGAAAATAAATTTATTTGTAGTTATAAAATGAAACTCCTGAAATATTTCAATGTTCAACTATTTTTAAACACTTTGTTATTTCTGATAGAATACCACCTTATCCTTTTCCAGTCAGAAAGACCCTGTTAACAATAATTGTAGCCTATCAGTTCAGGCTATAAACCTGTTGTTTAATTAAGCCACCAGGATGTCCATAAAGAGTCAATTAGCAGTTAACCCACCATTTAGACAGGAAATGCCTTTGATGTAGTCTGGAGACCATGCCACTGGGCACTGGCTGACAGTGCTAACTGCTATGAACAAGAACTGCCAGTCTTCCTCTGTAGAAGTCTAAAATGTCAGACTGCCTCCTATACTAGTATAATCCGGTGCCTGCAGCCTGGATAAAAAGTCCAAAGGGGATTTTTAGCCTGTTATATGGACATGTGCTAACCCTCTCTAAAACCAGTAGTCTACGGTCAGAAAATATAAATTGCAAACTTCTAAGTATTCCGCCATGAATGGTGCAGGCTAATTAAGACTCAACCTTGAACAACTCATGTTCATTCGGTGCAATGGCAAATAGATGATAAGATCATAGGATGCCACTGAAATTAATGCCAACGAAATAAAAGGTTTTTGATATTGATCAACTGCCATTGCATATTCACTTGTGCTGAGTTATATAAATTAGATTAATTAATAAAATATGTTATTATTTAACATTTACATTTTTTTTAATGTACTCGTACTCATGAAAATGTACTTGGCCCCAGGTCTGGGCTGAGTACAGCTACATGGTTTTATAAAACTGAAGATTATTATTGAAATAATGAGAGATTCATATAACCCCGTAAGAAATATGCATGAAACCATAGCGTGTGACTTGACTTACCGGTCCATGCGACAGTCAAGGTACTGCATGCACTGCTGTCTACAGTCTGTCGTGTGACTTGACTTACCGGTCCATGCGACAGTCAAGGTACTGCATGCACTGCTGTCTACAGTCTGTCGTGTGACTTGACTTACCGGTCCATGCGACAGTCAAGGTACTGCATGCACTGCTGTCTACAGTCTGTTGTGTGACTTGAAGATGAATTCATACATTTCATGTACTGTAACATCTTCAGTTTGCACTCTCCTGAAATAAAAAGTGCTCTGTGCATTGGAAACACATTTGGAACTTTTTACAATTCTAAATGGATTATTATACAAAGTTATGATTCTGATACTGTATCACACCTGGTCTGCCCAAGAACTAGAGCAGGATAGCATTACATGATAGGTCTTTTTCTTTAGTTTACAGATAAAGCCACCAAAACCGTGGTAGTCTGATCCGTAAACCAAAAAAATACTTTCACAGTGCATGACCCCAGTAGTCCAATAAGTCCTATATTCGAATAGTGTCATTAAAAACCTGAGACTGAACGACTGCATTTATTCTGAGGTGCCATCAAGGAATGGAATAATGCACCTATCCAGCTTGTCAAGCTCTCACATTGACTTCTACAGCACAGTACAGTGTATAATTAAGTGATCTACCAACTAATTACCCAGGTAGTAGTTAAGAAACACCCCACACATGCCTGGCATGAACCCTGTGCTTGTCAGACAAAATAGAACATAAGCAATCATGGACAGTCACATACGTACTGATATAAAACTTAAACATTAAAATAAAAGAAAGACAGTTTGTATACTCATCAGCTACCTAAAGCATATTACTCTTAAAGAAAATTTGGTTAAAATAAGCAGAGTTTGTGTTAACTATGCTGATAGCAGGGACCATGACCCCCATAGCAGTGACCGCATCACATGCTCTGACCAAGTCACAGCATGTTGCGGAATTGCAGACCACTATGGATACATGACTTACGTGATGTAACCCTATAAAGTTATAGACAGTTGATTTGACTTATTATTGTTACAACTACAGTTGTAGGTAATTCATTGATGTGTTAATAGTGTTTTTCTTTAAATTAACTGTTTAAAAAGATCAGGCAGATCAATTATGTTTTATCATTTCATAAATTAAGTTGCTAGTTGTCTTCAATGAGTGTAGGTTCACCATGTGTACTACCCACTGAGTTCCATCTGTGTTCATTGTTTAAAATACAACATACGTCTATTTAGATATACATCTGTATCTGAGTTTAAATACCATTAATTACCACCATGGTGAAATGAAATCCAGAAATGTCCAGTATTAATCAAGCCCCAAGTCGAAGCATAGGAGAGTTGTTTCATCAAGTGCTGATAAACTGGTTTCATAATATAAATAAATATCAAAATATATTTAACATAAGTGTTTCACAAATGTTACCATAATCTTTATAACTAAAACATGTCAATCGTAAAAATAACTGCTAGCAGAATTCCTATCATAATAGTATTGACTGAGTTGAATCAGTTGATATAGACCTACACTGTCAGTCTATCATTTCTTTTAATGCAAAACAAGATTTATTATGAGCATCAATATGTTATTTCAAACTCAACATGATTGTAATATTGTGTATGTCGCTAGACATAACCAAAATTATAAATTACATGTATCACTATAAAAATATGATAGCAAGTGGTGTATTTCACTGTTATAGCTCGGCCTAGATGTTTGCCTACATTTTAAACACGTTCATTCCACCAGTGCACATAGTTTCAGGCATGTGATGCTATAAAATACGATCAAAATATTGCGTTTTAGGCCACTTTTGAGGCCCATATAGCGTTCCGGTTTTATGTCAGTCTGTGATGTGGGTTAGCATGCACAGTGCGTGAAAAGAGCAATATAACAGCTTAGGTTCATGCAAACATGAGAGGCATTTAGACCTGTTGAATAATTTTTGTATATAAAAATGTGGGACTATAAACCAAATTGGATAATGTAATCTATCATACAAGCCCAAATAAAGAAAGACAGTTTCGCTTTTGCCGTTGGGATTTCAGATCGAACACAACGATAGCAAACTTGCCGCACATCACTGTAGGGCGAAGCCGTAAGCACTAACCAATTCTGTAAAACTCCTGCATTAATTACATCTTATATGTGATGATGTTCCACGAATTCTAACAACCATGACACTCGATAACTGTGTTTTGCAAATAACAGATGCTATTAAAATTCTTTTTTTGCTTTGGCTTTGCGATAGCCGAGTACACGGATCGTCAAAGGCAAAGCCGGGTAAATTACCCAGGTCCCGGCACTTAACAAAAACCCTGAACAAGTTAAACTTAATAACATGCCATAAGGTATATTTAAGCCATGAGAAGTCTGAGACAAAGCATAAATGACATAAAAAATATATGATCGATAATAATTAGAAATTTGCAACTATAATTGAGTGGACTACAAACAAAGTCTACATCGTCAGCGACCCAAATCTAATCATTATAATAAAGTTAAAAAAGGATAAATGTTGACCAACATTACTTAGAAGATGATGAACTATAAAATTAACTACAAAACAAGTGAAACCAGGAATATTTAGTTACTTCTATTGATATAAGTCGCTCTTAGTGAATTGTGACACTCGAGTATTCTACGTGACGGACCACCACTAGGCGGGCGATGATAGCGGATGATCAACGACAGCTTCCAAACACTCGCGTTTCTGACAGGCGTATTCATAAATTTACCTTCGTGGTCCAACGGAAAGCTTCCCTTCATCGGAGGAATGACAGTTAGTGCCTTCTGACCGAAAGTCATGGACGACATTTTGATTGATATTGGTTTTCTTGCGTGCGCGAATGCTTTTGAGTTGACAAACACTGGACCGCCGTGCCTTGAGATCGTGTTTGTTGACTGACCTTACTTCGTTCACTGGATGATCACCAGGCGGCGCAGTGTGACTTCCTGTTTATAAAATGGAAAGATGACAGCTGACCGTAACTATGACATATCGTCGCGTTCGTGACACTTTAATTCTCACTAACTGCGTAAGTACAGTCATAAGATTCGTGTTTCGGGTGTGTTGGTTACATAGATCATACGTGTGTGCAGACATTAGCTTACAGTCATGGAGAAAAGTCGTGCAAATATTTCCATTTCCATAATGTGTTTTTTTTGTAAACAAAGGAGCGTGCTTGTCTTTGTGCACCATCCACGCTGTTTGCTATGGCTTGTGTAGGCAGCCCTGTAGCAATTGGCCCACAAACTTCTTTACCTCTTGGCATTGCCATTGATATGACTTATATATGAATGAGATACAACATATCTTACTAACATCCGTGTGAGACTACATTGCAAGATTCGGATCATCCCAGTAATGAAATAACAGCTAGACAATATATTTTTGTTTGATGTCAACAATTAATTACATCCAATAATAATTATATTAATTTAATTATAGTAATATATATGTTATGGCCATATTGATTTGTATTCTTGTTTTGTGTCTGACATTTAATGAATCGTAATCGTGTTTGTTTCTGAATTATCGTTTGCATATATCTTGGCATAAGCAATTAAATTAATCGCCTCGTTATCCGGATTCCCGTGAGCGAATAGCTACCTCGACCTATACAGTTCAGCAGTCGGCAATGTGCAGGTCTCTAGGTGCACATGCCACGGAACTTACATAGTTAAATAGGCCGTACTCGTATATGTACATGATTAAAGGGAACGATTGATGATCGACGCGTCAATCAGCATAGGCATCGGAACGGGGGGAGCTTTGAGAGCTCAGCCCCCAATATTTGTTGTGGGGAGCTGGAGATAGGTTTCGCCTCCAAATATTTCGGCAAGAGGGTGCAGTTTGACGTTTTTGTTGAACCTCAAGTCGGGTGCAGTTGGAGGTTTTGGTGAGACTTAGGGGATTCAGCCCTCCGCCCTTACAAAAAAGAGTCGATGGTATACCATTGAATACCATTCGGTACCGTTGGACCATTCAATGGTAAATCAGTAGGACTCAGTGGTACTTTCAATGGTATTTGAATGTACCATTCAGTACCATTGGATCATTCAATGATAAATCAGTGTCTCAATGGTACTCCCAATGGTATTTGAACATATCGTTCAATACCATTCAATGATAAATCAGTGTCTCAATGGTACTAGAACATATCATTCAATACCATTCAATGATAAATCAGTATGTCTCAGTGGTATTCTCAATGGTATTTGCACATACCTTTCAGTACCACTGGACCATTCAATGATAAATCATGTTTCAATGGTATTTGGACATATCATTCAATACCATTCAATGATAAATCAGTATGTCTCAGTTGTACTCTCAATGGTATTAACACATACCATTCAGTACCACTGTACCGTTCAATTATCAATCATGTTTCAATGGTATTTGAACATATCATTCAATACTATTCAATGATAAATCAATATGTCTCAGTTGTACTCTCAATGGTATTAACACATACCATTCAGTACCACTGGACCATTCAATGATAAATCAGGTTTCAATGGTATTTGAACATATCATTCAATACCATTCAATGATATATCAGTATGTCTCAGTGGTACTCTCAATGGTATTTCAACATACCATTCAGTACCACTGGACCATTCAATGATAAATCAGGTTTCAATGGTATTTGAACATATCATTCAATACCATTCAATGATATATCAGTATGTCTCAGTGGTACTCTCAATGGTATTTGAACATATCATTCAGTACCACTGGACCATTCAATGATAAATCAGTAGGTGCAGTGGTAATTATTGGTATTTGAAAAGTACCATTCATTACCTTTGAAATGTTATAGAATATACCACTGGCAAGTATCAGCCATATTTGAAAACATCATTAACTATACTGAATGTTGACAGCGTACCTCTAGATATATACCATTGAACCTTCTGTGGTAAACTGAATGGTACCTTCAACTCAGTGGTACCATAAACGCGGTATCTGCATATATGTTTTTGAAACGTATGTATTTTGTGTCAGGTGCACATGTGGTGAATGCTTGAGTCAGAATAAACATTATAGTAATTATATGTATGTCTAAATTAAGACGTTTTTATATATCTCTGCTGAATAAACCCGCGAATACACTCATGCAGTCCGCGATGCAGGCCCGCAGCGCTGCAGCAGCGCCACTCATTTAATTACCTGTGAATCATTTCGACGCGCGCAAACTTTTAAACTGATTTTGTTTTGTGTCGCGATCAAGGAAAGAAACATTATAATGAACAGGTCGGGCCAGCGGTCGTATTCATGCCAAGAAACAAAAGGTAGTAATGTTGTGTGTTGTTTTATAACAATTTGACTCACAGTAATAATATTTAACAGCAGGTTACGAAATAATTTTAGTTCTCTGCTTCGATATGCTTCAATTATCGCTCAACGTGCAGTTACGTGCAAAACCTAGACTATTTAAAGTGCTATATAAATAATAAAAAATTTGATTTAATAAGCCTAATAGTAATATATAAAGGATGATCGCTCTCACGTTTACTAGACGTAGTTGCTGCAACATATATGGGTAAGTTCACGAGTTGGAAAACCAGTCGGTGTGTGACATCCTTCACTGCGATCACCAGTTCAGGCTTGTGAAAAATTAAAACAGACTTTTTCAAATGCAATGACCCCAATGTTTCTTTCCTGCTATGTGGTGTAGAAACGTACAATTTTATTAATTAGACAAGGATATTATGACGCAACTATATATATTTATTTTCAACACGGAAATGAATTATACCGACAGAACGTCAGTTATGACTGTAACCAACTGAAGGCAATTTCTCATTCTAACATATGCATGCTTTGAGTTCGAGAGAATGTCCTACCTTTTTCATTATTTCTACTTAAATACAGGTATAAAAAGAGGCCTTGGCCATTACGCTGTCACTTGACCAAAAAAGTAAGAAAATATACAGTGATAGAAAAGTCAATAATGACTGTGATCACTATTCGGAATGAAGGAATACTCAGACAGAAATACTTAGACTTTGCTGAGTAATTATCCAGACTATCAACGATTATACAAATGCTCAATTTTGTTTATTGACAGTATAATATATTACTATTTACTAGCCACACACATTGTATTTTTATTGTGTTCTTCTCCATTTATTTCAGCTTGATGTCATCGCTGCATGATGGCCAAAAGCAAGCTTTATCCAGGCTGCACAACAATGAAATTAGTAACAGTGGTATAGTGTTTGTGTGTATGCATTCTGAATTATTGAATATTATTATATCATATAATGTATACTGTACACATGTAAGGTTTCAGGGCAAAGCGCGATATATCGAAACTCAATTATATGCTTCATCGTTATAGTGTAAATGAAAACTTTGATATAATATTGGAATGTCTTAATAATACAAAGTCATGATGATTGATATCAAGAGCCAAACTGTTTGTTTTACAGTAAAACCATCTGCTTTCTTACTTCCCCTTAAAATTGACCATCTTTACAATGTTTATTGACATGCCATATGATAAGGCCAAACACAACAGGCAGACAGGATTTTTTTATTTGTGGAAATTGTGCAATTTTGTCTGCCCAAAGTATGGAATGGATCATACTGGGTAAAATATATTGAACTTTTTTCAGGCCAAACCCCTGATTCCATGGTAACAAACAAATTGGCTACCATTTTGAGCCAACATTAGCACATTCGGAAACACTGCCATTCTTTTTGGAGCACATATATATATAATTATGATTCTTTAATATCCATGGTCTGTATACATTCTATTGTGAGATGATCATATCATTTTTCTGTATGTTTTATTTTACAAAGAAGTTTTTGGTAAAGAATTTTTGTCAACAAATATGCTTATCTCTTTCAAACTATTGATGATTTTAAAATTGTCTGATCATTTCACACAGCTTTGTCTGCTGAATGCAACACTGAAAACCTTATTTGTATATAGCATAATTACTTCCAGAGATATCCCAATTCCAAATGCAGAAATTTGAGAATTTTTTGGTCAAACTGGCTTGTTATGAAAACATAGATTATTAAAAAGGTAGTTCATAAATAAATTCATATTATTTACTGTAAATTAACTATCAATCTATTCTAACATTTTATATAGGTTCTTGTGATGGTTTCTGCAGCAGTTAATTGTTTTATTCATAGCTAGAACATTTGTAAGTGTTGGTATGGATGTGTATTGTACAAAGCAAAAACTTTAATAAGAGTCCATTATTTTATTTGTAATATAATCATCACAATTAGCTTTAAATGTGATAGGCTTAATATTCATAGACAACCAAGATTTGAAACTGCCTCTCATTTTTTAATCTACACTCAAATATTCCTTTACTATGGTATTGTGATTTTTTTTCCTGAAATTTCATCACATATATATCATAGTTTGATTGATGATTTTGTGTGCTTTCTAAAAACATACTTTTGCATATATACATGTGTGTACATTTAAATTATATGGCATGTTCTTAATTTGTACATGTCATATGAGTTAAACATGCAGACTATATATATAAGATTATAACATTACTTAATTAATTGTGTTGATTGATCAATTTAAACAACTTGTAGCAGTAAGCTCCATGGACCAAGACAGGTACTATTTGACATTTTACACATTTACCCAAAATAATTGGTTGTATGTGTTTGATGTGTATAGTAAGAACAATATTTGTATGAAACCTGTCTGGTACGTAGCTTTCATGTGAATTACATTTAGTTGGTAATGATGGTGCAAGCATTGTGTTCGGTGTTAATCGCTAGACGATGCCATTATTTTGGCCAGTGTTCTATATTGTTGGTGGTTGTAATCCACAGTAGATTGGTTGTATATATTGTGTCATTCTTGCTTAATCTCAGATTATCTGTTTGTATATAATTATGTGTATATAGCACTTTAGCTGGTTTATTCCGTGATACAATGCATGTGTGAGACACTAAGATGTTGTTTATAATCAGTAAAGTATAATCAATAATTCTATTGTTTGTCAATTGATTGACGCCCATGTAATATGTATTTTGTATATTATATGCAGGTTAATTGTGGATCGGCTGACAGGAGAGTAGGGCCATCCTGCTGAGTACCGGTTGCATGTTGACGGTTGTTCTAGGGTTTTAGTGGTTGCATGTGCAAACAAATTAAGACCGGCATACCATTAAACTGTTGTTAATTTACCTTCACTATGTTTTCTGTTCTATGTGTGCTCAAAACTGACACCTTTATGTGTATGGTATTCTAAATGTTAATGTCAATGGTATTTTAATTGCATCGTTTTGTGGTATATATCCCATATATATCCCTTTTACTGGTGTGTGTTTGCAATATATGAAGTACCAATGGGCTATTTAACTGCCTTTTAGTAGTGCATGCACTACATTGAGTGATAATCAGTGGTATTCAAAGGTTTATATATGGTTGAATTTGTTATTTAAAATACATTGTTTAATGTTTTTTTGAATGGTTTTCAACAATATGCTTCAGTGGTATACCATTCGGGGTAATCCAATAGTATTCTGAATGGTATACCATAGAACAATATAATAAATTATACTGGCAAATACCATTGAAGATCATTCAGAATCCCATTCAATGATATTTTGAATTGTATTCTGAATGGTCCTCAGTGGTATACCATTCAATGATATACCACTGAGGACTATTCCGTACAATTGGATTAAAGACCATTCAGAATACCATTGAATTATATTTTGAATTGTATTCAGAATGGTCTTCAATGATATTAGGGTGTATTATGGCCAATGGTATTTGAATGGTATTTAATCGAATGGTATTGAATGGTCCTCAGTGGTATACCATTCAATGATATACCACCGAGGACCGTTCAGTACCATTGAATTAAATACCATTCAAATACCATTGGCCATAATACCCACTAATATCATTGAAGACCATTCAGAATACCATTGAATGATATTTTGAATGGTATTCTGAATGGTACTCAGTGGTATACCATTCAATGATATACCACTGAGGACCGTTCAATACCATTGGATTAAATACCATTCAAATACCATTGGCCATAATACCCCGTAATATCATTGAATACCATTCAGAATATCATTGAACAGTACAGAAAGGTTTAATTACAAGTACCATTCAGATACCATTCAGATACCGTTGGCCATAATACTACCAAATATCATTCAATGGTATTTGAATGGTATTTTTTTGTAAGGGCGAATAGGAACCTATTCACCACGTTCCGACGCCTATGATTAACACATGGATTGTTTTAGGCCCTACCCAGTGGGCAATTGTGGTATATTTTGACGTATAAAAGATGTCTTTTTTACGTCTAAAACACGTCAAATTTAGGTTGCCAGTGAAAGACTATTTTGCGTCTCATTTCTTACGTAAATATGTAGACGTCTGATAGATGTCTAAATGACATCTTTTTTTAGACGTCATCCACATGACCAAAAATTAACTGCTAAAAGATGTCGTGTACCCACTGGGTACTGATGTACGTACGGTTAAATGGAACGATCGATGACGCTTCAAACATTTTGGCCTATACGGTTATGGCCTATCATTCGTTGGGTTACACTAGATGAATCAAACCTCATTTTTGAGGTATAATTTGTTAACGATAACGCAAGGCAGACAACTGTTCATTGCGTTGGCGTCTGAACTAATATCGGTAATGGTTCTGAACAGGTATATCTATGCAACACATAGGACGTTTGCGTCGGGCATCAATTATTATGTTATAAGGCATGTAATATAGGTGTGCGTGAGGATGGGTGCGTGCATGCACGTGTGGCGTGTGTGCGGTGTGCGTGCATGCGAGCGTGCGCGCGCGCGCATTCTATATGTTGTGTGGTGTTTTGTTGTTGTGTGTGCGTGCGTACGTGTGCGTGCGTGCGTCTGTGTATGTAAGTATTTGAAATGCGTTGTGTCCAGTAGTTCGATCCTCTATGTTGCATTTTAACTTTATAGTTGCAATCTGTGACGACACATGTTATTGTAAACATTGTTTACATATGTCATAATCGTCGACAAATGTCACACCACTGTTTACAAACGCCACAGTCGTCTACAAATATTGTACGTTTCGTTTGTAGAAATTTCACACAAACGATAAAATGTCAAAGATGTCAACGACACATTTCGTAACGACAGAACAATAATTATATATCGCAATTACAGCAAACGTCTTAAAAATAATATTTAATCTCAATAGCTGGCGTCACTGAACCATCTCCAGGCCGATTCGTTCTTGCGTGCAGAACAAAATAAGCACATGGGTTTTTGCAGATTGAGACCATTCGGGCTGTGAGTCAAGACGTCTACACTAGTTTTATACCTTCCCCATCAGGGCTCGTTTTCTTCCCCTGGCATACTTATACCAGAAGGTAGGAATTAAGGTCCAGTGGTGTTCAGTGTCTCTTCTGAATGACACCGACCCAATTCGACGAATTGCCCAAGTTTCGAAACAGCAGCAGGTAGGCACAAACCCCGGGCATCTTGATTGATAGACCGGCGTCGTACCGCCAAGCTAGTTTATAATTAAGTTGAGCACTGACCCCTGGGGTCACGAGCACGTACTAGACTGCATGAAGTCCGGCAGTCTCATCTTCAACCAGCTCCACTTTTTGTTAATTGATTTTGCAATCACTATAAATAACCAAATGATTGGCTGCCGTACTCAGTATACTTCTACCAAATAGACACATGGTGCGGTGGTTCAGTAAAGTGGTGCCAGCCTCGTGACTAGGGGAGACTTCGTTGTCATTTTCCAGCCGTTTTGTTAAATTAGGTACGACATACCGACTACAGCCAAGCACCTGGCATATAGGAAGAAAGTCCGAAATGTGTGTGTGTGTCGTTCGGATGAGATACCGACAGCTGTAGGTCATGTCAGGGGAAGTAAAGTAAAATCTCACACAGCTGGCGTAGGTAGGGATCTGAGTAACCCGTCGTGAAACTATGTGTACTTCCCTTGTGACGGCCCATTGAAATCCATGTGCTAATCGTCGCATAATGATTACACACACCACCATACCACACACCAAACACACACACACACACACACACACACACACACACACACACACACACACACACACACACACACACACACACACACACACACACACACACACACACACACACACACACACACACACACACACACACACACACACACACACACACACACACACACACACACACACACACACACACACACACTCACACACACACACACACACACACACACACACACACACACACACACACACACACACACACACACACAAACACGCATGTACATATACAGAAGATTGAGCAAGATTACCACCCTGGGCAGGTGGACAATGACATCTTTGGCTTATTGGGAGTCCAGCCTGGTTGGATATAGGCATAACCTGTCCTTCTGAGATATGTGCCACTTCTGGGTTTTTCTTCTTCTATTTAATGACCACCTTCATTTGGTTGAAGATTTAGGGGGTAATCTTTGTTAAAAGGAAACGGAAAGAAGCAGTAGTGCGATTTAAGCACAAGCACGATGCTTGCCTTTACATAATCAGCAGATAATGTGTTCAATTAATGTAAAATACTTTGTGAGAATGAATGCGTTCTGATATTTAATCAACACCCTTCCTTCACAAGTATTAATTACTGTGTGTGCTCTGGTTCTTGTAGGTTTTATTTGAGAACAATAGTAAGCAACTAAAAGCTTTATTTAATGATGGTGACCATGTCACGTGTTATAAAATTATCGTGATTTTCAATGAGCCATCTCACACTACATTCTTACATTAACATTTACACAGCTTTTGGTAAAATAATGCGTGAATAAATATCATATTATGTTGTTCACTATACAAATAAAGTCATTGCTTGTAGCTTAAATATTAATTAACCTGAACACGCCAATTCACGATCCAATCGTAGTTTGCGTGCTCATAGGGTACTTTAGTTAGGGATGATAGTGATACGGAAACTATTTATACCATTTTTACCTTGATTTAATATAACCGCCGTGTAAAGCAACAATCTCCACATGGCAAGAGGACAATAACTCACAGGCTTACCAAGAATAACGATAAGTCATCTATGTACATCCCGCCGTAGTCAGATACGTGTCACTTTTGTGTTTACAAATATTCTTACTGCTACCAACAGCACATTCGTAGATATCGAACTCAATCATTTATCCTTCTCCGTGACATCTCAGAAATCTGATATACCGTAACAGCGCCCCACCCGCAGGTATCTGCTGGACGCTATCTCCATTGCAGAGACGCTAGCGTAGTGCACGCAGCGTATCGCGTTTCTACTGCAGCGAGGCAACGGAGCCTATGTCCGTAAATAGAAGCCGTAATTTATTCAGCTGCTCAGAGCCATTTCTAGGAGCGTATTCGAGGCAGACTCGTAACGAAGATCAGCTAGCTGCTACAGACAAAATATTTACTCGTAACTTGAGTGATATTTGTTTCAGAGCATTCACTCAAGCCTATACGGTGAGTGCATAGGTGTGACATTATAATTGTAAAACCAACAGGTCAGTAATAAGCACGGGGTTCTTGTAACTTCAGGTAAATTACGTTGCTGACTGTGTGATGGAGTAGCTGGGTTCATTATGTAGTGTAGCATGGATGGAGTCGTTACACTAGTAGACACATTGCTGTTTGTTTTGATCATGTAAGTGTAATAGGTTTGTACACCTGTGGCCCATCGACGCAGTTTTCTGTTCTTCCCGTTGGTAGAATTTATTTTGTGCAATCATCTAACATTGCAGGTGACAACGGGGGTTATATCAAGATGTTATATGAATAATATTTCTGTTTTTGATCAGCCCATTTTATTCTCACAAATCCTGCATCAGCGTTATTGATCGGCAGTGACCGCAGCAATGCCGGTCCCATTCCATCGATTGTTCGATTATTCTCTGGGACTAGAAGGTCAGCCACTTCAACGCGGAGGCTTTCGCATATAATCAGTTTGGTGTACGGGTTGGCAGTTTCGCGGGAACGAGAAATTGAAATTGGGGGGTACTCGAGTTTCAGCCCCACTGAAAAATTTTCGCCGCCGCATATCTTCACATCTTCCTTCACCTTGTGGCTGTCTCGGTTGGCTCGACTGTGACATCGGAAGAAGGCGGGGGAGGGGTGCTGTTGGAATTTTTTTCGCCACTGTAACTTCAGCTTCTCCGCTGTCTCGGCTGTGAACTCGTGACATCCGAACACGGGGGAGGGGCAGTGCTGTTAAAAAAAAAAATTCGCCGCGCCGCCTATTACTGGGATTGGGGATAGAAAACCATATGTCTGCCCTCCTTTCACAGTTGATAAAATACACATTGTCTCATAAAATTTAGATTAGATGACGCTGGCCACAAAAACAAACATTCACGCTCACATTTAATGGGGGGCAGAACCATGTCTGTCCCCCAGGAAAAATTCCAGGAGGGCAGCTGCCGGGCCCCCTCGTCCGTGTCCAGGAGGTGTCCATAAAATGAATCTTGACACCGATTCTATCTTCCTCGTTCTGTTCTTTATTAATTGACATTCCACATTCTGATATAAAATGTTTCTGCATTTTACGTGGCCCTGTCTAATATACAGGTGTGATGTTATTCAATGTGCACGGTTGCAGATCAATATAAACTTATTATACATTGTTAAGAACTTGTTCACACCAAGAAAACACCTACAATACGCACGACATGTTTCTCAGTTTCCCCAGACGCCCATCACAGTTTTACCTACCACGCGAAATGCCCTTGCCGCGCCCCTCCCAGTTTTTGCAATATATAGGTCTGTATCTGCTGTAAAAAAAGGCTAGGGTACAGCCCACCCCTGGGCATGTAATGTTTATGCCGTCACCTAGAACAGTAATGAGGTCGCGATGAGATGGCAGATCGCTACATGGCAATGTGTAGCTCTACATAACAGATGTGTGAACACACCAACATAAGTGATCATTTATGATTTATTGATTAAGGGAATGCAACGTTAATTAATAATGTCAGCTGTCGTTTGTGAAACGCTGCATGCATCAAGTTAATATTTATACAGACACAATTATGTTCGTGACCATAACAAAATACGTTTCATCATCTTGTGTATAATGCTTAAGTATTATTATGTTAATGTGTTGCTATAAAGAACGTGTCGAACGTCCTATTTGCATGAAGATATTTCTGCCATATTGGACATGAAGTTGAATGAATTCGTGATGATTGCGATAAGCAACTATCAATACAGAAACCTCCTCGATAATGCATGTATTGGCCTGAAGTCAATTCGGGTCCAACACTAACATTTAACAGTATAATAATAATACCCGATGAACGCATAACGTATGTTGGCCGATACTGTACAACAACATCTACAAAAGTTGAGTATATTAATTTTTAATCGCAATGATGTAGTAAGACCGCGCAGTTTAGCAAGTGTGCGAAGATAATCCACAAACTGTTTACGTAATTCTCTTCAAAAAGTTCAGATACATTTTTCGTTCAGACAGGCAACAACGCTGGTGTCTGGTTTGATGTGCCCGTGTTGTGGGCTAAAATAAGACATCTCTTGCAATTGCCACAAATACTTTCGACTCAACGACGCTAACAACGCGAATGTTTCTGTCTCGCTTGCTTTGCTCCTTAGCAGTGCCACATTCCTACCCTCACCCTCCCTTACATGATCAGTTTCTTTTGCAAAAACAGATGTGATGCAAGCTGTTGAATGTAATTATAGAGTGCTTACAAGAAGAAGGCACCGATAAGGCTGTTACCTGTCTGGGTCGACTTTGTACTCGGTGTACTGGTGGACTTGTGGCCGAGCTAGCAGAATGCGCACATATAGGTATAGTGTATCATTTACTAGCTCGTTGTAATGCAGGTATCTGTTTCGTAGATTGGATGTAAATGCTATAGGAGGATGTGGTCATGAAGAATATATTTCCCCCAACAGTGGTCCCCTCAATTAGGCATGACACCTCGGTTATACTTTAACCGCAGGGAAGCTACCGATGTATAGGCGAGTATCCAGCAATAATAATTATTGTGAAATCTACTAAAAACGAGTTCATGCTAATACATATAGCTGCGATACGAATTTGTGTTGAAACTTTGATAGTCAGGCCTAATATTTAAAACCTCGCGCTTATTAATCGGTTTACGTAGTACGTACAGTGCCTTCATGTTGTGTTTATTTATGTGCTGATGGCATCTTGATACGAATAGCTTTCGAAGCTAACTGGATCATCGCCTATGCTACAGCAATTTCCTCACGGCTACGATATAGGCGAGGGGCCTTGTCGATAATTCGATCAGCCAAGCAACATCGCCATCTCACTCATGTTTTTGTCAAGAGGATCGTAATATCTTGGCTCAATACATCTGCAAGTTGCCTTTCTCCTCTTGCCTCGTGTGCCTGTATTCAGACTGTGGGAGGTTCTTACTCCTCTCGCAGCGTGCTGGCTGCAGTTGACAATGTTTGCATAGCACGCTTGGATCACATGTTATTGCAGGACCAGCTAAGTTGCAGCATATTAACGCTTGCACCCACACCAAGAATAACTATCTATGTAGAATGAGTAAGGATCGACTCTGTCTTCTTGGGAGACTAAACCTCCGAAGCACCTACCAGGTTAGCTTTCATTCCCTGTCTTAGCCTACAATTTCGACGATAAGGCTGGTGGGCGTGCTTGATTTTCAGAACTCGTCCAGGCATCAGTCTGGTATCTGTGATGTAACATACAACCTTGCGAGAAAGAGCAGCAGCTCTTCATATGGTAGCTTTTCAGACAATACACCTACAGCAGTCCTCTTGACGTAGCTCGGAATGTAAATCGTCCGCTTGATGGGATCAGCGATGGGTCTTGTTTCGCGTAGGCGCTGTGCTACTCCTAGGTCTATGCCTAACTTCCCAATCCAGCGGATAGTGTACGTGACAGCAAGATCGCCAAGGCCTCGTTTGCGCAGTACAAAGATGTCACTGCTATCATTACTGAATTGATTTCCCATCTCTTACACGTGTCAGCGATTTGACATCTTGCATCAATGCCATCTTTATAATGCAGGGTATCGGTCGTTTCATTCTCAACCGAGGCTTCGAACACCCCTATTACTCGAGCCATCTCAAGACCAGATACCATCTAGCGCTGCATGGTTGAACGATTCTCTGTCAGACTCGCAGCCTTTCCATCACCTTTCGCTGTGGCATTATGCTGTCATCATAAAAAACTGCCTTATTCATCGTAACCTTTCCGTTGAGAGACTCGGCAAGCAACTCAGGATGTTTGACTTCAGCTGTGGGCGTGTCACATAGATGAACAATAATTCACCTAGTGTAATTGGTGTGATCTAAGGCAGAGAACGATGGAACCATCTTGATCAGTGCAACAACGTCGAGCAGGAAATATTTCTATTGGTGCACTGCTTTCAGACCCCCACCCCCCGTTTTCCGATGTTACAGTCGAGACAGCCACAAGGTGAAGGAAGATGTGAGAAGATATGCGGCAGCGAAAATTTTTCAGTTAACCCCCCAATATAATTTTTTTTCCCGCGTCCCTGGTTGTATAGTTCGTTGTTCGTGTCGTTCACTGTGTGCGTATACTTGCAGGGTGTGCCGGCGCCTCAACCATGTGCAGTGCGGTGGTGAAAGCGAATGCCCACGACCTGCACCAGGCGGTGCTGTCAGGCGGTGTGGACAACGTGCGACAGCTGCTCGACCTCAACACGATCACCATCAACTCGACGGTCTGCGGAGCAACGGCTCTCTCCCTGGCGCTCTACAAGGAACAGATGCACGCCTTCGAACTCATACTCTTCCACCGCTGCACCAAACACCAGCTGGACCTCAACAAGCTGAGTAAGGACGAGAAACAGCGCGTCGAGCCGCCGCTGGTGACGACATGCCGCCTCGGCAACGAAGACGCCGTCCGCATGCTGGTGGCGTGCGGCGCCGACTTGGAGGCTACGGACAACTTCCAACACACGGCGTTGTGGATGGCGACGCGGCAGCGCCACACCGGCCTGGTTAAGTTCCTCGTGGAGAACGGCGCCTGCGTCAACCCGTCGATCATGTGGACGCACTCACCGCTCTATTTCGCCGTCAAATACTCGAGCAAGCGCACTCAGATCGCCACGGTGCTAATACAAAATGGCGGAAACGTGAACATCCACAACGGGCCGTCGCTGCTATTCTGCGCCATCGTCCAGGGCAACATCGACGTCGCGAAGCTGATAGTTGCCGCCGGTTATCACGTGTCAAAGGACAGCACCATCCGGGCGGAGTCCAAAGCGGGTACGTTGACGCGGCACGCCAACCTGATCGCGTGGCTGCGGGATGAACTTAGCTCTCCGGTCAGCCTGCAACGGCAGTGTCGGTCGGCGATCCGCCAGACCATACGTGATACGCCACAAGGAAACAATTATTTCATGATGAAACTCGGCAGACTGCCTCTGCCGCCCGGAATCATCGACTATCTCACGCTCTACGACGAGGTGCATCTAGGCAACGGAACGTATTAAAGAAGTCACTCTCTCGTCTTGGGGTAACTTCCCGACTTAGGATATTCCAAAGCCATGAAAGGAAGTGGATCTTGCTGTTGGACCATAATGATAATCGTTATTGTAACACTGGTGTGCGGCTGAATGTATTCAAAGACATGGTAATTAGCACGTGTCTAGTCACTGATGTTATTTATTATGCTGCGAAATTGTGTTAATGAATCGTGTCCGTTATGTTAGATACTAATAGGCTATCTACGCATCGTTGTGTTTATTCATTTCAAACAACATAATCAGGTGGTTTATGTCAGTGTTGCTTATTGTACTACCGCACACGTGCCGCATGTCTAACATACACCAGATGAATGGGCTATTGTCTCACTCCGAGAACAAAATAGAGCTACTCATTGATCTATGTGAAGATTATATAGATCAGCGCGTATCCACAGTGGCGCTCCAAGCGGCGTTAGAGAAACATGTTTTAAACATTAGCAACCGGAACAATATGAAGCCGAAACAGGAATGATGGAAAACAGCGTATTAGTTGCAACCTGGAAAGCCATTTTATTCGGGAATAATTGCCAACAAATGGCTACTTTTAATATGATCAGGATTGTGTAGGACCTAACACATTATTTATTACAAATAATCTGTATTTATTATATACATTTGAGTTTTTTAGAATACCTGTCATAACATGCTTTTAAAGGTTTAAGGCATGTATAAAATGTTGCATAAAAGACAAGATCTTTATTTATACCTGTTAGTTGTCCTATTGTACTCAGTCTAATAGCTGTTGTGTTTATCTATCAGTCATTGCAACCAGTAGCTATGTATCTAAGCACATTGCAAGGGAATTTAATTTTTCGGCAAGTAGACTGGTTTACCAATATATGCAAGTGCCAGTCTGGTTAATATAAAACCATGTTCAAAGTGTCATAAACAAAGTATGGTTCCACGCGAGGGGTGTAGATTTGTTATGTAATAGTCAGAAATCTGGGGCAGTTGGAATGCACTTTAAAATGTTGTTTGTGTTGTAATGTTTAGGTAATAAACATTGCTTATTCGCAGCATTGACAGGTTATTATTGAAAGCAGTACAGGGTTATAGCGAAATTTTACGTAACTACTTCAGTTATAAAATATGTACAACTGAAGCTATAATACCAAGTATAAGCTGAATAAACTAATTCAATAAATGATGTGTTATCAATTGATATAATGAAAACATTGAGGTTTCAGACATAATTAGAGTATCCAATCGTTCATAAAAATATCACATATTATTAATCATTACATAATACCTGTATCTTTTTACATTTTATTGTCAAATATGCATAATAAAAACATTAAACTGTACAACATGTCGAGTGTGACGGTTAATGCAAACCTGAAATAAGAAATTATTTTTATTGACGTGCACAATAGTTCATGTATTATGTATTGATGTGTGTATGTGTGGCGTGGATGGATGGATGGATGGGTGTTTAACAACAGAGCTTCAAGCTAAGGTCATCGCAACACTGTTTCAATCCTCTCACTATGTGATCAGACAATCAAGTTATACATTTCAGTGTTGTCCGAGTGACATAATTCAATAAAGATACATTGTGCCTGTGCGCAGCTGTGTTATGTTGCTTCATTGAATTCAACCAAAAAAGTAGGTACATTTCTAGATTGGCCAGCACTGTCAACTTAATGGTTCCACACCAGCGTTGGTGTTGCCACGGTTGCGTGACCACACCTGTACACATCCACAGTGATACTACAGCAGCCAGCCACACTACCACAATAGTGCTACCACGGCCGTGTTGCCACAACTTTAGTTCCGCAACCAAGGTACAACTAATCATGGTATCACAAGTATGGTGCAACAGTTGTGGTACCAAAACTATGGCACCACAACCACGATATCACAACCGTGACACCATAGCAAAGTACCATAACTATGACACCACAGCCAATGTACCACAACCACAGTGCCACATTTAGGATGCCACAATCACGGTATCACAACCAAAGTACAACAATGCAACTGCCCAGTTACCACAATTGCAAGAAAACAAATAAAACACGAGAAAATAAGCGACATGGCCTGTGTCTTCTCTCCAATCCTGGAATGTTTTCAGTTCAAACTCTACCAAAGAAAGCCAATTTTTAACTTAGATTTTTTTAATGTCATGGCTACCTATGCCATTTGACAGTTACCCAGAATAAAACAAAAAATGCAACAATAGTTTGTGAACATATTGCCTCGTACTGTGTTCCTTCTGTCAGTATAAGATGAAAATGCCCATACAATGCAGGAAATTAAAAAAAATGTATAGGTACTTACTAATGCAATGAGACAACAAGATCTCATTCATGTGCCTGCAAATGCATTATTCCTGCAAGCCCACAACTTTCAAATGTCTCCATTTCAAATATGTTAACCTGAGATCATGTTAACCAAGGCAAGCAGTTGCCAAATACATATTTTAGACCAGACAGCAAGGCAAGCTAAATCATGTAAATTCAGATTCTCATCATAACACAATAATTAATAACTACTATAATAACAACATAAATTCTAACTTGTGCCCGGCAGACAAACAAGAAGCTTTTGTTACATGTTTATATCACAATAAAATAAATACATAACATTTAAATCCCATGTTAAGACCTGTTTACAGTTTTGCATATGCTACATATAACAATGACATAACAAACAACAACATATTCAAATTCAATAATATCACTTCCATGAATTTACAAAACAGCAACTGATGAACATTTCTGTAAGTCACACAACAGTACTCAAAAATCTAGTTTAGGATATTTATTTTGGCTGGACACAATCCAATGTCGAAGAAATTTATTAGCAGAACAATCTAGTTTCGTTTGAATGTCATCCAGAAACAATTTATGAGCAACATTATAACGTGTGGTTGTATAAATATTTCACCATCTTACCACATTAAGATATGTTGCAACAGGGCACTATAGTGCCAGTGCACCATAGTGCCTACCCGCCACCAGTTTGGCTTTAACATTAATAAGCATATAATGTACATTACCTCTTAGAAGTGCACTTGGCAAGAACATGCATTGTGGTGTCCATTTAATGGATAAAATGTCTTCCAACAGTTATTACTGCAGCTTAATTAACATTCCCAGAATTCAAGTTATTTCTTTTAGATAAGAAATCGTTGATAATGATAACGTAAAATGAAAATATTTACGTTTTAAACATGTTGTTCATTATATTGGCATGCTCTTCTATTGAACATTATAGTGTATGCAGTGGATGTGTTAACAACTATTAACTTGGATATCAACATATTTATATATATATATATACAAAATGTGACATACAAGACCTCTAAAAGATAATGGAATATATTCTGTATATATACAACTTACGATGACAATCAACCAGGTCCAAGTTGTGCATTAAAAGTAACATGCTAACGAGGTGGCCGACTTAATTAGACTGATACCGAACAGACATGAACATTACACAATCAAACTACTTACAAGAGCTATGCTGGAAAAATGTTGTCTTTGATTCTAGTATCTAATATAAAAGTAAGTTTCAATCAATTTGTAACAGTTTTATGAAACAACCAGTAATTTCAACCACTCAACAAATGTTTTTGCTCAGTAAAGGTACTGGTAACAGGAATGAGCACATGATATCATATGACCGATCACATGATATCATACGACCAATCACATGATATTGCACAACTGATCAGCCCAATAACTTGCCATATATAAAATGATAAACTTTCAACCACAGACTCCATAGTTAAAAATATCACGATCATTAAAAATGAAACAAAACCTGCTTCAAATTAAGTAAAAACCAACTGTCGTGCAACCATGTCATTTTACTTGAATATCATCTACTAGCAGAGAATAATAAACATGATTACAGTATTTTTGTATGTTGATCACTGAACAAGTAACCATAAGTGATCTAAGCTTCCAAAATCTGCGGTAGGTCAATGTTACTGTCTTTTACCAACATGTACCGGTAGTAACAGTTACAGACAGATTGTGTCTCTTTAATTATGTGCATGACAGTGTTGTAAATTTACAACCGTATATTAACTCACATGATAGGTACTGTAGATGGTTATACCTCTGTACAACCATTTCATGTGATTTGTTTGGTTAAACAATTTGAACAAAGCACTCTGATCTGTTGTGTTACCCAGACGGCATCCCACCATTCTATACAAGTCTTCAAGATGATATAAATATAGAAAATTACAAAAATACGACCAGTGCACGTATCTGGTGTCTTTGTACGTGTTACTACTGAAATTATGTAAATTTTTGTTAACTTTAACAAGTATCCTTTCAAATGCTTTTCTTAGGACTTTAATGAGGATCCTTTAAAATGCTTTCCTTACTCCTGCAAATGTTGTATTGTGGTATGTTTATATGTAGTACAAATGTGTCTAATACTTACAACAAACCTTTCAAACCACGGGATGTGAAAGCCTCAGACCCAACACAAACTCAGGCCGAGAACATTATCGGACCTCAACTTCTGGATATCATATCAATGTCAAACACCAAAGGTCATCCGGTGTGAAAGGTCACGTTGTGCATAGGGACTGTGCTGTGCCGTTTCTCACTATTTTATACGGAGATGCCTCTACAGGTTGGTAGTAATAATCCCTGAAGATTCGCTCGGATCGGAAATATTTCATCGCCTCGTAAACGTGCAGCAGTAATCGCGGAAACCGTTGCGTGAAGTACGCAACAAACTGTTCTGGGATCTGGCCGAGAGATCTCTGCACATTCTGTGGGAGCTCCCTGTAGTGGTGCTTCTGCAAAGGTCAATGTCAACAAACATGTTAAAGGCCAATAGGTCAAGGTCAACAAACATATCAAAGGTCAATAGGTCAAGGTCAACATATGGACAGCCTAGTAATAAGTCAAAGGACACACTTAGCTTTGAGACAGTCGTTAATAGAGAGGAACTAGAGAATTTGATGTAATGGCTAAATCCTACAATGTTGAATTATGTATGTAATAAAGGTACTTTTTGCCTTAGGAAATTGGGTGATGGTCTTGAAATGTTTTCCAGAGAAATTTAGTTTTGTCTTTATTAGATATGAAATAACAACTGGTAGGTAGTTAGTATTAACAATTGTTCTAATCTATATTACAAAATTAGGACTGCAAAATATTTTATATTAGCCATTAAAAAGGATGTGGACATTGTAAAAAATGGGCCAAGTGGCCCTGAAGTCCTTTGGACTAATATGTCTATATGTGACCCCGGCTGACCAAATTAGTGATAATGGATGACATGAAAAATTGTAACATTGTTTTCTTACATCCTTGTAAAGGTTTGGTAGTGTGCTTTACACGGTTTCAAAAATTATGACTGCTACAAAAATTGGCAAAGTTATGGAGCATTGAACATGGTAGGGATCAAAAAGTGAAAATGAAAAAAACGGCTGTTGAAGTTTTACATTATATATACAAATGGATTGCATGGAAATATTACATACACAACATTCAATGTGGCACACAGTATGTAATATGTATGTTATGTTGCAATGATACACTGGAAGTACAAATGTGCTGCTACAAAGACTTATCAAGTTATGCCAGATTATGTCTTCATGTGTAAAACTAAGAGGACAGATTATCTGAGAGCAAAATGTAGACTCACTGTTTGACACAGCTTAAAACCTACAGGCAACTGTCCAGTTTAACAGGGGTCTAGTGGCTTAATGCTGTCTCTTGACACAAGCTACTGCCAGTGACCAATTACACATTAGTCACAGTTTCCATAAAACAACAGCAGGCAGAGAATCTTAGCTCCACAGCTGGGTGTAATACACAACCAGAGTCACCACTGATTCATGGTCAAGTAGATTAGCTCAATGCACTAACTAAGACAATACACAACACTGTGAGTGACAGTGTCTAGAATGAGGCCTAAGCAGTGTCCTCATTGCTAAATAGTTCAATTAAACCTGCCAAGTGGGTGACATTCTGCACAAGTGTTCATTAATCCTTAGTGATTGTTCAGAACACCAGACTGACCACATACCTAAACAAAGCGAATGTAATAGGTGAAGAACAGGCAGTGTTCAGATAGGGGTATTGGTTGAATTGTATTTGTCTCGATGCAAAAGGCTTTATTGTGCCTTCATCGATTATAAGAAAGCATTTGATTTAGTAGACCGGTCCTCCCTGTGGTCTAAGATAATTTCATTCGGTATTAATGGTACTGTGTTGAAAGTTGTATACAACATGCACAAAAATGCTAAATCATGTATAAATCAGGGCCAGGCTGTGTCAGCCTTCTTCTCATGTGTAGAGGTATGGCAAGGAGAAAACTTGTGTCCTTTGTTATTTGCTATTTACCTGAATAATTTTGAACACTGTTAGTCACAATTATAACGGACTTGACATGGCAGCTGGTTAAATTTACAACAACCTTAGTGATGATGATGTAGAAAATGTATGTTCTACTATATGCTAATGACACTAGAATGATTCAATCAAATACTGATTTCTTGCTTGTGTATAGCGGAACTATGTCAACTCTTCTAATGGTTGACATTTGGTTGTTTCAGGTGTCAACTATATTGTGAATCTGTAATTATTAGTCTATATTGATACAATTGATTTACACAGTACCATGTCTACACAAGGCATGGCAAGCGTAAACAGAACAGTAGAATGCATTTGATATAAATAAAGTGTAGGATATTTCACTCTATAGTTGTCCAGAATATTAATTTATTTTCTATGTTTGTCACCTACAGGTGACAGAATATAAATTTTCTATGTTTGTCACCTACAGGTTTCTACAAACAATACATCTTTAACCAATAGACACCACAGTCACACCATTTTATAATAATTAAATGAACATCAAAATAAACACAACTTGCAATTATAGAAAATCAATAGTTTTGAAGATACAGTTTAAAAGTGTTAGGCAACTGTTCAGTCTAACAGGGGTCAAGTGTGTCTACTCTGCCTGGGTGCTGTGACCAATTAAAGATTAGTCAAGGTCTCAATAGACTAGGCTGTAGAGATTAGTCACAGCTGTTGACTTTGTGGCACAATACACAACATCTACTGTTGGGGGGTGGTCTCAAGGGCCCTTCTCAAAACCACATCACTAGATAATGTAAAACTTTTGCACTTTGGAGGCCCCTTAGGTGCCCTTAGAATGATTAAATCAAATACAGATTTCTTGTATATAGTGGCAACACCCTAAGATACATCTATGCAAAATTAGAAAAAAAGTTGCTGAACAGTTTTTAAAAAATAGGCCAAATGTTACATTTTTACCAGTTTTGGGGTCCTTGGAGGCCCTAGGGAGCCCTTAAAATGATTCAATCAAATACAGATTTCTCGTGCATAGTGGCAGTGCCCTAAGATATGTCTATGCAAAATTAGAGAAAAAGTTGCTGAACGGTTTCTGAGATACGGCAGCTAACGGCGGACGGAGGACGGTGGACGGCGGATGCAGTGATGGCAATAGTCCCTTGGACCTTCGGCCAAAGGACTAAAAATTAATGTCCATGCATATGTGGGGCATCTTAAAATAATCTCAGTTTGACATAATGACATTTATTCATATCCTATGAATGTCAGTATGTCATGCATTTCATCAACCAGGAAACAATTTTCAAAATGTTTCAGAGGCTGGGAGAATAAATCAATATAGATTCTATGTTGAACATATCTATTAAATTTTACTAACTTTTTACATTTCAGCAACAAACAGTTGCCCTCTACAGGACTCAATTCTGGAACAATGTTCTATGTTGACAAAATGTTGAATTGCATTAAAAAGAAAATATATGTTAATATTTGTTTACATTGTTAACTTTTAAACATGTGTCATTACTAAAATAAATAAAACTTGATATGGTTTCTACCTTGTTTCTCATTGCTCTGAGTAAGTCTCGCACTGAACTTCCCTGGTAGGATCGGAACTTTCGCAAATCTGGAAAACATGAAACTTACACTGAATATATCCTTATCATCATCTCTATAGGATCAATACTCCTCATCAAATGGTAAATAAGACTAAACTGATTGAAGACATAATTCAAGCAAGAAATATGGCAAAATTACATAATTATAAATTACTTAACACAACTGCTTCTTATCTGAGAAATATTAATGCATGTACAAATCATGACATGAAGAATAAAATGTACATGCACTACATGAAATTGTTTCACAAGAAATAAAAAAAGAGAAATATAACTTTTTCTACACAACAAATTAGCCAGTTTTAGTAATAATAACAGTTCGTATATATCCGGTAGCATCCCATCCAAATAATTGTTCTGGCACCTATTACAACGTTTCATGAAATCTAAACTAATATAATAATCTAAACTACAGAAAATAGTTATTTAACAAATGAAAATATAAAAAATGCATCAATCAAATAAATAAATAAAACAATTAATAATTAACAAATATCACACAAAAAAGATTGATAAATAATTAAATTCCAACATTTTAAGATCACAACGATAAATATTAGTATCTAAATGTTAAATAAATTAAAAGAAATACTTATTCAGAAATGCCCTTGCATGTAACGATGATCCAGTCAGTCTTAGTGTGACAACATCATTTTGAAGATTGTGTGACACAGTAGAAATATACAAAAACAAAAACAGTTTCTTAAGATGTAATTGAACGGCCCCCACCTTCCTGTAGTTCGCGTGTGATGTGTCTGCGCCAGTCCTGGCCGACCACGGGCTCCCCGCCCGCCTCCAGTCGCACCACAATGGCTGTCCCCATCGTCTCCTTCTCTGTCCGGTCACTCACGTCCTGCAACAATTTACCTCTAAAAAACTTGTGGCCACGTTGCCATGCTGCAAATAAGACTTTTTCTCAAGTCCGCCCCTCACTAGAGACTACCCCTCTTTTTAAAAATCTATTAAACAGTTTCATATTATTTTGTCAGTACTTTGTCTTTCTTTCTTTTTCTTCTAGTCCTGTCCCACAGCAAACATTTTCCTGTTCAATGTATAAATTATGTTATTTTGTTGATTGTGTCTTGATTGTTTTTGACAGTTCAATATTGAACATGTATCTCTGTTTAATTTATATTGGTGCAAATAAACGTATCATTATAAGACCATTGTCAGTGGTCACTGGACAGTGTCCAATCTCTTGGTCAGTGGTCACTGGTGGACAGTGTCCAGTCTCTTGGTCAGTGGGCACTGGTGGACAGTGTCCAGTGTCCTGGTCAGTGGTCACTGGTGGACAGTGTCCAGTCTCTTGGTCACTAGTGGACAGTGTCCAGTCTCTTGGTCAGTGGTCACTGGCAGACAGTGTTCAATCTCTTGGTCAGTGGTCACTGGTGGGCAGTGTCTAGTCTCTTGGTCAGTGGTCACTGGTGGAGAGTGTCTAGTCTCTTGGTCAGTGGTCACTGGTGGGTAGTGTCCAGTCTCTTGGTCAGTGGTCACTGGTGGACAGTGTCCATTCTCTTGGTCAGTGGTCACTGAAGGACAATGTCCTGTCTCCAGTGACAGACTCCGATGTCTGGTCCCTGCTTTAGGAGTGGTCTCACAAAGTTTGTAAATTCAAAAAACCGTTATGCGTTTAGCACTGATTCAACACCTCCCCACCAATACACGTTGTGTGATTTTACAATCCAAAATGGATATTAGCATCAGATTGCACTAACATGTAGGTCTCACAAGGGGGCGTCACTGTAGCAACAATTTTCCCCCAATATGTATCGATGAACAAATAATTCTAGCATAATGCTTTACTTATTTTGCGACTTTGCAAACTTTTGCAATTGGAACTTTATAAACTGAAGCGACCATTACTGACAGGAACAAGATTAAATTATATTTCTGGGTCACCACTTTTTTAAATCCCTTGTCTTTGTAATACCTACCATTTTTCAAAAGTGATTTCCCTTTATTGTTTTCATTTCTCAGTAATCTGATATTCCCTGATTTATTACTAGTGGATTAGCTTATTTTATAACTAGTGGATTACCGGTAGTTTGCTTTCTAACCAGTGGATTCACCTGTAGTGAAGCAATCAAGGATACTGCCAAAATACCTTGAATCAGAAACATGTTTCTTAGGACGTACTGTCTACTAATGAGTTTGAAATGATTACCATAAGCTCACCTGAAAGAACTGAAGTTGCTCCTGCGGTGACCAGAACAACGGCTGTTTGAGGACTTCCTCCGCCACTGGACGGTAGTCAGGGTCATGGTCGATCATCCTCAAGATGAGACTACGTTCTAGGGTGTGTTCTGTAAGACAAACATGAAAATATCAAATAAAAGTAAAAAAGTGAAAGTAAGTTCTTATATAGCACAGTTTCCAGTCCTCAGGATTACTCGCAGCGCTACACTTCACTCCCTCGCAGACCTGTTCAATCGATCACCATCTCAACTTCTCTGGGAAGCATTCAGCCACACTGCAATTAATGCATGAAGACTATTCGCACACAAATACACAGATATCCACCGCTGTCTATAGCCAGGTACTCATTCATGTAGCTGAGTGAACTGGAGCTATGTAGAGTGAACGAATTTGCCCAAGGTTCAACACAGCAGCACAGGATTTGAACCTGGGTTCTCTCGATCGAGAGTCTGATGCTCTAGCCACTGTGCCACATAGCTACCCCTGAAGAAACTAGTTTTTGTGCTGTGTATATTTAAATATAAAAACCACAAAAACAAGTTTCTTGATAGGTAAATATATATTTAAATAGACAGACCACAAAAGCAGGTTTTTTGAGAGGTAATTACATATATTATCAACTGGGAAACTGAATTTTCTATCTAGGAGTATATTTTAAACATATCCAATACGTGAATTTTTATCTTGTAGAGGCTTTCATTGATGTGACACACCAACTTCTTCAGTACATGTGACGCATGACGATATCATACATGCGAGATAGTTCGTAATTCCCCTCATCTCGATTGATTGATGTCCTGGCATTTCTGATCCATATGGCTTCTTTTATTTGCCTCGTTCTTCTGTTGACTTCCTTGTCCACTATTTTCTTTCCTTCCCAGTCTATGATATGATTTTGTGTTGTTGCGTGGTCTGTGAGGGCGGATTTGTTGATGGTCGACACCAATCTTCTTTTCTCGCTCCTTGGAATTACGAACTATCTCACATGTACGATGTCGTCACACGTCACATGTACTGAAGAAGTTGGTGTGTCACATCGATGAATGCCTCTACAAGGTAAAAATTCACATATCGGATATGTTTAAAAGAACTAATTTGCATAGAAATAAACTATCCTGAACTGAAGAATGATCAGAAATCAAGTTTTACTTTAACTTTAAAAAATGGGCCAAGAGGCCCTAAAGTCCTTTGTGAGTTTGTAATTATTAATTAAATGTTTTTTGGTGAATCATAGTTACAGATCATTAAGGGTTATGATGGAAGTAAAATGTTGACATGTTTAGTGGAGACTATATGCATGCCAGTGAAGACACACCTGGAAATAAAATATTTGAGTAGACTGTTTCGTGAAGATTGTATATATTAGTTAATGCGTTATTAAAAATACTGTAGAATTTTATCCCGATACTCTGCTATTTAGGCCGATTTCCAGTGGTTGTAGAAACCTTGCAAGAGAGTTGGTGAGCTGCAATCTTCCAAGTAGCACAGTTAAAGGTTGTTTAAAAAAATGTGCACACATTTTCTGTTCTCATTTTGCCCCTATCACACTCCCCCAGAATGGAAAGATGAAAGAGATTAACTATGATAAAACTTTATTTGGTCACAAGGTACATATACATAGCATGCATTTTGACTTTAAAATAGTAGCAATTAATGACATAATACTGATTCAATTGGAATGAAGTAATAGCTGCAATATAAACAGTAAAACATCTCAATAATATTCCTTATATTTCTTTGGCTAAATATGCTTTAACCTTTTCGAGTATACCTAAGTTATTTTATTTTATATATTATTTTATACATAAGTTATTTTATTTTAATTCTAGATCATATCTTTATATTGCATTGATAACTACATCTATTGCTGTTTCTCAGGTTCTGTCAGTGCAGTAGGGAGTCTAGGCTAGTCTAGCACCAGTTTCAGCATAATCTCTCCAGTCAGCCACCCCAGTGATCAGAGACAGGACAAGGTCCACTATCCAATTATAAATAGAGATCAGTGGCAATTATAGATAGAGATCAGTGCATGAGGCTTAAAGCAGTAGGGAAATACTAGGAATATTTAGCATTTTGGGGGGTCCTGAGGTGTCCTTAGAATGATTCAATCAAATACAGATTTATTGTGTATAGTGGCACTACCATATGGAATGTCTATGCAAAATCAGAGAAACAGTTATTCAAGCGTTTTTGAAAAAATAGGCAAAATGTGAAAATTTACCAGTTTCGGGGGACCCGGGGGCCCTTAGAATGATTCAATCAAATACAGATTTCTTGTGCATAGTGGCAGTACCCTAAGATATGTCTATGCAAAATTAGAGATAAAGTTGCTGAATGGTTTCTGAGATATGGCAGCTAACGGATGACGGACGCAGAGTGATGGCATATGTCCACTGGACCTTCGGGCCCAAAGGACTGAAAAGCACAGAGACTCTCCTCAGCCAAATGGCATAACTTGTGTGCACTGATCAATTAAATTCAAGAAACACAGAATATATAAAACTAGCTACACTTAGCTAGAACGACATACCTTCCCCTGCCATGTAGTCCAACCTGTGTTCACCACTCAGGATGTTCGCCTGTCTGTGGAGTTTGTCCCCAAATGGGTGTTTGCCTTTCGACAGAACATAGTAGAAGACACAACCAGCAGAGAAGATGTCGACGGCACAAGTCTACAACACAAACACAGTCGCCAGTTACTGGCAGTATCACTGGCAACAGTTCATCGTTTGGCCTTTCATTAGTACACATACTGTAATCATTCTATTAAGCGTCTAGTACACATTACAAATATTTGACATGCGGAAATATGTCAAATTTTGCATTCCAATAAACATATAGGGGTGTACGCCCATTTTCTTTGGTGCCTGGGGTTCTTGGATACAGCCATCTCCGCAGACGTGACTGACTATCGATTTATGCGTATCACATATGAATGAGAGGATACCGGAACACTGCAAAGTCTGATAATTTAGGTAGATTTTTTGATATTTTTATCACTGAGCTTTGAATCAGGTGAAATTGGTAGAAACTAAATTACAATGCTGGATTCAACAGTCAAGGTTGGCATTTGAAATTGCTGTCAGTGTCAGATGCTGCAAAGGAGGGGGTATATGGTAGTTAGGGCTTGTACACTTAATAGATTGCAAACGGTATACAGGTAGTCGAAACTCGCTTTACAGTTACCTCAATAGTACAGCCACCTCCCAATGAGGGTCATTCTAGGACAGTCCCAAATTATCTTATAAAAGGATAGGAAATTGGTCCTGCTCATACAGTCACTGCTATTCACAACCCTTTGGCCCAGTCCTGAGAGTGAACTTATAAATGAGTTCCACTGTACAGGCCTTACATGGTACAGTTGGCTATCCTTAGGACTTCTGCGTGTTGAACAATTACACACTCAGCCTCTCTTGAAACGGTGGACACAGTGTATCTACACATGGACACAGCGATTCCTCTCTTATACGATATGCAGCAAATAAGACTTTCCCATGTTACGTCCTCACCAGAGGCCACCACTCTTTTTAGAAATACACCAAACAGATGTTTGATATATTAATTTGTATTAATGTTTCTTTTGTTATATAAAATGTAAGAACAATTACTTAATCAACTAAACAGATGTTTGAAATATTTACTTTTATTAGTTTTCTTTTTGCCATGTCAAATATAGGAACTTATTACTTACTTAAGGAATATTTGCAATTTTAAATTTAGGTGTCTTCTAAGATAGCGACCATTTTAAGTTTCCCACTGCTCAGAAAACATATTTTTATAAATATATTATTTTTTTGATTGTTTTTGTATATTTTACAGTTCTGTACTGATAGTATATAACATAATTTTATAGTTCTGTAGTGATAAAGTATAACATTATTCACATAATAATGTTTGTTAATGTCAACAATTTATGTTTTTCGATTGGGACAAATAACGTTATCCTTATAAGACCTTTGTACCTTTGCAGAAGCCATGACGTTATAACAAGGGAAATATGTAACACGACCAGTTGTCAAACTAAAATTGCTGATTAATAACTGGCTAATATTTCATGCCACACCTGTTTTCATGAAAGGTCACACAAGGTCACACACTCACCGTCCTTTTATCTGGCTCCATCATCTCGGCTGCGATCCAGCCCTCCGTTCCTGCGACCCCTGACCTCTTCGAGAAAGACATTCGACCAATGGCGAGCTTCTTACAGAGACCAAAGTCAGAGATGAGAACTCTGACGTTACCGAGACTGTCAGGGTGAGAGAGAAGGACATTGTGGGGCTTGATGTCTCGGTGCACTGCAAGCAGAACCAACTCCACATATAATGGTACTGCCCAATTCTGCTCTACTTAATAGAAAGTTGTTTTAACCATAAACCTGGACAAATTCTTCCATAAAATATACCCACAGACATACACACAAGTGTACAGTATACATTCTATTAGGCATACAGTATGCTTAAGGAATATTTGAGACGATGTGCATTCAGCCATCTGAGCGGATGTGACTGGCATGTGATTTAATAGAACAATATAATCTGATGATTTAGGTGGATCTTTCGATCTTCTGTCATGACTGAGGTTTGAATCTAGTGTGACATTGTAGAAATTAAATTACAGTTATGTAATCAACACTGGACAACAGTCAAGATTGGCCACTGTCACGGTCATATACGTGCTGCTAAAACGGGAGTGTACGCTTATTAAGGCATGCAATCTTGTTGGAATGAATGTATATACATGTTAACTAAATTATAGTTAGATGAAGATATGGAAGTAGAAATCTGTGTCAACTCTGAATCAATGGGAACTTAACCAATAGTTCTGCAGAGAGCAACGAAGGACTGAGGCATCTGGAGACGACTTGTTGAAGTCGGCAGAGACGCCGAGATAAAATGAGTGACTTTAAGAAATGTGAAGACATTTACCAATGTCGAGGGAATGAAGATGAGCAATGCCTTTCATCGCTTGGTGTAGTAACGTGACCGGATTGAGACGACTCTGATCATATCTGTCCTTCTCAACGTAATCTTGTACAGTCGCCTCACACAACTCTAGAGCGATGTAGCGGAACTGACTGTCCTGCTCCTGGTGGCAAAGAAATAAACTAGTGATATCATGTCTGAGTAAGGTTTGAAAATGCTTAGGTGCTTGTAACTGTTGCTAGCAAACGTTGTTGCTACAGCAATGATACAAGATCTCTAACACAGAACCTATATACTGTCAGGTTCTATTGTAAAAGTCTTATATCTTATTATGTACTGCCCTGAAAAATGCCAATAGCAGGAGTTTTATTTAGAATATATAGAGTGCCTTTCTGACAATGAAGAAAATTGGAAACACATTTGTAGGACAGAAACCAATTTTTATTCAGCTTGTTCTTGGAATCAAAATACTATGGTTAACAAAGAACCCATGAAAATTATATATTTATATATGTATATATATATATATGTCATGTGATGTACCTTGATGACAAAACTTTATGGTCATAACAATCATATTAATCTGATGAATTTTAGGCACAAATTATTCGATTATTTAACATCCTTTATTTCAACTTCAAAATATTTATATCAGTTATATAGTATTTCACTCAGTACTTTAAAAAGAAAAAGCAGTTCTGCAAAATCATGCCCTAAAGGTTTGAATATTCGCCTGAAGGTATTCTACTTCAAAAGCATATTTTTTAGTATTTATAGACAATTGTTAATAAAATATTTTATCAGAATAGACAGTTTACATAAAAATTTCTTAGCAGCAGTTTCCAAAATTAACCAGGTGACCTCTTGGCTTCATTTTTGGCCCACAATGTGTCTGTATTGGTGTAATGAGACTTGTGTTATGGTGAAGGGTACATGTTTCTCAGTGTGACTGTAGAATGTAGAAAACGCATCTTACCGTGCAGAAGTATCGGATGACATTGGGATGTTGGTCGGACTCCCTTAGCAGTTCTACTTCTCTGTCGGCAAAACTAAAACACTCTGGCAGCAGACGCTTCACGGCCACATTGCGACCGTCAAATCTCCCTCTGAAAGTCAATGACATATCATTGAACACTGGCACTGATCCTGGCTGGAGAATAACTTACTATACATCAGCAATGAGTAATGTTGATTTATATTGTACTAGAATAAGTTATATTGTTGCAATAATGTTCATTGTTACATGGTCTTATTGTTTCTATTTCAATGGCAAAATGGGACAGTCCGACCAGATCTCTTTGGGGCCAGCTGTGACAGCCTGTTAACAGGATGCAAGACCAGGATATTTCACATGACCAGACGGGATCCTGGGTCAGTTACTTGATCATGTGACTGCGGCCACATGACTAGGATCCTGGGTCTGAACCCATCTGGGTGTCAAGCCAACCCCTTGGAGATACTGACCCTCCTATGATTTTCAAAGGTGGAGAAATGGGGCTGGTTGGTGGGTGACGTGCTTCTTTGTTCGTGCTAGAGACAAAGATGGCATCGAGCGTGGAAGTTGTTCTTCCTATAACCCTGGGCAAATGTAGACGATTGCATAGCTTTACTTCCCATGCTCCAGGGTATATGTTATGACTGGGCAGCTACCCCCTGCACAGAGGAGGTAGAGGGTGAGTTTCAGAGGGTGCCAATGTTGTGATTGGTTAGCCACCCCCTGCATAGGAATGACCTTATGCAGCCTCCTGACCCTGCAGTGACTTGTTGTGGTTGTTCTGGCATAAACCATGCACAGTGATAAACACTATGCCTAAACAAAACAGAATACTTTCCACAGACATAAATAACCATATTTTAATAAAACTTTAAATGCCAATGCATGAGATTTATGCTTAAATTGGAGGGTCTTGTAATATCAGGAAATTGTGTGTAAATCTCAGGGTATTATGGAATATCAAGAATTATTAACCATGTTGTCATATTTATAACTGTTACATCTGTCATTCTTAAACTAGATATGACTTTGTTTAAACTAATTTATGTATTATACTATACTATAATATACTACACTAAACATACTATGTTTACACATATATGTATGCATATAGAGTTGATCACGTGATATTCATATAATTATGTTACATCAGTAGGATGGCTCCCATGATAGCGGCATATAATTGTCTTAATGGGAGCCTCCCTGCCCTTACAATGAATTTTATATTGTAGTTTATGTACTTGTGATGGTCAAAATAAATACTGTCTGTCTGTCTGTCTGTCTGTCTGTCTGTCTGTGTATAAATCTGAGTATTTCATGGTGTGAAAATGGTCACAGATCAGCTTTATTTCCAAATGCATTGCACATGTGCTCTTAAATCAATGGCATATAGTATCTTAATATATATTTAATGTGTTATATTAAATAAATTATATGTGGACATAAAATAATTAAATAAATTATATGTAAACTAAAATGTTTGTGGCTTTATAGGTATGGTAGAAAGAAGAAAAAGTGTACTAATTTGATGTTCTAGGCATGTGTGTTCATACATTAAATATATATTTTTAAGGTGCAAAGAACAATGCATATAGGCAGTAAACACATCTTATTTTATTACAAATATTGTATTACATTATTACAAACAGATACAATATTTACAAGTATAAGAACCAGAACTTAGCATTGTATTTTCTTCTGTTTGTTAAGATGGCCTGGGTGACGGAGGCATGTGTGATGAATTTACTATTTGTGACCTTTGGCCTTGCTGGTGGAGCATTTAATGTTATAATACACATATTTTCATTTATAATGTGTTCCAGTTCTAACAGTTACATATATACGTGGATTAAACAAAATGTGCACATACTGTAGATGGATCGACTGACATTCTTTGAGCATAGATTGAAATGGATTACACTTCGTTCTACAAGATCGGTAAGCTGATGGTGGGTGATAATAGGGAACCGGCGGCTGCAAGCGCGGCTCATGGTGCTCGTCTAAAGCTTGTGAAACATCAGTTACACAAAAGACCCAAGAAGATCAAAGTTAAACAATTGGTGTTGTCTAGTCAACACAAAGCATGATTTAAACAACCCCTTTCACTTTGTTGTCTGAGTGGCCTTGGTCCAATGTCCTGATTCATGAGATTTAGTTCAGCCTCAGGGTCTGATCGATTGCAATTAACTCACTGGCACTGGTATTGACCAGTATTGACCACTTTCTGTTGACCCAGAAAAACATACTGGAGTCAGCCGGAAATAAAACCTAATTAGACCCTGCCGAGTTTGGAAAATAAGATAAAAAAAAAAAATCGGGAGATTTGGTGGATTTCTGGGAGATTTTCCAGTAAACTTAACATGTGTGGCGTATGTGTGCGTGGTGTTTGAGCAAAGATAAACAGATGTTCAAATCAAAATACTGCTGAAATGTTAGATACTTTACTTGGACATTTTAGTGCTCGACTGATACTTCATGTATGTATGCATGATTGCATGTATGAAAATATTGTAATAATTATTATTCTATATTTATAAATTATCTGTTTTAAATAACAAAGATTTAACTTATTTAATTTTTCTTGTAATTATTAGATCATGGCTTTACTCGATACAAGATGCAAGAAACTTTATTGAATTTCTCAAGAGAACTTTGTCTTGTGGTCTGTTAATATATAAAAAAGTACATAAAACATAGGCAATCGCAGTAAAAAATATAACTCATATTTTCATACATTCCTCCGCCTCACCCGTGCAGTGATAATGGCGGTGTTGACAAGGGGGATACACAATTTTTACATTTCATAACCAGAAAACAATCATAAAATAAATATAAATTTTAAAATACCACATTACCACAGTCAGCATCTACCACAGTCAATAATTTACATTATTTTTTTGCACATATACGCTTTATTTAACGTTACATGTAACTGGACTTTGTACAGCATTTTAAGCATTTTATCGGAAAGCGTGCTTCATAAAATAAATATTATTTTTTATATTAAAAAAGAAAGAAAGGAGACTTACCTGTAGACAAACGTGCCTTCACAGCCGTGTCCAAGGACAAGTCTTGGGTTAAACATGATCTTCCCCACCACTGTGTAACCACTGGGAATGTCTGCCAGTAACATCTCACATAAACAACACACGACTGGGCTACCAAGAGGAATATCTGCCAGTAACAATTCTGAGAACATTTGCTGTGTCAAATTGTACGCATGTTTGTATATAAAATGCATATAAGAAACTATTACGCGTTATGGTAGATGTTTCAGTTATCAACATCTCTACAGGGTTAGTCGATACACAAGGAAATTGCAACATAGAACAAATACAATACTTATTCAAAGTATTTCATAGGCTTTTGAAAAGATGAAATATAATTTCACAAGTACCCCTGTATAAATGACATTAAACGAATACTAGACAAATTTTTATAAAACAACATTTCAAGTAATCATGAATTTTTCTTTGATTATTGATTTTTTAAGTGTGTGTAACTGATTAAAATGCAATAGTATATTCAAGATCATTTGTTGGAAACAATGTTGTATTCTGCAAACATTTGTTGGGAGAAGCAATAAAAAGTTTGGTTTCTGCAAAAGTAAAACATCAACGGTCAAAGAGAAATGGACAGACTGACCTTCCGAGCTGCTGGAGGTCAAATCACCTGACGAGAACGATGTTTGGGCTGACCTCTGCTGGATGTGCTTTTCTGCAATTTCTTGTGTCAGACGTTTAATGGATGCCTCTGTCCGCTGAAATGACATACTCAGCTTATTAAATCAATCTTTTCCGTTCTGTTACCCCGAATACCCCAGTTATCAGTTTACTTCAACCCACTTGATTGTATGAATGAGGCACAAAAATGAACTTCAAAGAGCAACTCAAGGAACTTTTAGTTAGCCCCGCCTGCCTCTGCCACAATAGCTGTTTAGTATCTCAATGGTTTGTATATGATTTGAAAATTGTGTCGGTGAAACATTCAAAGTGCGATCAATGCGATCAAAATCCAGAAAATAATACAAATTCTTATTTTGTAAACAATATGTAGCAGCTATCCTAACCACGTACACTGCCTTAATCACGGATGTGCGGAGTGCAATTAGATATTTGTTTTTTATATCTATGTTTGGATTCGGACATTTTATAATTCTTTACTAACAGTAATTTTCTATAATGCGATATTTTTTCTCCACTGGACCCTCATTCTGTTCCATGCAACCATACACCTATGATTACAACGTTTTTGTTTATAATTATGGGTCACAGAAAGACTGCATACAATATGCCACGTGACCACCATGCAACACATCTCTACTCTTACTTACGGTTGTTTTGTTTATGCTGTTATTTTATTGTTGTTGTTGCAAAATAAAATTTGATTTGATTTCATGTCATAGGCCTACTAAACACAGATTGGCGGGCTTTATACTGTTAACATATATACCATTGTAAAGTACATCAAACTAATGACTATTAATGAATGAACAAACAAGGTCAGTTTAAGCCCACATCAGGTTCTGTGATGTCCAAGTGTGTGCACATTATATTAAAAAAAATCAATCAACAACCTTTAAGCAAAGCCCACATTTTTAAACCCGAAATGAAAAGAAGTTATACAAATTTAATCAACTCATAAACGAATAACATCAAATACATTAAGAGCCAACAAATCTAACAACAGGTGTGATACTTTGAAATAACTATATACACTGTGTGACTAACATACACTAATCATAAGTAACGATAACCTGACCATTCATATATGTTACACACCATAAACCACGTCACAAAAAAATTACAACATTTCACTACTTCAAGTAGTTTCACAGCCAGCCACACCACATACCTTGGGAGCGAGATAAACAACCGCAGTAATGAGAAGAACGCCGATAATAACGGTGACAACAAATTTCACATCAGAAGAGAAAATCTCGCTGGTCGGTGTCTTTGGAGTTTGTGACGAAACTTCATCCCGCGATTCCGATGATGGCGTTTTATTTTTATCGCCATACATAAAGACTCTAGATTTCTCGTAAGATTTGTCGGTAAGCCGGTGTGATGGTGCGATTTTCCCGTGCTGCTTCTCAGGAAGCTCATGATAGCCTGGAAAATTACAGCTCCTCAATACCACAGGAATCTGGTGATTGCAGTGTGATTTGGTACAATTACTGTATACATTTTATTTAAAGTACAATATGCATAACATAACATGTCTGCCGTATGCCAAATGGAAACCTCATAAAAATAGCCTACAAGGAATACTTTAAAGGACACAGAAAACGAGGAAAGCCGCTGAAGAGGTGGAGTGATCACGTTAGACAGAACACTGGACTCCCGCTTTTAACAGCTGAGTGGTGTGCTGTAGACAGAACGAAATGGAGAGGTGCGACATCCTGGAGGATAGTGAGGGGTCAAATCGGCCTAGGCATTTAAGCCAAATAAATCATGCTTAACAAATATTTGGAGAGTAAAAATAGGCCAAATTTTGCTTTCCATTAACCATTTTATCCTGACGCTAGTGCACACGAGTTGCAGCCAGTTCCTGACAATATCCAAGAAATCACTTTGTCACCATCAGAAAATGACAGGCCTTCATTTAAAATGGACATAACTATATTTCTCAATTAAGCAGATAAAATAAACTATGCAGTTATATTGAGTGCAGACTACGACTAGAATCATATCCCGGATGAAATGGGTTAAACGCACACAAATTTTCCGGGGTTCCTGGGTAAAGCCATCTCAGCAGATGTGACTGACAAGTGATATAGCCTTTATAGGCATCTACATATGAGCAGCAGGATACAAGAACACTGTAAAATCTATCATTTAGGTGGACTCTTTCATATTTGTTCACCACTGATCTATGTACAGTCGCGCCTCGTTATAACGCGGTAGTCGGGGTCCACGAAATGAATCCGCGTTATAAACGAGGCGCGTAATAAACGCGGCGCGTTCCCATATCTGCCGTCAGGGGCGCTACGACGACGACCGACACCGCTGCTGCACGAAGAACGCCATCGAAGCCAACCAAAGTGTGCACGTCGCGCAGTCTATACGCAGTTTATGAAGCTTATTAAACTGCCAGCCAATGTCAATGTGTATTCTGTTTAAATGTCGTACACTTTTGGACACTGTTGAACTGAATAAAATTAATGAATTGTGTACCGTTTTTAAATAAACAACGGACCAACAAGCCACGGTCAACTGAACGATAATATGGTACCGCTGACGTAAGATCTAAAATAATGACCTGGCAGTCAGCAGCCGAATACGCAAATGATTTGAGAAACGCTGTGTTAGAGTTTATTAAGGATTTAAAGCTATAAGTACGCTCACAATTGTCTTAACTTCGTCTTTCTCTCAATATCAAAATACCAGTTTAGAAAGCACATTTACCGTGTCGAACAATATTACGATTCACCAATTCATATGCGGTTGACGAATTAATATTTTGGCGCACCAGTACAGGCAGTAGCTTTGCGTTCATCGCAGCGAAAAGCTAATATTTGTTACGCAATGTTAGCTTACTGATCTTGTCTACTAAGCTGTATTAAAACGTATTTAACCCATTCTTAAGCAAGGCGTATTTGTGAATTTCAATTGCACTTTACAAGCCGCCCGGCGCCGAAACCAGGCGAACTGGCGATCCGCGGAAGCCATGAGCATGACTAGCAGATTGGAAACGATTCGTTTGATGTCGGCGCAAAACAAACAATACCTCGCTCCACATTTACTGTTCCTAAAATTAAAACTGAACATAATCATAGTCAACGAAACTTTTATAGCATTGGCAGTGCAGAATAAACAACGGCAACGTAGTGACGCGCCTCGCACTTGATTCGTTGCAGTTGTACGTCAACGTTAAATTTATTGTCCGCCAACTAGTCTTTCAATATACACATGCCGTGGACAAAGACGGGGATAACTTCACACAAAACAATTGACAGTTATTACCGTGTTAATATAGTTTGTCATAGCGCCCATGTTCCCCCTGGCGGCAGAAATTGGGGGTCCACGACCGACCGCGTTATAACCGAATCCGCGTTATAATGGGGCGCGTTATAACGAGGCGCGACTGTATCTACTCACTATCTAGTATGACTTGATAGAAATTAAATTACAGTGATGGATTCAACAGTTAAGGTTGGCATTGACGGTCGCTGTCATGGTGTCATACTGCTAAAAGTGGGTGTGTACAAGAATTAGGGTATGTAATATGTATGCTTAACAAGACGAATACGATAATTTAATATAAAGACGACACAAATTCTAGATGGTAAATACAGGCTGTCTATGGTTTGATGGATGACATCCTGGAATAGATCCCAATCTGTCGTCCGTGTGTTACGTGGGGTTTGCATATTTATTTGTGTTGTGCACGTAATCATTGGATGAATTATATATTTAGATACAAAGGATAATAATACAACACAATTTTGTCTTAAACAAGGGGGAGTGCCTTGAGCCTCATGCTGCAGTTGCAAGGGGGAGTGCCTTGAGCCCATGCTGCAGTTGCAAGGGGGAGTGCCTTGAGCCTCATGCTGCAGTTGCAAGGGGGAGTGCCTTGAGCCTCATGCTGCAGTTGCAAGGGGGAGTGCCTTGAGCCTCATGCTGCAGTTGCAAGGGGGAGTGCCTTGAGTCTCATGCTGCAGTTGCAAGGGGGAGTGCCTTGAGCCTCATGCTGCAGTCGCAAGGGGGAGTGCCTTGAGCCTCATGCTGCAGTCACAAGGGGGAGTGCCTTGAGCCTCATGCTGCAGTCACAAGGGGAGTGCCTTGAGCCTCATGCTGCAGTTGCAAGGGGGAGTGCCTTGAGCCTCATGCTGCAGTTGCAAGGGGGAGTGCCTTGAGCCTCATGCTGCAGTTGCAAGGGGGAGTGCCTTGAGCCTCATGCTGCAGTCACAAGGGGGAGTGCCTTGAGCTTCATGCTGCAGTCACAAGGGGAGTGCCTTGAGCCTCATGCTGCAGTCACAAGGGGGAGTGCCTTGAGCCTCATGCTGCAGTTGCAAGGGGGAGTGCCTTGAGCCTCATGCTGCAGTTGCAAGGGGGAGTGCCTTGAGCCTCATGCTGCAGTCACAAGGGGGAGTGCCTTGAGCTTCATGCTGCAGTCACAAGGGGAGTGCCTTGAGCCTCATGCTGCAGTCACAAGGGGGAGTGCCTTGAGCCTCATGCTGCAGTTGCAAGGGGGAGTGCCTTGAGCCTCATGCTGCAGTTGCAAGGGGGAGTGCCTTGAGCCTCATGCTGCAGTTGCAAGGGGGAGTGCCTTGAGCCTCATGCTGTAGTCACAAGGGGGAGTGCTTTGAACTTCATGCTGCAGTTGCAAGGGGAGTGCCTTGAGCCTCATGCTGCAGTTGCAAGGGGGAGTGCCATGCAGAAAGGGAACTGCTCTATGTCCGGAATGTTTTTTAAAATAATTTTAGGGTGTATTTACTTATTTTTGGTGCACTTTCTACGTGACTGTTGGTCAAGCAGTACAGCTGCATTAAAAATGTGTAATTATTTTACTAAATCTTTAAATTTACCCATTTTGAGAATATCCCTAAAATCAGTAACAAAAGTATACCATGAAATATCGATATGGCCATAGATTTCGGCACTAAAGAGGCCGACTCTACACAAAAATTAAGAAAAAGCTTGAGTTCTGTTGCCAAAGCAGGGGCTTAGCCAGAGACCAGTCTGTCCGTCTTCAAGACTGACAAATGATGGCCAATACAGGTAATTACACAGGTGGAATTTAGAGGGGACCTGTTGGTCACTAGATTACCTAACAGTTCAAAGTCTAGGGGCCCACATTACATGTGGCTCAAATGACACTGAATTGCCACTGAAAAATAAATTAATTTGCCAATAATGGTTGTGATTGACATGAATTGCTTCCTTGCGAGCTGTTTGGGTGCCAAAGTAAAAGGCAACGAAGTTATTTTACTGGAACTAGCTGCGACACCTGCCCGTTGCTTGTGTGATGTTGAACCGACATGTTTTGTACAGTCGTCCATTCTGCCATGTGCCACATTGATGTCCAAATGACAAACCATGCTAAATGCCTGGCTACAACTCACTCGTGATGAGACCAACACCGGGTATTTAGAAATGTATTCTTTCTTGAACCGTTGGTCCACTATTTTTGTCCTTTTATACTTGGGTACAGGGCCTATAGACGACCTTTTTGTCCTTTTACACTTGGGTACAGGGCCTATAGACGACCTTTTTGTCCTTTTACACTTGGGTACAGGGCCAATAGACGACCTTTTTGTCCTTTTACACTTGGGTACAGGGCCTATAGACGACCTTTTTGTCCTTTTACACTTGGGTACAGGGCCTATAGACGACCTTTTTGTCCTTTTACACTTGGGTACAGGGCCTATAAACGACCTTTTTACCAAAGATGACATGGCGTTTTCGCATCAGATTACACAGCCAAAACAATGCTCACACGCAGGAACAACAACGGCAATGCATCGATCACGAACACAACACGTGTGGATTCATATTCTCAAACACATTCCTGCGCACGTGAAAATTTATGCAACTATGGCTGCATAAGATCATTATTAACGTAATTTCTTCAATAGCAATTCTTAAAGAATTAGTATGATTTTTTTAAGCTAATATATCAACAATAATTCGACTTCGTTTTGTTGCAATGGATAAAACCAATGCGAATTACTGTGGTATGGTGTTTTGTCGTTTTTGACATCGTGCCCTCTTGCGGGATCAGCTCACACTTGTGGATAAATCCACCGTTTGGCGCCACTATTATCAGAGCCCTGCCCACTGTGGGTAATATATAGTAACGGGCAAATTAGACTTACAAATTGTTTGCACCGAAAAGGACGTGGAGCTTTACGATTGATTTACACATCGTAACAGCATAACAGAGGACACAATATTGTAATGATTACGCCCAAATCGTAATCATTGGCATATCTGCAAGGGGTTTGCATTTTTATTTGTGCTATGCAAGTAATCAAGCCATTCGGGTGCGAAAGTAAAAGGCACATTTTTTATTAATACATGACTGGCAAAAAGATATTTCTGGCTAAGGGCCTGCACCTAAGTGATATACTTGTCACCCCTGGACACATGCACTGTGAACTCACCGAGCAGTAAGACAGCGCCGCCCCTCCGTGTCGTGTGTGCACTCACGGCCTCGCTGTGTTGGCCCCGTGGGGTCTTGTGCTTTGGTGGGGCCGGTAAGTCTGGCCCCTCTAACAGCGCAGGCCCCGCTCTGGCTGGCTGGAAAACGTACAACAACATGTTATATAATTATAGTCACGTAATGAGAAAGCTGGAAAGCTGAAAGCTAACTCCAAAAGAAGAATAACCACATTCGAGATTATATATTTGAGAAGCATTCTGAAAATTTCTTACAGAGTCCACATAACAGATATCAGTAGTGCTTTTGACCAACGTGAAATGCCGAAATCTTCAATGGTTCGGCCATACGACCAGAAACAACATGCTTGCCAAAGATATACTATAAGGCACGGTCAAAGAATACAGGAAACTAGGAACAGAACTACAACAGATGTACAAGGATATCTGAGGGTGGACCGGTCCCGAGTCACAGGAGTTATGTGGTGAAGCCCACAACTGTCCCAGATGGAGAACAAAATAAGAGAGTGAGTCATAGCAGGTGTCATTCTGTTCACAAAGACACAGCAACTTTCAGTGTTATCACCAATGTTATCACCAATGTTATTACCAATGTTATCGCCAATGTTATCACCAATGTTATCACCAATGTTATCATTGGCGTAATAACCTAAATATCAATCATGGTGTTTTAGATCACATTGTTTTTGAGTTGGTCAACAGCTAAAATTGTTTAAAAAACTACGTTGGAACTAGCATACACTTTCAATACTAATTACAAAATCTTTTACAAAAACACTCGGCCGATGTAATAGGTAATTGCTTGGTGTGTAGTGATTGTGCAACTGCTCCAGACCTGGCCTACTTGACTGTTGGATCTGTACCTTCTACTGAGAACCTGCTTGGTGTGTAGTCATTGTGCAATTGCTCCAGACCTGGCCTACTTGACTGTTGGATCTGTACCTTCTACTGAGAACCTGCTTGGTGTGTAGTCATTGTGCAATTGCCCCAGACCTGGCCTACTTGACTGTTGGATCTGCACCTTCTACTGAGAACCTGCTTGGTGTGTAGTGATTGTGCAACTGCTCCAGACCTGGCCTACTTGACTGTTGGATCTGTACCTTCTACTGAGATCCTGCTTGGTGTGTAGTGATTGTGCAACTGCTCCAGACCTGGCCTACTTGACTGTTGGATCTGTACCTTCTACTGAGAACCTGCTTGGTGTGTAGTCATTGTGCAACTGCTCCAGACCTGGCCTACTTGACTGTTGGATCTGTACTTTCTACTGAGAACCTGCTTGGTGTGTAGTCATTGTGCAACTGCTCCAGACCTGGCCTACTTGACTGTTGGATCTGTACCTTCTACTGAGAACCTGCTTGGTGTGTAGTGATTGTGCAACTGCTCAAGACCTGACCTACTTGACTGTTGGATCTGTACCTTCTACTGAGAACCTGCTTGGTGTGTAGTGATTGTGCAACTGCTCCAGACCTGGCCTACTTGACTGTTGGATCTGTACTTTCTACTGAGAACCTGCTTGGTGTGTATTGATTGTGCAACTGCTCAAGACCTGGCCTACTTGACTGTTGGATATGTACCTTCTAATGAGAACCTGCTTGGTGTGTAGTGATTGTGCAACTGCTCCAGACCTGGCCTACTTGACTGTTGGATGTGTACTTTCTACTGAGAACCTGCTTGGTGTGTAGTGATTGTGCAACTGCTCAAGACCTGGCCTACTTGACTGTTGGATATGTACCTTCTACCGAGAACCTGCTTGGTGTGTAGTGATTGTGCAACTGCTCCAGACCTGGCCTACTTGACTGTTGGATCTGTACTTTCTACTGAGAACTTGTTTGGTGTGTAGTGATTGTGCAACTGCTCCAGACCTGGCCTACTTGACTGTTGGATCTGTACCTTCTACTGAGAACCTGCTTGGTGTGTAGTGATTGTGCAACTGCTCCAGACCTGGCCTACTTGACTGTTGGATCTGTACCTTCTACTGAGAACCTGCTTGGTGTGTAGTGATTGTGCAACTGCTCCAGACCTGGCCTACTTGACTGTTGGATCTGTACTTTCTACTGAGAACCTGCTTGGTGTGTAGTGATTGTGCAACTGCTCAAGACCTGGCCTACTTGACTGTTGGATCTGTACCTTCTACTGAGATCCTGCTTGGTGTGTAGTGATTGTGCAACTGCTCCAGACCTGGCCTACTTGACTGTTGGATCTGTACTTTCTACTAAGAACCTGCTTGGTGTGTAGTGATTGTGCAACTGCTCCAGACCTGGCCTACTTGACTGTTGGATCTGTACTTTCTACTGAGAACCTGCTTGGTGTGTAGTGATTGTGCAACTGCTCAAGACCTGGCCTACTTGACTGTTGGATCTGTACCTTCTACTGAGATCCTGCTTGGTGTGTAGTGATTGTGCAACTGCTCCAGACCTGGCCTACTTGACTGTTGGATCTGTACTTTCTACTAAGAACCTGCTTGGTGTGTAGTGATTGTGCAACTGCTCAAGACCTGGCCTACTTGACTGTTGGATCTGTACCTTCTACTGAGAACCTACTTGGTGTGTAGTGATTGTGCAACTGCTCCAGACCTGGCCTACTTGACTGTTGGATCAGTATTTTCTACTGAGAATCTGCTTGGTGTGTAGTGATTGTGCAACTGCTCAAGACCTGGCCTACTTGACTGTTGGATCTGTACTTTCTACTGAGAACCTGCTTGGTGTGTAGTGATTGTGCAACTGCTCAAGACCTGGCCTACTTGACTGTTGGATCTGTACCTTCTACTGAGAACCTGTTTGGTGTGTAGTGATTGTGCAACTGCTCCATACCTGGCCTACTTGATTGTTGGATCTGTACCTTCTACTGAGAACCTGCTTGGTGTGTAGTCATTGTGCAATTGCTCCAGACCTGGCCTACTTGACTGTTGGATCTGTACTTTCTACTAAGAACCTGCTTGGTGTGTAGTCATTGTGCAATTGCTCCAGACCTGGCCTACTTGACTGTTGGATCTGTACCTTCTACTGAGAACCTGCTTGGTGCGTAGTCATTGTGCAACTGCTCCAGACCTGGCCTACTTGACTGTTGGATCTGTACCTTCTACTGAGAACCTGCTTGGTGTGTAGTCATTGTGCAACTGCTCCAGACCTGGCCTACTTGACTGTTGGATCTGTACCTTCTACTGAGAACCTGCTTGGTGTGTAGTGATTGTGCAACTGCTCCAGACCTGGCCTACTTGACTGTTGGATCTGTACCTTCTACTGAGATTCTGCTTGGTGTGTAGTCATTGTGCAACTGCTCCAGACCTGGCCTACTTGACTGTTGGATCTGTACCTTCTACTGAGAACCTGCTTGGTGTGTAGTGATTGTGCAACTGCTCCAGACCTGGCCTACTTGACTGTTGGATCTGTACCTTCTACTGAGATCCTGCTTGGTGTGTAGTCATTGTGCAACTGCTCCAGACCTGGCCTACTTGACTGTTGGATCTGTACCTTCTACTGAGAACCTGCTTGGTGTGTAGTCATTGTGCAACTGCTCCAGACCTGGCCTACTTGACTGTTGGATCTGTACCTTCTACTGAGATCCTGCTTGGTGTGTAGTCATTGTGCAACTGCTCCAGACCTGGCCTACTTGATTGTTGGATCTGTACCTTCTACTGAGAACCTGCTTGGTGTGTAGTCATTGTGCAATTGCTCCAGACCTGGCCTACTTGACTGTTGGATCTGTACTTTCTACTAAGAACCTGCTTGGTGTGTAGTCATTGTGCAATTGCTCCAGACCTGGCCTACTTGACTGTTGGATCTGTACCTTCTACTGAGAACCTGCTTGGTGCGTAGTCATTGTGCAACTGCTCCAGACCTGGCCTACTTGACTGTTGGATCTGTACCTTCTACTGAGAACCTGCTTGGTGTGTAGTCATTGTGCAACTGCTCCAGACCTGGCCTACTTGACTGTTGGATCTGTACCTTCTACTGAGAACCTGCTTGGTGTGTAGTGATTGTGCAACTGCTCCAGACCTGGCCTACTTGACTGTTGGATCTGTACCTTCTACTGAGATCCTGCTTGGTGTGTAGTCATTGTGCAACTGCTCCAGACCTGGCCTACTTGACTGTTGGATCTGTACCTTCTACTGAGAACCTGCTTGGTGCGTAGTCATTGTGCAACTGCTCCAGACCTGGCCTACTTGACTGTTGGATCTGTACCTTCTACTGAGAACCTGCTTGGTGTGTAGTCATTGTGCAACTGCTCCAGACCTGGCCTACTTGACTGTTGGATCTGTATCTTCTACTGAGAACCTTCAATACTACATATGCACTTCTCTTCATGTGGCAATAACTTTACTTTCCCCTGACATCTTCAAAGCAATATTGGCAACCTGAGCATTAAATTGCTTCAATTACATTTACCACACCCACACGTGCCATTGTAAACTCATGACAAATGTGCACATAAAAACAGAATCTGTGCTATTAAATCACCTGAAGAGCTTCAACCTTCACTTACCGCAATTGACACAGTAGATTCGTCGGCGTATGCTGGCAAGGCATAGAATCCATTCTTGGATTCACCAATGTAAAGAGTTGGACTACAGCAAGAAACAAAGTCAATTTAAAGACAGTTTCAGCATGACAAATTACAATTAAGGGTAGCTGCTGGTCCTAAAGTAACTATGGGCCATATCTTGATAAAAACTCATTGTATCTTCATAAAATTGAGGATTACATTAGTTTAGTGAAGGTTATTCAACACGTAAAAAATCTGCTAATTTGCACAATTGTTGCCACGGCAACAGTGATTTATGTATCAATGGATATATGCTCCAACGGAAACAATTATTCAGAGAAAGTGATAGCAAATACCATCATACTATTGCAATAACTTGTTTGTTGGAATGTTACTTTGCGCAATAAGGTGGTTTTGGACTCTGACTTCACATGTTTTATGATCATAGTGAATTGCTCCACGATTAACAACATATCACAAATGACCATTTTAGTAGAATCATATGAAGAAATACTCACACCAGCAACAATGATTACCAGAATGATAACACCTCCAAATAAATACTTACACCAGCAACAACAATTACTAGAATGATAACACCTCCAAATAAATACTCACACCAGCAACAACGATTACTAGAATGATAACACCTCCAAATAAATACTCACACCAGCAACAACGATTCCTAGAATGATAAAACCTCCAAATAAATACTCACACCAGCAACAACAATTACTAGAATGATAACACCTCCAAATAAATAACTGAATCACAAATACACTGGTCTATTAGTAACTCTAATCCTCTGCTTACTAATGCATGGGTGTACATAGTTCTAACTCAAACAGAACAGCTTGTTTTGAATGTTGTGGAATTAAATATTTTGACTCTCCAGACCCCAACAGCCTATAACCGGCCGAACAGTCATGAACCCAATCGCCCAACAGATAAGCTGAACTTGATCACCTCAAATATGCAGTGCCGTCTGCTGGATAATTGTGTACTTGATGACATCTTAAACCTAAGTCTAGTTGCTACACACTCGGGGTATGTATTGTCTGGCTTTACATTGGACCCTTTTGAATGTGTGTTCAATTTGAGTAAATGGAGTGAAGAATCTTTTCGTAAAAAGGGTTAAAGCAAGCTTACTACCGAAAACCCTTTACGTTGAAATCGCATATAAACCAAACTCAACATCTGTGTCCATCTTTAGTACAAAGCACACGACACCTGCCTCCATCACAAGCACGCACGCACGCACGAACGAACGCATACACACTTACTGGAAGACGGTCTGCTGGGCGTGCTCCAGGAACTTCGCCTTCCACTCGGAGTAGGTCACCTGACTCGTCAGTTGCTCCAACGTCTCCGCGGCCATGCTCACGAATGGGATCTTACGTAATGTGTCGCCCTCTAGTGTGTACATCGCAACGACTGGCGTCTTGTAATCCTCCGACCATACCACACTGCCTACAATAGAGGAGTCACTGGGGTCAGACCACTATTATACTGTCTACGACTCAAGTTTCTGGGGTCAGACCACAATCACACTGCCTACAACACACAAGTCACTGGGGTCAGACAACTATCACAATGCCTATAACACAAGTCACTGGGGTCAGACCACAATCACACTGCCTATATCAGACAAGTCACTAGGGTCAGATCACTATCACAATGCCTATAACACAAGTCACTGGAGTCAGACCCCTATCACACTCCATACAACACAAGTCAAAGGGGTCAGACCACAATCAGACTGCCTACAACACACAAGTGACTGGGGTCAGACCACAATCACACTGCCTACAACAGACAGTGTGATTGACTTGCCTACAACAGACAAGTCAGTGGGGTCAGACTGCTATCACAATGCATATAACACAATTGGGGTCAGATCACAATCACACTGCCTACAACAGACAAGTCAGTGGGGTCAGACCACTATCACACTGCATACAACAGACAAGTCATTGGGGTCAGACCACTATCACACTGTCTACAACACAAGTCAATGGAATCAGACCACTATCACACTGCGTTCAAAACATCACTGGGGTCAGACCACTACTACACTGCCTACAACACAAGTCACTGGGGTCAGACCACTGTTATACTGCCTACAACAGACAAGTGTTGGAGGTCACACCACTATCACACTATCTACAACATAAGTCAATGGGGTCAGACCACATCACATGGCCTACAATATACAAGTCACAGGTGTTAACACACTATAGACAATAAGCAGGAGAGTATGTCACGGAAATGGTCATATTTGAACACTTTCTAGATACATGTGTGTTTAATACATACTGCATTTCATTTTTTATTCAACTTCTAAAAACACAATGTTTTCATAATTGCAGGGCTGCCTACCTGACAAAAACAATTTCCGTAATGACCCACCCCCGTCGCATCCCACCCCGCTCCCCAGTCCACAAGGTTGCCAATCAAACCTTTCTCTGAAGTAGATACGATGACAAGCCCAGCCTGTTCATGGTGCCTGGAAATCCGGGAAGTTACTAATATAATCATAAAGTAGATATACTTTGTTTCAACATATTGTGATGCTACACTGTAACTCCTGTCAGCAGTTAAGGTCGTTCGTTAGCACTTCAAAGGGATGCTTGTTTAGCAACATCCAATAAGTGACATTGTGTTAACTACAACTGTCAAAGTGCATGCATGGCCAGACATGCCCAAGTGTTTACATCTGTAGAGCATCACCGTGGGAAAGACAGCGCCAGTGAATAGCTCATAATCATCCAACGAGCTTCTAAATTTCCAACACACAGCAGGAAACATTATAATTATTACTAACAGTCAACGACAAAGTTAAATTGTTGTATTCAAATAAAAATCTTTGAATAAAAATATGATAGTTTTGTATTGCAATTGCAACAATTATAATATTCATTTTACGTTGTAAGACATTTTATAATATATTCATAACTTTCAGAAAACCATAACTATTTAATGGTTCTACCTAACATCATCTTAATTTATTTCTTTCATTATATAATTCTACACCTGTAAATTTTATTAATGTCTAGACGCGCATTAACGACATCGCTGTAATTGCTGTTAACTGACAGATACAGACATAATAACATGTTCACGAATCACGTGCCACGGCAGTCATCAGCTGGCTGCTGGCAGTCAAAGTTCTAACATTGTACACAGGCACAGCATTTGATGATGTCACCTTAGGGACTTTGTAGAACTTGTAATGGACTAAATATTTGTTGAAAAATTGTAACAAGTGAATGATAACAGTTTCTTCAGGGCATCTCGAGCAGCATTATTTATAGATTTAGCAATTCTTTAATGTGTATCATTTTCTGTAGTCGGATATTTGTATTACCGTAATACGGCGGCTGTTTCCGTAATGCAGTAATCCAAGGTGAATTTCCGTAATGATTACGGAAAATCCGTAATAGTAGGCAGCCCTGCCAGTTGCACATTTCAAGACCCTTGATGTTAATGTTGTCATAAGTTGTCATCACTAATATAAACTCACCATCCGAGCTATCCATAGTAATAACTAGTCCATCAGAGCTTGATGCAAAATGCCGCAAATCTACAAAAAACAAGGTAAACCCACGGATAACACAACGTCTCTAAATAACACGGACATGATGTCCAATAAATACTTACGGGAGGTAAAATATGCTTGCTTTGTTTAATGAAAAACATAGTTTAGTTATTTATTAACAAAATTTGAATTACTTTCCTATTTTAAATCAGAAAAACAATGATAATTTGTGATGACAATAATTATGTAAATAAATTATGATTCTGTCAGAAATCAGAAAAAAATTGGCTTCAGCTACTGACAAGAGATTAATTATTCATACTTAAAAGAAATTTACAAAACTAACCTTTTATTATATTTCTTCACGAATGTGTTACATATTTTTGTACAAATTTACTGTCTGTAGCATAAACTATAATAATAACTAGAAAACATATTACATATCTAATATTTATTAAAATAATTCCAGAATATAAGCAGAACATTAAAGTTAACATTAATGTAATATTTGTTTTGTTAACAACCTGTCCTTTCTGCATAAAATGAAACTTACTGTAATCTGTGTTGTCCTTTGCCAGGTGGGATGAATAATCCATGAATGTAGCATTCCACCTGAAACAAGCATTACACCACATGTTATACACACCCAAGTGACATAATCTCGTAGTTTGTGACCAGCATTATATCAGTATGTGGTCATCTTTAAGGCTAGCTGAGAAACCAAGCAACCAAGTGCTTAATTTGGAAATGTAGTAAGTTACTTTTCTGAATCGTTGTTTGCGCAGACGCAGCTTTTGGCATCCTCTTGATACCTTCGTCGGTGTTGAACTGCTAACGAAGCATCAAGAGGATGCCAACGTTCCTACTGAGCAAACAAGGGTTCCGAAAAGTAGCTCGCTACATTTCCAAATTATGAATGTAACTGAATCTGGAAGCAACTTACATGCTTATAACCTAGCCAAGTGTTTAGTTTTATATTATGAGACCGAGGGAACTACGTACACACAGACGCAGGGATGGTTTCATAAGTATTTGAGCCAGATGATTGATGAAGATTATGTAACTTTAAGAAGTAGTAGAAATACTACGTGTGGCTTTTACCAGTTTTACGGTTCGTACTGGACTTTAGATGGACATAAATCGATTGCTCATAATGCTACACATATTTTCGTTTGTGATTGTTCCAAGGATCCACGATCCCCAAGTTTACTAACTTGCGTTTAGAAAAACAGCTCAAATTTATGTCATAATAAATTTAATCTACAGATACTTCAGGAAAGTGCAATTTGTGTCTGGGTACGTAGCACCACCTAGGCAAAACACACAAAACAGACAAACACCCACCTCTTTGTTCTTGTCTTGCTGTCGAACATGACCACGGTGTACTCTGAAAGTTTAATCAGTTATTCAATTCCTAAATATTAATACCATTAACACATATACGTTAATGTTATTTTAAATTCTATCAAATATTAATTTTCAGAAGAAAACTGTACATGCGCGCGCATTCGTGTGTGTTCAAAGTTAATTAACTGTCTCCAAGGTTATGTAATGGTGCCACTGATAAATTATGCAATGCTATACATTTTACGGAACTTTGTGAACGGATGCTACCCCGATGAGACAGGGTTTGACGAGAGATGACCAGCTCACCTGTGCGACCAATGAAGATGGTTGAAGCACTGTTGGAAGGGCAGACCTTCTGCGCCCCGTCCATTGTCAGGACCTGCAGCCTGCGCCCAGACGCTGGGTCAATGGCATACCAGATGTCCTTCTTTGAACCTGGCACACACAAACACTACATTGTTAACAGGGTCATATGGAGCGTACTGTTGAAGCATTAATCCATTACTTTACTGTAATATTAGTAATACAAGAATAAGTATATTGTCCCGTAAATTATGTTTAATCAGCCTGAAACATTGTTTGTAATATTAATGATGCAACCACAAAACATTCAAATTATAAAACAGGTGCTGAGAATACAGGTAATGCTAACTGCAAGTTTCTATAATTTGGGGAATTGGAAACTTCCTGTTAATAATCACCACCTCTGTCAGCCTGAGATGATTCCAGATTACAGAACAGCCAATTTTACCTTAAAAAATGTAGTATTAAAACTTCCTCAATTGATAGTAATCACTTGGAATCAGGGATGAATATGCAGGGTGTCACTATCCAAGTAGTTTATGCAACAAGCACAGATATTTTGGCAAGAGAGCAGGAATTTTCTAAAATCATCTAAATTTGAATTGTTTTGATTGCTCAGTACTTTTCCTCTAGGCCTGCTGAACAAACGACATACCTGTATAAAGAATGCCGTCAGAGCTCTTGCATGGCGACGCTGTCACCAGCTCTGGTATAGTGAATGGTAGTTTCTTTAGACTGTTCTCAGTCTTGCCACTGTTGAATGCATATAGACTTCCATCCTTTGGGTCAGGCAGAAATGCTGGCCTAATTAAGAAACAGTCATTTATTATTATTTCCTTACCAAGATTGCACATTTTTATTTAGGAACAATGTTTAGTAACAATTAACATCCAACATGTGATTTATTATAGCTTGATAAAATATATTTGCTTTAAAAAATACAAAATATTTACACAGCACATTCAGCAATATCCATCTTTAGTTAATTCTCTGGGTGGTAATCTGGTTAAATCTTGCTATACAGTGCTTCCCATCACTGAGAAATAATAAATGAAGTAATACAACATTTACCAGAAATACTACAATAATTTTAGCGGAACTAGACTGCAAGTATTATGTTTTACCAATGTTGTATTTTACGTGTTTCTGAACAGGTTTTATATCCGAATATAAATACAAATAAGTAATTATAAATTAATTAATATATTAAACTTATTATTATTATTTAATTAACCATATCCAAAGTAAAACTCACCCTTCGCCTGTGTTATACGGCACCTTGAGAACTGGTGCTGAAAGTACCAACAGTAAAATATTTGTATATTATCATATATATTATTTGAATACCTGGAAATCAATTTGATCATAGAAGATAGCACATACCTAGGTAAATAAAAGTAAAAAGTGACTGTATGTTAAATTGCCACACAAAGAAATGAAGCAATTGAAAAATCACACACAAAAATTATTTAGACATGTTACTTTACTGTTAACGTATGCTTTTCGTGAGCATCATGCAACAGGTAACTGTGAAGTAACAATGAACCAGTGTCCCATGTAAAAACTTCAAAGTTAGCCAAGTGAATACATCAAAGCAACTCTTACAGTTAAAAACATAATGCACTTATTATAGTTATTACACTGTAACTAGTGTGCCCTTTTTATGATGTTGTACAGAAACTTGTATTACAGTCTAGAAAACATACATATCTTTATTCAGATGCATGTAACTTGTAAGTACCGGTAGGTATTTTTTGTATGATAAATCAAACATTTCCAAAAACATCACATCATCAAGTTTAAAAAACAGATTACTTTTCAATTAAAATTATTTTTAAATGAAAAGACATGATAAAAACAAATAATTGTTTAAAAAAGAAGACTTTGTAATCAAATTATTTAAATAAAACAATTCAAATCAAGCTATTAAAGTCAAAGAATTAAGTCAAGCAATTTAAATAAAACATTTAAAATCAAATAATTAAATCAAATTACTTAAAATAAACAATGTATTAACATATTAAACATTTAAAATCAAACAATTAAATCAAATAATTTGTATAGAACAATCCTGAAACTGGATTCATAATAAAAACAAAAATTATTTTTAATTTACTATATAATTAATAAAATAAGTTTGGGGCATTGTAAGTGTACATGTTATTTCCTTCAAATCACTGACGTCCAATCACCTCTTTCTATGTTCATTTGCTGTCTTGGACTTGTCACCTAAATTCTGCCAATTGGTGATGTATTTAAAACACACAAATGTAATTATTTTTAGTTGCTTACTTACAGTTACATATTTACTAACATTGCCGCCTATCAGAAAAATCTGGAAACTGGACTGGCTAGTGATTTTCCAGATGGCGTCTCTGTGAATGGTTTTTAATCGAAATAGTGTAATGTTGATAACTGATGCCTTCATTTGTTGCTCCACGGGTGGATGTCAGCTAATTCACATAAATGACGCTCTCAACAAGAAAACCCTCACCTTCGTTTAGCATCCATTGGACCTGACCGGATGACTTGCTCACCGCATAGAGGGCACCATCGAGGGTCGACACCAGGAGTAGCGATTCTGGTGTTATCAGTGGATTCTTCTGTAACAAAATTATACCAATGTTATGCTCCCTCTCAATTTCTTCTCAATACGAACCCACATCTCGGGACTCGTTTTTTTTAATAGTTTTGCTGTTAAATGATATGTGTACTCAGGGGTGGAAATAAAGGTGGCCCATGAATCATATACGTAACTGCACATTAAAAAGTTGGCCCAAAATTACTTCTCGTGGACAACATTCATTCAGCTGCAACCCTCGTGGAACTACGTGTACAGCTTTCAGGTTGCAACTGCAGTGTAGCTGAATGCTTTCTAGACACATCCTCATGAGCCAGGCAGCTGGCTTCATCAGCACTCCTGGAGCATAGACATAATGAAACATGGATTTATCTACACCGACCAATCACATGATGACTTTTTAAACTTACGTGTTTGGATCCATCACACAAATACTGCCAGCTCAAGAAGATGATCTGATCCTTTAGAATCAATGCAGCCAAGTCTTGATTTGATGAATTTAACATATCAGGTCCACACAACAGGTCAACTCGTAAATGGCCAGCATGACATTTTAATTTATAAATATTAAAGTTTGCAAACATACAATAAATAGTTAAATTAAATAATTTGAAAACAAAGTGTTTCAAACAACTTCTAAATAACTGTTAAATACTTATGGATTAGTTACTTGGAAACATTTCTCAAGTGAGTTTAATTTCTTTTCACCTGCTGTTTCTGTCAGCAGAAATAATGTTCACCAACTACAAGGTTGTATATTATAGACATCAATTAGAGAATTATCAGCCTAAATGAGACATCTTACTTCAAGAAAACGACATGCATTTGGATGCTGAAAAAGGTTCAAAGTCAAATGACCATGCTACAATTACTGCAGGGCTCGACATTAACGTGGACAAGTAATTACCAATGTCGGACAAGTACATTGTTCAGGCCACTTGTCCGATGAGACTTTAATTGCCCTGCCCCTGCTTACAGTGTACAGCAGCAATATATTGATAAATTGTAGCAAGTGAATGATGACTTTGCCTAAAGCTATAGCTACAAAGTCTTATGCTGGCACCCCTGTACTATCCACCCTTACATCACTTAGTGACTTGAGTAACCAGCAGAAAAGGGCAACTCTTAACTAATTATTTTACTTTATTTGTTTAAAGTTTAATTCCTACGTGTTTCCCAATGATGGCAAGATACTAACGTCATTCAATGTTAATCAACCAATAGGGATCCATAACACTACGGTGCGGGGTTTCCATGCCAAGTGAGACTACGACTAGAATCGTATCCCGGATACAAAGGGTAACTACGACTAGAATCGTATCCCGGATAAAATGGGTTAATGCAATTTTTTTGTGGGACAAGTAAATTTCTATTGGGACAAGTAAACATGAATTAGTACTTGTTCTATCGGAGAAGTGCTTTATGAGAGTTAATGTCAAGTCCTGTACTGATTGTCCATGACTTATGATGTTTAGCTCTAAACTCCCATATCTAGGGCTAACATAGGAGTGGTTTTTATTTTCAGAGTTTTCCTTTTCTAAAGTTAGTGAATCTAGACACATTCACTCCCAGCATGAGATCTTTTATTTCCCCTGGCATAGACACCAGATAGAAGGGACGGTTTCTTCTTCTTTCGTTTATGGTAACTCTTCCAAAAGACGCAGGCAATGTGGGATGATTGAATTTGCCCAAGTTTCAAAACAGCAGTCAGTAGTGGGATTTTGTTAGTGTGTCGGCGTCTTGTCGTTCTGCCGCCAGTGTGTTATACGCGTCAGCATTCGACCGAGTTTAGTGCCTGTAGTAACAGGGTCATCCGCTGAGCGCACCGACCTAGCTCTGTCATACGCATAGGACAGACTCCGCATCAGCCACCATTGATCGAGGCTGTATTTCACAAAATCGTAGTTTGGCTGACGTACAACTTGCTTCCACTCACGGATCATATTTGATGACATTTTATAATAGTACACTTTGTATCGCTATCTGTTATTTGAATAAGTATACAGTTTTAACCACTATTATGCCTAACCCACGCGGACTCGGCAGTCTTCCAAGTCATCGAACGTCCAATCCAGATCGGTGAAAATTTTCAAAACACTGGCTGTCCGGTAAATCTATGGTGGTGGTTAATAAACGGAATATTAATAAAATTTCAGAAGTGTTGTTGTATATATGTAACATTTATTTTAACCATAAATTGCGAGTTTTCAAAGCCGAATTACGCAAAACACGCGGCCGGGGACGGAGTGCCAACCGCAGTTGACATGTCGGCTTTCGCCAACTACGGCGGTCCACGCGCAGCAGCAACGTTACAACGTAACTAAATCTAAAAATTATATTCCGCCTGGTAAATGTGATTCGGGCACCGTTAAAACTGTTTTATTATCATCGAAAAATATGCGTTCGTTTGCTGATGTTCAATTGAATAGTATCTTCATTTGTAAAATACAGAACTTTGTTAATATTGAAGTTCATAGAGGTAGAACAAAATTATATCAGATTATATAGTTTATTATGATTTTTGTGATAACATTTCCTGGCTTTGCATTGGTCGTGTTCCTGATGGTTGAGTGGCATCTTCAATGACAAACTGATGCCAACATTTTACAGTAGTGTTATATATATATATCATATTAAACATAAACAGTTTTTGCAACATTTTAACAAATAGCAAGAAAAACAACTGTCTCATTCCTATCATCGTAAAAATGATTTGTTATTAATCAATCAATCAATCAATCAATCTTTATTTCAGACAAAAAAGCATACATGTAATATGCACTATGTCCATAGTAAAAAAGTAAAAATAAAAAGTATATTATAGTGTATATATTGCACTAATCCACTTCCTGCGCAATACAGAGGTCGTATAAACATCACTGTGTATAATACTCTCAACAATGTTGTTCGTCGATGCAGATATTCTGCTCATAAGACTGTACATGCATTTTCTAAATCTAGTATTGCAACAGTCCGTGTCAGAACTAACAAACATTAGGCTAGCACTACACCTCATAGATAGGCTGTGCATAATTCTAAATGCATTGTTATAGGAAACAATAAAGTGCTGCATAGCGGCTTTTCTATAATTAGCCCATAAGGAACATAAATACACATTACTACAATAGGATGTGAACAGTTTGTTCTTCACCTTTACTGAACAAAAGTGAAAATTCCTGATAGAATATTGCTTCTGCCGTACAAACTCCTTTCTTTGGATTTCATATCCGTTTCATCTGACAGATCATTACAGATTATATGGCCAAGATATTTGTATGCCTTCGTTGTATTCAGAACTGCATCACCAAGCTTAATAGCTACTTCAAAACCGGTTTGTCTTGTGTCAAAAAACATTAACTGCGACTTTACTCTGTTAAACAATATGTCGTTGTCACATCCATAATTGTATGATACATCTAGCAGTCTTTGCAACCCCTTAGCCGATGGAGCCAGTAGTACAATGTCATCAGCATACATGAGGTGATTAACAGTTGTATCACCACAATAGCATCCGATGGGTAGTTTCATCAGTAGCAAACTCAAATCATTCATGTATAAATTAAATAAGAAAGGAGATAGCATACCCCCGTGTTTAACTCCATTAGTCACAGAGAAGAAGTTGGAAAATACCGAACCCCATTTAACACACATAGCCTGATTACAGTACCACTGACATATCACTTTAATTAAATATTTAGACACTCCAAGCTTAAGTAGCTTCGTAAATAATGTTGTGTGATTCACCCTGTCAAATGCCTTGGAGGCATCAAGGGAGGCAACATACATGCATGACCCATGATTAGTGTAATATCGAAGGAGCTCCTTTAACACAAATACACACATTTCTGTCCCATGTTTGGGTTTGAACCCAAATTGGTTACTTGTTGTTCGTAGATGACTTTGCATCCGATTATACAGTATTTTTTCCACTATTTTCTAAAAGCGTTCATATCAGCATCACAAAAATATTGGTATACATCATGTAACGTGTCTTCTTTTAATATTCGTGATGAGTAATAATGATAATGGACCGGAAAATAGTTGCAAATATAATTTTGCAATTTCAAAATTTGCAGATTAAATCAAATTGTGTCTTTGATTACAAGTCACTCAGATTTCTTGCAACGAAACAGCAGGAACATTGTGTTGTTGTCATAAAAATAAGACAAGACTTTTTACGTTTTTTTCCGAAGCTTCGATTCCCCTTGACAACCACTCGGACAAGTTAAAATTTTGGCGGACAAGTAGATTTCAAAACTTACTTGTCCGCTGGACAAGTAAATATTCTGGCTTATTTCTATCACTGGTCTGACGCTCTACCACTCGATCACTGCTTCTCACGCAATAATTCTACCACTACCAAAAGTCTGGTACCCATGAGTGAATTGAATTTGAAGAAATCTGCATCAACTGAACAAAACTGCTTTGCATACACCACTAATACAGGCAGCAAAGTATTTGAATATTATGTACTAATAAATTTCATCATTCATCAATCGAGTTAAACTATTAGTATTATCCGGAAATAAAAGAAAATGAAAGAACAGAGTGCGACAAAAGTTGTTTACACTCAATGAACAATTTGTGTCAATGAAATGGGGTACTGCATTAAAATAATTTTTTTATGATCTACCAAACACATGGAGGTAAAAAAACGGCGCATCGACAGCTGTTAACGTTACGTCACGCCTCATCCCGTCACGCTGCTTATAAACACGCACCTTGCTGTGACTAGGACTGGTTGACTGCGACGAAAGAACCAGCAGTCCAGTTGACACTATAAGCAAATGTCTTATACAAGTTTGTGAAATCCCCATAGTTAGTGTGAAGGTATTTTCAGTCATTAATGTAACGCACGCTCAACATTTTTAACAAAACAACTCGCACCACAATAAACAACCGGAAGTTACCCAGACGGAACACAACCTGGCGACTCCGGTGAGCAGAATTACTTACAATATGATTGGGCATCAATTTCATGATAACACTTACACATATGTTTTCCTGTAGGATATTAGGAGAAACCGGATTAGTTGTAACAAAGACCTATTTCGGGATTGTGGAATCACAAATATTTTCCACCGATAATAACTTTAATAAGGTCTCCTTAAATACTACAATTCAGATTACCTCCATATGGTGCAAGTCAAAATTGCAATGATATAACATCCAATGAAGAATCTTGTAATACTAGCTTAATTACACCTAAAGAAATGTCTATGCAAGGAGCTATTCAAACTGAATGCAACAGTTATCACAAGTATTTTTTATTTCATTCAACTCGATCCCGTTGACTATGTAATTTCTGCCTTCACAAATGACAACATATGCTTAACTCGTATTTCCATGAAAAGCAAACATGGTGTCCGCTGGCATGGGAACAAAATTAAATGAGTATTGGGGGAGCTTCGTGAGAACTGGAGCTTCCCCACCACTCTGCTCCACTGTCAATCATGACATCAGAAGATGGGAGGGGTGCTGTTGAAAATTGTTCAGCACCATAATTTCAGCTTCTTTACAGTCTCGCTGTCTCACACAATTCGTCCACTAGCTGTTTCCATCATTCTCCGACTAGTAGATATATATATAAGTATACCACGTGAAGAGCAAAAATGTAAATAATTCTAAATAACTATCTTTGTGTTTCTAAAATATCTGTTGCTAATTCGTAAAGCAGATATGCCATTGCAATGTGGTCCAAGGTGACTGAACATAGATCTAGAGGTGGTTATACCATGCACCTGTGAGGATATATTGCCAGATGAGGTGAGTACACCATGGCACCTGTGAGGAGATATTGCCCAACGTGGTGAGTACATCATGGCACCTGTGAGAAGATATTGCCTGACGAGGATGTCTTATGCATACAACTTGCATGCCTATGTCACAACTATGAACATCTTCATTTTGTGTATGTGTACATATGTATGCAATATTATATATATATACACATATATATATATACATATTTCTTTGAATGTATAATTATTAACGTCCATCATTCTATGGAACCTATTTTTAGAAATGTAACAATCAAAGAAATAGAAAGCCATCAAATGAGATATGAATCATATGCAAGAACTCCTCTTTATATTAGTAAGCAATAATCAATAATATAATACATATATAAATTTATGTGTTTGTAGTAAATACATGTAAGAAAACTGTGGTTTACATGGCATGGATTAAACTAAAATAGATCAATACATTATAGACATTTATAAAGTAGTCAAACATATATATTAATATACAGAGGGCAAGTTGTAAGTACAAGTTAAACAAATTAATATAGGTTATGAATGACAAATAAAATATACAGAAATAATAACAAGTAAACACATTTTATATAAATACAGAAACGAGAAACACACACACATATATATATATATATGCATGAATATATATATATATAAATAATTATAAAATATACATACATGTATATATATATATATATATACATATATATATATATAAATTAAATACACAAAATTACTAATTGAATTAAGGATGGGATCATTATAAAAGTCATGAAAATACTGTATTTACCAATTTACTTTGTGTCTCACATTGAATGGATCTCTGGAATTGCACAAATAATGTATGTCACAATTATTGTTACTTTCTTTGTATATGTGTTGCTGAAATGAGATTGTCATCATTTCATTGATACAGTGTTCAAATAAAAGTGGTATCTGCTGAAATAATAAAATTTAATGATCATTATTATTATAATAGGTGGGGACGTTTTGTCTGATATACATTGTGCCCCATGTACAAATACACACCGCTAAATATATAGCAGCAAAAATCCTAGAATAACAATCAAACGTAAACAATCAAGGCTACACATTTGTTATTGTTACAACTCAACTCTGCTATAATAAATATTTGAAAGCATTAGAAATGAAAATGTAAGTTTTTAGATTAATTTAATTATTTTAGTGTACACATATTATACAGTCAGATTATAAATTATAATATTTAATGAGGAAGACATAATTGCATTAGTTTATTAATAGTTTGATGAAATTAAAGTGAGTGAATACTATGCATTTAAATAAATAAAACTACATACATATAAAATACGAAGCTAGAATCATAATTCGTTCCATTATGACCCATGTCTGTGATCAGCTTATTTGAGGCCAACCACCTCACGAATAGGCACTTCATGACGAAATATTTTAATAGGTTACTAACACAAAAGCAATGAATATCGTGTATCGGATTTAACTGTGCAATTTTGCACGTTTTATGGCACAGCTTGCGAAATTTAAATTTAATCAAAGAAGATTGGTTGTGTAAAAATGCAGTTACCACTTTTTGATTGGTTTGAGAATGTTCTCCGAGACTGTCACGAGAGGATAAGAGGAAGCGTGTGTGGTCGTGGTTGGTTGCTGGTAACATTGTTGTTTATGTTTACTTACTGCACCAACTGTCAAACCTAGATAATACGTACTGGGGTGAGTACTGCTGAGCATTATGCCTTAGCTTTAACACGGTGACAATTTGCTGATGTAGTTTGACAGTACTCGTTGTAAGAAGACGAAGAAACACTGTTTTATAAGACCGTGCCTGTCAAATCACGAACGCCGAAAACGTCAAAATATTCCATCTACGACTACGTCCAGATGTTTTGACCATTTTCGCATTTTATCGTGTCATTGTATAACTGTATTGACATTGACATGGAATCAGGACGGATTGGTATTGCCAACAGAATAAGGCCTTTCGGCCTATAAATTAACACAGTATGTAATAATTAAGGACATAGGTGAGACGTAGCCGTAGGGCCTAGTTTCGTTCTGAGTAACATAAATCACGAGGACACGATAATAGTCTTATAGATCTACGTGCGCTTGCACTTATTCAACCTTGACTGTAAGCCTGTAATGCTGTATCATGTCATTTGTTCATGCTTTTTTCCTGGCTCATTCACCATTCACAGACACTCTAGTCTACAGTCCTAGACCTAGCTGTCTTGCCTTTTCTGGTTTTCTTAGCGGGAACTTTATGTTATTTAATCTTGTACTTTTAGTTTAAGACTTAAGTGAGATACAATGTTATGACTTATGATAAGTTGCATTTCAGTTTAAACTGTATTTTGGTGGTGATATATTTATTGTGCTATCAAATGTGGGCAACCATATTCAGCAGAATGGGCATGGAACAGCAGTGGAACAGGTATACCGTTCAGTGGATGCTTCGTATATTTGTAGACTAGCTAAAATTACACCCACCTGTGGAGCCATTATCACCGATTACAGTATTTTGAACTTAAGCCAGTTCCCATGACTGTATATAATTGTTGCTGTTGACAATTACGTCGTTGCATGCAGAGGAGAGTAACTTTTTTACACAGTGGCACTACCTGGAGAATTATTGATAACTCAAGTTGTCTGTTGAAAAAATCAATAACTCTAAATAACTACTGTTGTGCTTTTTTCACATACATTGTCAATTTGTAGATTACAGGCCAGTGGTCTAAGGAAGTGAATGCACTGAGATAGAGGCAGTGAACCTCATTGCCTGGGAGGAGATACAGTTACGATGCTCCACAGTTAGCATATAATAAGATATAAGAGCACTGCTGCTTGTGTAGGTGGAACCATCTTTATAGTTATAAAATATATTGGACAGGATGTCACATTTTGTTGTTACCGTGGTTTACGTACATAGACTGTGCTGGTAAGATGTACACTTTAGCCATGCACAAAGACATACATTAGCCAGCAATGTGCCACAAAGTTTTATTGTCTTTAGGGCTGTTGTCTGTTGAACAAGTTAGTGTTTTTGCAATTAAAAAATAATTATAGCTTTGTGTTTATTCTGATTTGCTGGCATATTTGCTTAATAAGTAAATCTATGTAATATTAAAACAAATACCGTATTCATTCTAATTAGCATACAGTACGCTTAAAAAAATATTTGAGACTCTAAAATATGTGTGGCGGCTTAGGAAAACCAGTCGGAAGTCGCCAGGCGTAATTGCCCGTAAACACGTCATAAAGTTGATTTTGCGTCATTGGGTTGATTTTGAGATTTCACTGCGATCTTTTAGCTAACAAGTTCACCAAGTAGTTTCCTGATTACCTAAGTGAAAGTTGTACTTTTTGGTGTTTTTGTAACCGTGAAGTTCGTTCTAAGTTGCAGCATTTTAGAATTAAAAGCGCACTATTTTGCAAACCCTTACAACCTAGGACAGAAGTTTCCATGCCCATATATGGCATACCATTCCGAAACTATTTACAGCACGCAGTTCCCTAGCAGCAGTGCGCATGAATATTTTTGAAGAAAATTGAGTGCGCAGTGAAAGTTAACAGGATTTTATTTGGATTGGAGTTGTTTATATAGTTCGATTAATTATTAGTTTAGTTTGATGTTGCTGTAGTTTATGTCTGTACATATTTCTTAACAGTTTAACGTGTTATCGAACCAGATTTCATTGGAAATACAGACTATGGGACGAATTTTGTTTCGTGTTTATGATCTTTGAAAAATCAAAGATGGGCATGGATGGACCGAAGTCGATCGATGTCGCTCAGTGTTTTAACGCATTGGCATTGATGAACATGCAGCGTGTCGCACGTGGGGGCATCCTCAACGAACTTGTGAATGACTACTTTGTGACACACCCGATTGGCAATGACGACAGTGATTTGGACTTGTCTGATTCGAGCGAGGACGACTTTGACTCGGAGCTAGCAGAGGAAGTGAGCGGATCTGTCAATGGTGACAGTGAAACTGTTGATGACGACCCGAGGCGCAAGATGAGATGGAAAAAACATAAACGCCTCTCTTCAGAGCCAAAGAACAACAGTTCTTTTCAGAGCTAACCACATATTCATGGAAGAGTTTGCTACCTCTTGCGTGTTGATTAGTAATATACATTTTTGCTAACGAACAACAACAACTTTTTTATGGGTGCTCTCTTTAAATTATTGATACTTTAAAAGTAACCATCAGAATTTGATAACAGTTTTAGTGTTCCAAAGCTGAGATACATAGTTACATTTTCTTCACTACATTGGACATGGTAATAGCACTGGATATTTTATTATAATACTGCAGCAACATTTTATGTTGACATGAATTATGATGATTCCAGACACTACGAGTACTTTTCTCCTGCAATAATGTTTGATGGGTGCCCTCTTTAAATTCTTGTAACTTTAAAAGTAGACTGAATTTAATAATTATTTCTGTAAGCTAAAGCTAACAAACACAGCTACAGTTGCTTCACTGGATTGTATATGGTAATAGCAGCTGATATTTTGTTATACGATCATGAAGTTTTGTTTTCATGTGAATAATGACTCTCGACTTTAAAACTTGGTTTTCTCCTGAACTAATTTTTGATAGGTGCCCTCTTTAAATTCTTGTAACTTTGGTTCTAGTGGGAATATTTGAATACAGTAAACTGTATTGGAATTGGAAATAGTGTTGCTTTCCATTTCTTGAATAAAATACATATGTTTTTGTCAATGTGATTGTTTTTTTTAGACTGACACACGTACAAAAATTGGTCCCTCTTAAGCGTACAGCCAAAAGAGCTTTACCGCATCGCGCACGTAAAATGAGCGATATAGCAGAGTGTGTTGATGCATACCAGGGCGCTATTTATGCCGCAAAAGTGCGCTAAGACACAATATTCCTAAACATAAATATGCCTGGGATAATGTTGAATTTATACCCTTGTATTCTCTAAATTGCGACTGAATTGGTCGCATATGCGATTGTTTTTTCTGTTTGGCGACTGACACATTATGTACGGACGAGTCTGTAATAACACTAACAAATTATGATTATGCTTTGACATTTACTGTTTTATAAACCATGTGTTGTCGTTTCTTGGAAACACCGTAAACGATACTGACTTTATTGGCAAAATTTTGAAACAAACATGATTACTCTGCAACGGTATTCGTTTATTTCGGTGGATTACACATATACACGCACACAATTACTTGGCTCCTACTTTTTTAATTTGGCTCCTAAAAAATGTAGGTATAAGCCACTTGGCTCCTAGACAAAAAAGTTAACTTAGAGGTCTGATCGTAACATCATAATTTTGTGCCCATTTATCAATGTATTGTGTTTGTATTATCCCAGTTATTTTTATTTAATCAAGACAATATTTTTCGAACACTCGGTTGCTCCAGTCAGCCGCAATAAAACTGCCTATTGCAAGAGAATTAATACTAACCTGCCTGCTTACATTGATCAATTACAATTACATGACTGGATAATTTTCAATTACAGTTACAATTATTTTTCATTTCAAATACAATTACAATTACTGTCCCAAAATATATTCAATTATAATTGTCAATTACAATGGATTTTTTTTGCTTAAAATAATATAAACAGAACTAATGATATATCTCGGATCATCCCACATTTATATCAAAACCACACACTATTGGCTTCTCAGCACCTTGCTGTCCTCAAGCTTACTGGAAAACAATTCCTCAGTGAAAGGATAGTGTTAGTGCACAGCCTTATTTAACTAAATTACAATTAGTACAGCTAGCCTGTGTAGCACTGGACCACAGGCCTATAGTTTGTTCTTGGCCTCCTACTTGACACTTGTCAACTGCTGAAGCCTGCTACTGCTAGAGCTAGTGCTTCAATGGGTCATCTCTATATGCCCTCCCCAATGGAAGAGATGCCATGTTTTATCTCTCTATCAGTGCTTCCAATGTGCCAAGTCAATAAGGCAAATAAAGACTAGTTGGCACTGTGCCTGTCCATGGGTGACTGATTGTTTGGAAAGACACTGCTAAATGCTTTATGCAACATGACTGTGCCAGGACTGTGGCAGGACAGGCAGACAGCTGTTATCTGCTCATGTTCACCAGAAAGAGTCACTGTCTGACTATAACACACCCAACAATGGGGAGTGTGAGAGGGAAGGTGATTTCAGAGGGAAAAAGCCTTGGTTTCACTTAATAATGAAATAAAAAAAACAGTTCTGGGAGTTTCACCCACAATTGAAGAAACAATGGGAAAGTAATTGAA